>CM036244.1:21449033-21969033 GCA_020698575.1 Bostrychus sinensis
TATAATGAAATGTGCTTTCTTTGAAGGTTTGTATCAAAAGTAAGAGCCAGTACTGAGTCTAACAATCCTTATGATGAGGAACCGTCCATATATTTCATGTACTGCTGGCTTCTTTAGTGAACTAGGACAGTGAGGATTTAAAAAGCTGGATTTTGTAGGCACATAACAGGTAAATGACCACCATCAACTCACATCATTTACACACAAGAAACAGAGATTTATGTCCATCAGGAAAGAGCTTTGAAATGTATAGATTGTGAAAAGGAAAAATGGTAAGGTGCCCATTTAATTAGTCTTCAAACCAGTTTTAGTCCCAACCATACAGTTTTAACCATGTCTAAAAAGCTTCAGTTTAGACAAAACACTTGGCTGTTAACTGCCAAAACAGTTCCCAATTGCAAGGAATTGAAAATGAAGAGAAACATCAAAGGGAATCATTTTTCATTTTGTCAACCCAATTCCCTTATTGTCACCGCTCTCCAGCTTGTTGTTTCTGAGCATTAACTGTTAGGTAGCTGAAAAAGTCCAGATGCCACACCACAAGTGCTCAGTACTTTTTAACATTGATGAAAACCTTGATGGCTCCAGTGAAGTCAGCAGAGAGTAAAACCTCAGTGTGATCTGTCTTTAGCGCTCCTGCAAAAGACGACAAAGTTAAAAGCACTGAAAAATGTATACATGATTTGTGTTGGTTAGAGGCTACCTGAGGGTATAGTCTCAGAGTCTGTGGAGTCCAGACTCTTGCACTCAGCTTCAGGTTTCTCTGCCCCAGTCTCCTGTGGGACAATAAGACCTGGGTGTGGTGCAAAAATGGCTGAGGTGACCACGGCATTGTGTGCTGAAAAGTACATACAGGTTACAGAGAAGTTCCTGAATTTTTTGTTGATTTAAAAAAAAAAAAAAAAAAAAAAAAAATCTTAAAAGCATATGATACCTTTTATTCCTTCCCAGAAGTCATTGCGGTCACGTCGTACAGAAGTGAATTTGCTCAGGTCATGATAAGTGCTCCATATGTAGATATATCTATCCTCTGACCCACTAACTATAAATGAATAGTCATGGCTGTGGGGGCAAAAGAGCATGTTGAAACCAATGTTACACTATAAGGAATTGAAACGTAAAGAAATGCGTAATAAAAACCACTAATCTGCTGTAATGCTCACCTGAAGCTGGCTTTTATCTGGCTGCTGCTATTGACATAACCCTTATACTTCATGGATAAAGACAAGTCTCTCAGGTCATAAAGGCGAATACGAGAATCATTGGAGGTCACCAAAATCTGTAGGAAAACAAGAAGCCATGAACTCCAACTCAAACGTCAGTAACTTTTCTGTGTTCAAATCATTTACCTTATTCTCTCCTGGTAAAGGTTCAATTCCAGTGATTTTGCGTCCCACTTTATTTCTGCCTCTAGTCGACCTCACGTGAATTTGAGTGTGGTATTTTAAACGCTATTAGTTCACAAGTTAAACAACAAAAAGACTTGTTATTAGCAAGTGATTCAAAAGCACCAGTATATATATAAAAATGTCAAATCATAGCACCTCTGTGTCATAGAAGATGCAACGACCATCATAGGTGCCGATCACAGCATACTTCCCGTTTTGACAGAAGTTGGCAGCAGTGATGAGCCGCGTTTGTCCGTCCACCTCGTTCCAAAGAGCCACCTTTTTGTCAGGAATGTTCCAAAGTCGCAGCTTTCCATCAAGAGAACCACTTAAAAAATATCTGTCATCCTGAGTAAACAAGAAAAAAGCAAGCCAAATTTGAACAACTATATACCCAATTTAATCATGTAGTTATGTCAATATAGTTATGCAAATTACTGAACTTACTCTGGGATGGAAAGCAATGGCTGTGACAAAATCTATGTGTTGAAAACAGCACAGACATTCCCGCCTGGATATGTGCCATAATCTGACTGTTTTGTCCATAGATGAAGACAGCAAGAAAAAGTTCTACAACAACAAAAATATTATAAAATAAATGACAGGATAGACAATAAAGTGGATTTTAAAGTAAGTCGGGCATCACCTTTGACCAGGACAGGTCCAGTAGATCAGCTGTGTGACCTTTGTACTTGCAAAAGGGAACCTGACGGAAAGGAGCATTCTTGTCATCTGTTTCTGGGTCTTCAAGGATGCAACTTGCCTAGAAAAATTAGTAAGGGAATATTTTTTACAATTACATGCGTGGGTATGTTTATTTTTAATCATACAAAGATGTACTTACACCTGGATCTGTGTCTGATTTAGAAGAGCACAGACTTTCCTGAGATGGAGAGGGTGAAACACGACCTGAACAAAAGAGTTTGAAATCTCAGAAATAAGATAACATAGATAAACAATGTAATTAACACAAAGATGTAAATACCTTCAGTGTTGTACTTTATTCTCATGTTATTAAAATAGTCAAAGGCAGTTTTTAAGACCCAAATACGGACTACATTATCCTGTCCTGCAGTAGCTAGCAGCCTTCCACAGTGAGAAAACTTCATAGTCCAAACAGCACCCTGAGGGAAACACCACAACTTTTCTAGACAAATGTTTAATATTTCAGAATACAGTATTTTTCTTATCTTAACCAAAATCTTAAACCTTACCATGTGCTCTCCACTAAGGTCCTGCACAACTTTAATTTGATCAAAGTCAAAGGGACCCTTTAAGCTGTGTGCTGCCTTAAATTTGGCAGGTCTGGTGTATGGCATGCCTTCATCATCACTAGAGGATGGATCATCCTGATCTGTGTGAAACACTGACACCAGCACAAACAGTACAACCAAGGAATGTGGCATTTTGTTCAAAACAACTGGAATCATTTCAAAAATATAATTTTACCTTCATCACGGACACTTTTCACTTTGTTCACTGCCTTCTCTCCATATTCCTCTGCGAGGTGTTTGGCTTTCTTCACAGACTTGCCCAGGAATTTCTTTAACTGAGTTCTAAGTTAATGAGTAATGTTGGGTCAGTTAATATACAGTATTGTATAAAGAAAACAAGATATTAAAAACGCCACTTTTACGTTTTCTGTTTCAGTTTTCCTCCATCAGTGTCTGCCAGTGGAACTGAAGGTTTGTCATCATCATCAGACTGTGCAGCATCATTCCTGTTGAGGGAAATATCTAAATATAACACTTACTTCCTCTAAAAAGCAAACATATTTCAATTTATTTTCTGCTCACGTGATGTACTCCTTGGTCCTCCTCATGATATGCAGAGTAAGAGGGTTAATACCAGATGGGAGTTTCTCTTCTGCCTGGATTAAAGGAATCTCCTCCCCAGTGTCCAGATTCTTGATCATCACACTGGCCAGGATTTCCTGTTTTCAGATGGCAAACAATAAAGTGTAATTTCAAAATGAGTACATTCTCTATTGTTGGATTTAAACTGACAATTAAAACAAGATTTAAGAGTCCTACTTCATCAGTCAGTTCTCTTCCAGAGTTGGAGCGTGGGCGCTGTGGGCCTGGGGATGGACTTCCACTTTGAGAGGAGGGCTGTTCATCCTCATTTTCCTTGAAACAAAAAAAAATTGTTAACATTTCATGTTGTTAAGCACTGTGTCAAAAATACGTACATTACCCAGCGTACCTGTGCTGTGACCACCTTGTCCCCACTTGTGGCACTGGCTAAATCCAAAGAATGTTGCAGGTCTTTGGTCAGACTCCTCACTGTGCTGCACGGGGACAACAGACCAGTGGGTTCTGGGACTTCTGCGCCGATCGGGCTCACTGAAGACACTGGGTAGACACAGAGGATAAAGGGTTGTTTAAAAAACAAAGCTTTTGTATTAAATCTTAGTAAAATCTATACAGATGATCAACTGGCCTAAAAATGCATATAATGGAAAAACATATTGTACATCCTCAATATGGACAGTTAGTCTATTCGATCATTTGTTTACTAATGCCAACATTTACTTATTTAGCAAACTGTCAAACAAAATGGTGAGAGGGATCTAAAAAGTCAAACTTTCATTTACATTGCTCTATTTAACTATTCAGAGACCCAAACTAAACCTACCCACACTTAATGTCTACTTATCATCAACAGGTCATCATTGACAGCTACAAAACACATTTGCTTACAAACTGCAAATTAATAACTGTCAGCAGCTTAAATGTCTTGGAATAATGTTAAACAACTACATACATTAAATTACCAAAAATGTCTAACTTGCAAAATAATATATTGGTCTATCATAAATATTTAGATTTGGACAGTGTGCTGCATTTACCTTCGAGTCCACTTGGCCTAAGAGACTCCTGAGACTTTTTTGAAGGCAGAGTTTGCCGGGATGGAGGGGGTGGGCGTGGTGGTGGACATCCACTGGGAGGGGGTGGACGAGATGGAGGAGGCTTCTTGGTGCTGGCTACAATGTCCGGTTCCACTGTGAACTGGCGCGGTGGTTTGGTGGGTCCAGAGGGATCAGAGTCCACTGGTTGGTCTGTCAATGGAACTTGGTCTAAGATATCTGCAGGTCTCTGCTCCGCCTCTGGGACCAAAACATGAGTCCCATCAGGCTGTCCTAAGGTGCTGGTGATATCTGGAGGCTGACCACACTCCTGTGAGGGTCCCGCTGCCTCTGAGAGATCCAGGGACTCATGTGTGGCCACTGAGCATGCTCCATTTGACTCTGCCCTTTCTTGTTTTTCCTCCTCTCTCTCAATAGGCTGAAGTTCGCCCGCTGCCTCTACTCGCTCCACAGGAACTCCTTCCGTTGTCTCCGGCTCCACTCTTACATCAAGATTAAGCTTATCTAGCAGCTGAGCCACCTCACCAACACTCCCCTTTTGACTCTCTTCTATAATACTGTCAATGATCTATGAGGAAAAGACAAACTGGTTAATCTGATGCATGCACACTTATGCAGGTAACAAAATATTATTATCATTCCTGTCAGTTATTTTATGTGGTTTTGTATTTACATAAGACCTAATATAAATTTGTGTATATATATATATATATATATATATATATATATATATATATATATATATATATATATATATATATATTTATATATATTTATATATTTATTTTTAATTAAGTTTAAATGTCCTTTCTTGTACTTTCAATGTTGGAACAAAATACGATCTACCTGGAGGGAATCATCTTGTTGAATGCCAGCTGTTGGGGCGGATTCACAGCTAACATCTTGTACAGTGTTTACAGATCTCTGTACAGGCTGTTAGAAAGGAAGCGAAAATATTTAACTCCACACACACAAAAAAAGACATTTGCAGGGTGTGCTTTCATCAAACTTTAGACAAACTCATATCTCAATCCCAGTTAAAAATAGAACATTAATTCTATATAAAACATTATTCCCCTTTTAACACCTGACACAAGTTAAATTAAATAAGAAGGTTCACTTTGTAATCCACACACACGGCTTTGTTTAAACAGAAACTAGGTTTAAACAAACATACCTGAGGTGAGGGAATGACAAACTTTGCAGGTGACCTACAACACAAAGACGTACAGCTCAGCAAAAACCTGAGTGCATATGTAATCTAAAACTACACATTAAAAGCAAAATTAGCAGGTAATAATCAATTGTTACATTTATGGTAACGTTAATGCAGTAGTTAGCATGTAGTGTAGAAATCACGATTTGGATGAGTGAACTATTCCTGGGCTCTAGACAAACAGATTTCTTTTAACGAGTGTTATGACTTAGTTCAAAGTTCATGTAAATGCAGTCAAGAATATGTCATTATCTGAACTCAAACAACAGACGAAACCATTGCGTTTTCTTACACTTTTGGGGATGGCGTAAAATTGACGTCCTCTGGAGCATCATAGAACTCTTCAGTGTCACTTGTATCGGACGCCATGCTAACAAAATTTAGCACACAGCTAGTCCAAGTTAACCACTAGGCAGCTGTCTAAAATGCAGTGTCACATGAACTGTCCTCTTTTATAAAATTATCTTTACACTCCTGAGGGTCTTAGGCCATTCGTCGTCAGAGAGCCATTTTCCTGTCATGTCATAGCCGTGCAGTGCGCTAGCCTACTGCTAACGTTTAACTAACAAACCGTACACACACGTTACAACTAGCGCGCGTCCAGTGTTGTCTTGGTTTGCACAGGGCGAATAAATAATATTTTCACTGCATTACAGGTAGAGGTTTTTACGATGTAGTGAAGCTGTCAAGCTGGTTAACGGAGTCAGTGATGCACGAGTAAACAAAACAGAGACGGAAAAACACATAGCTAAAGCACAGAGGAGTGACTCCATGGGCGGGGCACGAGCCACTTCTTCTACGACAATGTAGTACCTGTTGTGGTTCAGATGCTCTAGTGTCCTCTAGTGAAGGAACTGAAAACCAACACCAAGTCATCTAAAACGTCCACAACCCAATATAGCAATGTATATCTTTTTTTTAATCAAAAAGATAAAATCGTTAGGATACTGACTCTTCCACTGCGTAAGTCTAGCAGCAACTGTCCATTCCCCTTTTTTAATATTTAACGATTTCACAGGCATTGTTCCAAATGCAAAGTGTTGTTTTTTTTGTTTTGTTTTTTTGTTTTGTTTTTTGTTTTCAAATTCATTTCAGTATGTTTGATCCATCTGGTCAATTTACCCTCAATAACAACAATGGTGAAGCCCTAATAAAATGTTCAATCTCAATACAGTACGTTGTTCTCATAGTTCGATGGGCAGTTCATAGCATATGCCACCAGACTTCATACTGTCTCCTATTCAACAGTGAATATTTGACTGATTTATTTTACAGACACAGAAAAGATACTGATTACTTGACAATGTACTTATTTCCTAACTTTAGTCAACACTAAATAATGATTGGTATAAACAACACAATTACTATATACCCCAAATGTCTTGCTATTTCTCAATTTCATATATTTTATAAATATAAAGCAATAAAGTAATCAATAACTCAGTTGCACTGCAGATTTAGACCAAATAAATGATTTATTTATTTTTCAGAAAATGAAAAAAATGTCAGTAACCTGTAATAAAAGAATCAAATAAGTGTCTCTATATTATGGTGCTCTTCCACGGTTATTGTTCAGTTCTTTTAAGCTTGTGAGGCGTATTACTTCAGTTTATATCACTAAATTAACAACTTAAGACAGCTACTTGTTACAGGTTTCAAAAGAAGTCTTCTTTAGAGCCACTTTATTTAGTAACGGAAGTTTTGAGCCAATCGGAAAAGATTGCCATAGACTTCCGCCAATAGAAAGTTAGGATGTTCCGTGTTTTCCAGTAAGCCCCAAGTACATTGGATGGAATAAGGAAGGAGGTCTTAGTAATATAAGTGGATTTGAGAGGGGCTTGGGAGGAAAACAAGGACGCTAGTTATCGTTCTCTCTCCGCAGAAGGTATGGCTTTACATATTTAAAAGTTTACAAACCACATGTAATCTAAATCCGATTATTAATACGCATTATAAGTCATATGGAGTTAAACAAATACGTGTCAGTTTTTTTCCCATGTTCATTTGAAGGTGGTGGCAAAGCAACCACACCAACTCATAACTAACGCAACTAACTTATCTAAAGATTTCAGCTGTTTGTTCGTAAAGCTAACAAAACGATCGCAGTGTATAAGTGCATTTTAACAGGGTAGATTAACACTAGACACTCGTCTTTCTGACAAGCTAACGTTACACTTGTTCAGTGTAAAGGTTAGCTTAGCTAGTTAGCCTAGCCACTTAGCCTCTTCCCTCTGGAGACAGTGCACAGCAACATGGCCATAAAATTAGCAAAGCTCCGATCTCCCAGCCTGCCTCAGTGACAGTGCAGGTGGTGAGCCCGGCTTATAAACACTGACACGTTAAAGAAGGAGAGCATTTGGCGAGCTGACAAGTTAACAGTTTCCTTTTAATGTTAAGCGTCTGTTTTCATGTTGCGTTAGCTCTAACATAAATTAATGATGCTAGCATTTAACATAAACATTTTGTCTTACTTAACACACAGTATTTAACATACTCGGTTTGGGTGAGGAAAACTGTCTGACGGCTTGATAAATTGCCTATAATAACAAAAATCACCTCAAAAATGTGAGAGTTGAGAGTTTGTTACATATTGTTTAAAAAATTCACATTTTTTGTTCTACTGTTTTATAACAGACTTATGAGATGTTTTCACTGAGAATGTAGTGTTGGTGTTCTGCCAGATCTTCACACTTAAGATATTTTTAGATTCAATTAGCCTAGTTCTGTGTAAAGCAACAAGTTAGAAATGTGATGCAACTGTCTCATTTCAGCAAAGGCCTCAACTTTAATAATTGCCCAAGAGGCATTTAGTATTTCTGTTCATGGCCACAATGTACAAGGATAAACCAACATTACTGTAATATTTTTTGATATATTGGAGGATAGATAAGAATGATGGTATGTGATGTCAAAATGTGATGGTATTTTTTATGTCCTTTTTTCAGAGGTGTGGTTTTGGCGAGGGTATGGAGCACCCTGTTCACAGAGGGGAAACGATGCCTATTGGACTTAATGACAGGTATGAGAAATCCAATTTCTATTTATTTTATGTTTAAATAATTAACATATAAAGTGTCAATTCTGTCAGGGGTTAAGGAATTGCCAGCTACAATTACTGTAAACTGTCTTAGATTTGAATTGCAGTGATCCTATTTGCTACTATGTTGTTGCTATTTATTGTCACATTTTTAAAATGATTATTAGAGACAATGCTAATTACTTTTGTTTTGAAATCATGTCAGCTTGAATAGTTGTAACTAAATCTAATTAGCAAAATTCCACCAAGTAAACACACAACAGGGTTGAGTTAGGAAAAGTAAACATCCTGAGGGCACTCATCACAGGAGGGCGATTCTAAAATTACACAAAGAAATCTTTGTCTCCATCAACAGTACACTGTTTTCATTTATGTCTATGTCTACAATCACATTTGGTCAAGTTCTGTCATACTCCTTCCTCTTTTTCTTTTAACTCTTGTGTTTCTGTTAAAGTCCACTTTATCTCAAGTGTCTCAACAACAGAAACTCGGCTACTTTACATTTCTGTATTGAAATGAATCAATTATCAATCAATCTACTGAATTCTATGGTGCATTTTGTCATGGCTTATTACTTCTGCGCTTAGTGGAGTTTATTCTACCCAATTTTTTTTCACTGTTTACTCAGTTCTTCCTCCTAAATGTTTACAAAGATGACATGTAGTGGTATCAACATTTAATAAATGTGTTTTAATGTCAAAGAATATACAGGAAAAGTGATATTAGTGTTTCTGACCTGCAGCCATCTTGTCCAGTTTGATGGTGTTAAGGCCTTGATACACCAAGGCGACTCCCAGACTGCCACCGATAAGACAGAGCGGCAGCTCATCTCTTCTCGTCTCCTCTCATTCCCTCCCGTTTCCTCACGTCGCATGACCTTTTTCCCTCTTCATACACCGAAGCGACAACCGACCTAAAGACCGTGTCTTGCGCATGCGCGTGATGTAATTACCCCCCCAAAGCGGCAGATGGCACTAGCCAGTGAACAAAGATCAACGGAAGTGACACAATGTTTGTAGAAGACATATGCATGTAGCGCGCCTTGGTCTGCCACTGTTCTCAGCTTGTTTGAACATTACAGATGCGTGATAATGGCCTGTTTTGTGTGGATTAGGTGCCGCTGCTCTGTTACTTGAAGAAGATAACTTTCCGCACGGAATTGCGAAGAATGCAAAAATGGTGACAGTACGCTGCCACAGCGGTTTTCACTCTCGTCACTCCGTCACTTCTGCTAAAATTCCCGTGAGCTGATTGGCGCGGCAGCTGTAGTGCTAGGCCTATCAGAGCGCTTCGTGCCAAAGACCAAAGACGGTGGTTCAACAAGGCTAATCGGCAGGAAACTAGTCAGACGGCCTCTGTCCTGGAGCGATGGGGGCAGACGGCGCATACATATCAAAAGGACGGAAATGAGCGACGTGGAAGAACCATAAAGACGGCTTCAGATGGGCGATCGTCGCCTTGGTGTATGGAGGCCTTTAGATTCTCCTATACTGCGACAGTGTAGTGACTGTGTGTCAGTGGTATAGACCCTCATATGAGAAAGATACAAATAAACGCAGCTGTTACTTTTTAGACAGACATTGCAATAATGGGGGCTGAATGAGTGTGTTTTCTTTATATACTTTTGGCACATCATACTTTGAATTAGTACTCAATGCACACATTTAGAGGCTCATTAAAATCTATAAAGAAACTGCTGTTGACCAACAACAAATTGATCACAGATGAGGTTGCTCGTCTTCAAAGTTTTGTTGAATGCTAAATCCAAATATTAGGAATTAATAAAAAATCAGAAGGGTAGCACATCTAGTTATCACAAAAAAACAATTTCAGAACAGATATACTCAAATTAGTTGTTTTTATAATTTGGCTACATCAAGAAAGGTAACCGCTAACGTGTTTTGGTCTTGTCTTTTTGACTTGTTTATATAGCCATTCAGTCAAGCATGTCCAGGTGGACGCACAACACAGTTAAGACAGCCAATCATCTTGCAGTATTTTCTAAGAGACCCTGGGTGTCTCCTAAGGCCGGGACACACTGGGGCGATCATTGGCCGTTGGGTGCGGTCGGATGGTTTGACGTGGTTGGCGATGTGAGTCTGTTTGGTGTGTTCTGCACCATTGAATGTAGTGGGAAACAGTTGGACATAGTTCTGGCCGATTGAACACATGGAATCGGTGTCAGGCGTTGTGATTGGCTGTAGAGCTGGGTGATTTAGCCTAAAAAAAAACTCAGATTTTTTCACAAAAAATTCAATTTACGATTTAAAAATGATTTTTTTACCCACTTACTTAAAATCAAACTGAAGACAACAGAGAAATTGTCCAGAACAAGTTAAATTGCTTTGATTTCCTCTTGAAGTTAAAGTGCAATCAGACAAGTCAAATAGAAGAGAAGGCCCTGTGATTTTACGGGGATTTTCTTAAAAGTTGCGCTAAAAGTTGCAATTTTTTTTGTCTATAATTCTTCTTAAAAATTGTAGCTAGAACTGTAAACACTAACAAAATCTGTTTTTAAACATATGTGAGGTGGTAATTAATCTAATTAAAAATACCTGTATTTGAACAGGCCAAGTGTACCTACTTTTTAAAATGATAGTGCTGTGTTATTAGGCTGTTTTTTTTTTTGGGCTCCCACAGCTGATTCTGATTTTGTTCCTCTCAGATCTTCTCTGGTGATTCCCGTTGTGTGCTGTAGAACATCCAGTCATTAAAAACAGAGGAAGTTTGCTGTGCTAGGTTTTCAGGAAGGTATTAGCCTGCAACATTAACGTTTAAAGAAAAATGACCTCAAACTTCATTGTTGTCTAAATACGCTGCCCATTTAACTTTTTAGGCAACTATATCACCATGGCAACGCAGACAGCTTTTCAGCGTGACACCAGGCAAAACTAGAAAGCACCACGTTCGTCTCCTCCTTTAGTCCCATCCACACTGCTGCTGCTGGTGAGCACCTGCGACCTCATGTGCGCTCGATCTCCGCGCTATAGCTCCGCACCGCACCTCTGTCCTGTGCACCGCACCTCCACGCTGCTTTGTCTGTGGCTCAACCCAACCTCCTCCGCGCATTACCGGTGCGCTGCTGCTGAGAGAGTTGCAGAGTTTGGACAAAGTTGCAGGGTCGCGCTGAATTCGCGGGGTTTGCTTGAATTCACGGGATTTGCTTGATTTTGCGTTAATAGTTGCGTTCACAACATCCTGTAACATCCTGAAATCCTGTAGGGACTGCCTGCAACGGGGCGCTGTTTGTGCTCCGTCTGACGCCGCAAACCCGAACCAATTCCACACAACTGACAACACTGTGCCTTTCTTAGGAACGAGTTCTTCCCTGCTCGCTGCCATATTTGTGTTCCTCTAGCGCGGAGCCGGAGGCGCGGAGCCGGAGCGCGGCTGGCGGGCCTACCCACTATGAACTACGGGAGCCCAGAGCGCCAGTGGTGGACTTTTTTTTTTTTTTAATCAATTTTTATTTAAACAAGTCGACCTGCCCTACAAATTCGGATTAATTGATTTATCGCCCAGCCCTAATTGGCTGTGTCCCATTTACAATTTGTCCTACAACTGTGACGCTAATGTGCTGCAGTTAGCTTACCTTAGCTTGTAGCCTCATGCAGATAAAAATGTAATCCTCCCTCTGAGGCAAACAGCTGCAATAATCCAGCCCCTTTTATTCCTTACTGTGATCAGATGTGTTTAATTTAGTGGGTATGATTATTATTCACTGATGAATACTTGAGTTACACGTGTGTTGCGTAGTTTTGTTTACTAGAGTTTAAGTAACCACAGAGTTTAGTGACTAGCGTCGCCTTGCCTGGAAAATCCAGACTGATATGTCTCTGTGTTATTCTACAGAGAAATATCAGTCTGGTCACCACACCGTCTGCAGTGGTTTACTCAAATCCCAACTGTACCGTGCATTTTGATTGGTTTATTTAAGTCACGTGTTCTTCGCGAGCAAGCGTCACTCGTACGCGTCTCCTCGCCGACAACAATCAAGATGGCGCACTGAGGAGCCAAGAGTTTGTTTCATTCAGCGGTATGGTACGGTAATGTTGAAATAACTCCCTCGTTCCTCCCTCATGGCTTCACTACTCTGTTTGTTTACTTTCTCACTTTCTTGTCGCTTTGTTAACGTCACGTCTGCCATTTTCTGATTGGTTAACTCCGCTGTCCATTAATTCGGGTTTGCTCCGCCCTAGAAATCGAATTGATTCTAAGGCGACCAGACTCATCCGCTGGTACAGCGGTGAGTCTGGAATTTCCAGGCAAAGCGTCGCCTGCTCTTGTAAATAGTTATTTCGTCTTGGACATGCGCACAGCTCGGTCGTAGGTCTGAATTGCTCTGGTGTGTTCGTAGCTACTTTAATGGCGACAAGAGGAGATATGAGGAGACAAAACAGTCGCCCTGCCTCTGCTGATGGTGGTCGGGCATTGGGTTAGTGTCTCCCAGGCTTTAGAAACCAGACTGTAAATTCTCTGAGGACGGCTTCTGGCCGAAACGTGTTACCGTTTACTTTTCTTGATGTAACCAAGCAATAAATACAAATTAACGTGAGTATATCTGTCCTGAAATTGTTTTTTTGTGATAACTAAATGTGCTACCCTTTTGATTTTTGATTGCCACAACAACAAATGTCATTGTCATTTAAGTCTCATAATCATCAGGGTTGTAGTTTTCTAATTGTTTTTACTATATTTTTTAATAATGCAAATAAAATATTACTTAGTTCCTTTTATAGTGCAGCTGTGTTTAATGTTGCTCGGGTGCTCAGAGTAATCCAACAAATCTAACTGATTATGTAGTGGAACACTGGGGTTGGGACATCTGTTTTAAGTAAGACAACTATCTCTGGTTCACTCTTATACAGAGACAAATGAGAGGTGTCTACTGACACCTTATAGCTGGAGTTGAAAACTAGGGCCCCATTGCAATCATACAAACATTTAAAAAATCCCTGGATCCACACCAATACCAACTAATGCACTGGTGGTAGAGATGATATTATACATGGTCATAATGACTGACGTTGAATACCAACATAAAACAGAAGGAAATATCTCACAGTATAGAATCCACTGTTCTTTACTGACTCTTTGTGGTTGAAGTTGGTATCGCTGAGCCAGTTGGGGTATCTTGCAATAGTTCAGATGCTTTAAAAAAATTCTTGGGATCCAGGTTGTGTTCTGGCTCTACAACAAAGCTTTGACACATCTGATGATGAGCATAATCTGCTGTTGCCATATAAATAAGACACTGGATCTTTAAAATTACAAGTGTAAAAATACAAATTGTTAATCTGTGCCTGCAATTTGGTACTAAGTGTGTGCATCTATTTTAACAGCATGCCACCAGTGTAATCACAACTGCTTTAACAAGGTGGCACTGTTGCTTAGCTACTGAGCTATTCATGAACCCTGCGAGGCTGAAGGAAGGGAGGACCGCTTTCCCCCTCCTACCACGAAACAGCCGTGAATGCAGCAGGACAAGTAGTCGTAGTCGTTAGAATCTATTGGCTTCTCAGTGCTGCCGCTAAAGTCGCAAGCCTGTGTGTAGCCTGCTCTGCCTCAACCAGTGTATTTGTAGAGCTGCTGCCGCCGCCACTGCTCTCCCTCCCCTTTAAATGGTGTGGGCAGAGTGGGATGGAAGACTGCATTGGAAGCTTTTTCATGGAAATGGTCTTTGCTGTTGGTACTGCTCTAACACCATCCTGGTGACAACAACATGCCTTTAAAATGGAAAAGCGGTTCTCCCGTCAGCTGGAAATTCCCAGTGCCAGTCCTTAAGACATCCCGGTCTTCACCCCTCTCGCCTGCTTACATGTGAGTATGAGCTACATCGCGTTCACACTCTTTTTTTGTCAGTTTCTTGAGAGGTGGATTTATTTGCTTTGCTAGTTTGCGGTTGCAATAATTTTAAATATCTGAAAGCGGTATTTTGTGAAAGTAGCCCTAATTGGACAGAATGTGACTGAAGCATTGTAGCGTGTGAAAGGATTTGCCTTGTCCAGCATGCATTATATAGCACTCTGGCACAATGCTTAGCTCCCGGGGAGAGGGGCTGGTTTTGCAGCTAGTCTGGACATCCTCGACTCTTGCCCTCTCCCGGTGGCTGTGTTTATTTGGGAGCAGAGACTCAGCAGCTTGGGAGGAGCCTGCCTTTGTCATGATGTCTGGCGTGCCCTGGTTTAGAAGCTATTGTCATCTGCTACTGTTCAGGAGGGGGGGGAGGGTAGAGCGCCTCACAGCCTCTCACCAGCCAGTCTCTCTTTGCCCTTTCATCTGCTGCTCAAATGGGCAAGTCAAGTGTGTAGTAAGACCTTTGATTAGTGGCATGGAACAGGCCTTCATAGAGTGAGCTAACTGTCTACAATTAATTAGCTCTCATCTATTACACATGCACTTAAAATAATCCTATTGATCTTACTAATGTAATTCAATTTAAAAGCAACAACTAACTTATTTTTTTAATATAATTGTGGGCTGAAACATCAATAGTCAATACATGTTTTATACTTTAATGAAACCCTGTCCAAGTAGCATCACTTTATCAATTTTTTTTAATCAAAATGACAATGCTTAATTATATGTTTAATTTTAAGTCATTTAGTTTAGCTCTGTGTATGTTGTGTACTGGTATGCCACATAAATTCATTAGTCACCTAAACTGCCTCATAGTTAAGCTCAATTATGTCAAATATGACATTTTCTCTTATGTTTACATTTGTACTGACAACCTTTTTGATTATGTGGCTGATGTAAGACAATACCTGGCCTTTTTACGTTACATACAGCATCTCAAAAAGGCAACAAGAGTCTCTATATAGCAGTGTGCATGGGGGTGTAACGATACACTAAAATGACAGTTTGATTCAGTTCAGTTTTTTGGAGTTTTCGGTTTGGTATATTTTCAGTACAAAAAAAAAGCAGAAAAAAAATTGCAAAATGTATTTATCTCCCAACTGTGATGTGATGTACAATAGCTTTCTGTAGCCAGTAATGTCCATCCATCTGCAGTAAGTGACACGGTCGTGCGCACCACCACAGAGGTCAGTGTCCAGAACTTTGTATTTTTCTAATATGATCACTGTATATCTAAACCAGGTCTAAACCAGGTCTAAACCAGATCTAAACCTGTTACACGAGGACTTAACCTGAACTAAACTAGGTCTAAACCAGACTAAACCAGGATTAACCCAGGGCTACACTTGGCCTCAACCTCAAGGACCTCTAAAATTCTGTAAGTGATACAGGAGATACACTGACAGCAGAAGTTTTAGCTCATTCTTAGAGAGCTGGAACAACTTTTTGGCTGAAGAACTTTAATTAAGTTTTAAACCTCCAATTCTCAGCATCTGAATATGGACATAAATTTGTAACTATAAAAACACATATGCTCTGTGTTATTGCTTTGGCTCAGTCAGAATTACGTGAATTTATTTTTTTTCCTCGTAGCCGTGACGGTAATGCCATTGTAAGTGCGTTACCAAATTGAACACATTGCCTGTAGCATACCCGATCTCCACGGAACAATTTCCACACATGACTCGCGTCTTATACACTTGTCTTTGCCCATCATAGCTTCACATCGCCATAGTGATATGTTTACAGTCCGTCACTTAATAGCGTTGTGAAATTTAGTTCCACCCTAAATCATTACATTTAATGACAAATACTATTGACACGGTACACAAGTGGACCGAACATATCGTACAGAAACGATACACTACAACCACGTGTACCGTTACGCCCCTAGTGTGCCAGCATCTTTTGAGGCATATTTTGAGGACTGTGACAAGTTTTGTTATAGAAGCTGAAAGACATGAATGCATCATGTGCAGATAAGTGACTGCAGACGGGGCTGGCGTGCCTTCACAGCAGAGTTGACAGCAAGTGGAGCATGTATAAGGCTGGAGGCTCCACCTTGCTCTGCTAAGTCTGCCTCAGCCCTACCAGACTACTTGCGAATATCATATGCTGTGTTTTCAGGCAGGTTGATATTGTGTGGTGAGGCACAAGTCTTTCTTATAGGTTTGATCCACAGGGATTAAGTGACATTTTTATCTTTGTATACTGTAAGTTGGTATTTTTAAACCACCCTGTGCAGCAGAATGATGGAGGACATAGGTAAGATTTTAAAAAACATGATTTATATGATCATGATGCTTATGCACATTTTACACAAGCACCCGTTTTTTTAGACCACTCTATATTTAGACCAGTGCCTTTGGTCCAGATTTCATGCTATGAGGAAAAGTTTACTGCCCGTGTGGCTCATGAAATAATCTATTCAGTCTTTGGGCTTTTCTGTAATTCCTCAAAATGTCCTTCAAATGAATGTCAGCCCTCCATCCCGCACATAGATCCAGGCTTCCTACAGGGGTTCAGAGCTAAGCACTTAATATGTGTGACTGCTGTCTTGGGTAATCACCTCATGGAGGCGTCATGGTGAGCGAGCTGTCCTAACTGCACCTCCGCCCGCTCTGTTCCAGCCAGAGACCTTTAGCACAAGTCAACCCTGGTCTTCTTTTCACCATTTGCCCTGTCACTCCCTCATACAAACATGAGCATCACTATGAAGTCACTATTCAGACCACCTTTTTTCCACTGAGTTGACATTCATACATTTGCTCACTTGATTAGATTAGTTAATATGTGTTTACTCTACACAAAATAAAACATTATGTCAGTTAATTTCCTGATATTTCTCATTAGGGCTAATAAATTGTCTGAAAAAGATTTCTCTCAATTCCTAATATTACTCAAAAACATTTGTCCACTCATTTGCTTCAGTTCCTTTTTATTTTACAACTATACTTGAACATATATACAGCACAGTGCAAATGTCTTTGACAGATTTTTAAGAAGCTATGAAGAAAGAAAGGTGTGCCAATGTATCACAAACTAGAAACACTCTAGCAAGGCACTGGTCTTATCTCACAATGTTATTCATATAGAACATTGTAAAAACTCAAAAACTCTGCTCAAAAATCACAGGGGTTAAACTGAGGGAGCTGCATTCTCTGTGGGAGGAGCGAGTGCTGAGCAAAGCCAAGTGCCTCCTGGCTCAGCCCCTCCATCCTCTGACTCCTGATTTTATCTTGATGCCTTCAGGGCGTCGATTTTATGCTCCGGTACGGAAGACTAACCGGTTCTCCAATTCTTTTGTGCCTTCAGCTATTAAATTGCTAAATTTTGAGGGTCGTGTTCTTCGAGGTTTTACACTGTAATATGTATATTGTTTTTATATTGTTTTTTGAGTTCCACTTGTGTCTGAAATAGACTGGCACACTGTGTGTTTGTGTGTATGTGAGAAGTGAGAACTGCTCTGAGAATGCTGCAAATGAATTGCCCTCTGGGATCAATAAAGTTTTCTGAATCTGAATCTGAATAGTGCCCATACCTGGGGCCTCCTTTTTAAAAGGTTGCGTAGGATCTCTACTAAGCAAGGGTATACACCTAGTGGCCAAAGCTTGTGCACACAAACAAAAATCCAGATTTATGAAACTGTATGTGCACACACCTGCATGCAATTTTCCCTTTATAGACTGTACCTGGCATAGAAAGGTGTGCACTAAACCCACCTCACGTCACGCCCTCTCCACGCCTCAAATCCACCAAAGAAGGGCAATGCAAAGTGACTTCTGAATGAGATTTGCCTAAACATGAGCCGCTAATGAGTAGGTTTCACGGAGAAACACGTAAAAGAGTGGGAGGTACAAATGCTCCACGCAGTAGCAGCAAACCTGCTTCACTTCAGCAGCTTGCCGTGAAGGTTGCCTTTGTGCCGTGTCTCCAAAATGTGAGCACGCCAGGGTCAGAGCTGGCGTAGGGATATGCAGGGTTTCACGCCTAGTTGGGTTTTTATAGATCCCACGTTTGGCCCTGAGAGTGGCGTATGCCATATTCAGCCTCATTTTGGGCGTACACAAGCTTTATAAATGGAGGCTCCTGGACTCTGACTTGAAGATCTTCTTGTTCAGGGGTAAATGTTCTTTCCATTGAGCCACAACCCTTATATCTCACAGAGGTAAGATGGCAATAACCTAGTCATTTGTTCAGTTCAGTATCTTAAGTCCGTATCTCAAAATTGTACAGAATACCATATGGATCATTTTGTCCTTGGCCCATACTGACCTTTCCTGAAAACATCATAACAAAAGCACTCTAAGTTAACAGCATTTTTCCCACACTTCACTAAAACATTCACACAGTACTACTGTAAATGCATCAAAAAGAAAAGAGCCAGGTTTGTACTGTTCAAAACATCCCAATACAAAAGATAGTGTAAGGTTATGTTGAGGGTTAAAAATACTGCAGCCAAGTTATTCCAAAGTGTTATATTTTGTTTCATGTGTTAATTGGAATCAGACAGGGTTCACTGCCAGCAAAGATGGTGAAAGTACATGACTTCCTGCTCTCACCCTATTGTGCACTAAACTCTGAATCTTTCTGTGCATAGATTGTGTTGTTTTGCCTGGATTTTGCGTCTCTTCCTCTTCAGTTATTCTTATTGAGCGAGAGTCTGCCGAGATATTGACTACTTGTTGTGATATGAACAGACCGGTAGTAATAACCTTGCTAAAACATTTCAGATGAGTTTGAGCTGAATTGTTTGTGCCTGCAATATTAAAGTCCCGATTTCTAGCACCACCTCTGCCACTGTTCTTTTGGTCACTGTTACTCACACATGTCTGCTCTCTCAAAAATGCATGCAAAGGTACAGTAAAGATCTTAAAAATCGTGCAGCTTTTAATTTACCTGTCCTGCTGATCGTACCTTTTTTTCTTGCTGACTAATGACTATTTTGAACAGAATGCAAATGCTACACAGGGATCATTTGTTTTCATTTAAAGAACAGAAAGCAAACCATAGCATGAAGTCAGTTTAGGCCAGGAAACTGTCATGTTTGTGTTCATCACAGGCCGTAGTGGATGTAAGGGGCATCCCAGTTTAAAGAGATGGTAAATGTATTTCTAACAGAGCTTGACCATTAAACTTGGTCCCTACAAACTGACAGGACTGTTGGTTTATGTCTCTTTCACTTCACATTCAAAGAATAGCTTTTAATGATTGGTCTGAATTTGTCTCTTAAATGATTAACAAAGTGTGTGCAGTTTCAAGAGAGAGGTTGGAGCTTGTAGTTATGCATTGAGGTTATGCTTAGGTAGACATTGGTTTTGTTTTTTGTTTTTTTGTTTTTGTTGTATTTCTTTATTCTGATAGCTCAAAAAGTAATGATTGACAATGACATTTGATAACATTTTCAAGGATTGTATTGGCCAAGGAAGAAATTTTGTTTTTGGTGTAGACCCAGAACTTTGCCTGGATCCAGGATATTATTGTGACAGAGGAATATCTCAGGCACAAAGAGTCATTATAGGGATGAATGATTGCATTATTGATGTGCATCCAGATCACCTCCTGGATCAAGGTGTTTTTTGTAAAGTGTGTACCACTGTGAATAAAAAATTTACTTCTGAACTGGAAGATCCCCCTGTATGGGAATGGGTCAATGCTTCAGAGGAGGTCTGCGCTGTCCAAGTGCCGCTATTAGGCTATTTAGCTGTCACATACTGTATCTCATAATGTTTTTTAGCATCCTAGGCTGTCAAAGTCGTGCTTGTCAAACACCATTTCTTTTGTCAGTGACCATTTCTCAGATATGATACCTTTTGTTGGTATAATCTTAAGTATAATCTTAATAGACACAAGATTACTCTGTGATAAACATGTTCAGTGTCTCATCTTTTGGCTTTATTTTTTTAAATATTGAATTGCGTATTGTTATTTCTCCATTGTAATAAGATTCACATTATTTTAGGTGAAACGCTCAGGAGTGTTGTGGACACACAAAATTACTCCAATGTACAATTGTGTGAAAAGTTTCCAATTAATCTCGTATCCTGCAAAACCCTTCATACGCAGCGATATGCGTCACCACTCATTTGAATCCCACTGACAGTGCTTATTCCTTATGGCTAACACATCTTTGGTTTTTGTATTTGCAGTCCAGATCTCAAGTTCACACTCTGCTTACTTTATGTCATAATTTCATCAATTCGTCAATTTTGATCTCTATGGGCAAGACAGTGACTATCATTATCAAGTATTCTTGCTTTCTGGCCTTTTTGATGCAACCATGTGGTGTGCTTTCATGCACTACTTTGGATGAATTTAGCACTTGGTCAATGTCTAACCCACCCACACAAACATGTCATAAAGCTTGTTTGGTCGAACAACTGCCACTGCAAGTTAAAAGTGCTCTTTGAAACTCACTTCAGATGCACGCAAGTTCTTCAGCTTTTTTATGTTAATACCTTAACCTTAATGAGGTCTTTGATTATGGAATGAAATTAGAGACGCCCATGATTACATTATAGATATTTAACCAATTGCCTGTTTAAAGATTATTAATGGTGATCAGAGTGTTTATCCATAGATTTGTGCGGACACGTTGAGCTACAGTGGCTTTTAAAATGTCAAGAGACCTCATTTGTAATGGGCTCTTTATACATTAGTCACACCTGGTCAGACCGTGAGCGGTCTACAGAGAAGGGTAGTACACTCAGGCATCATTAACAGCAAGTACAACACTTCACCTGTCAGCCAAAATACCTGTTTGTTTGCTTTTTTGACTTGTGGTGAAGTTTAGACACATTTGAATTATTGTCATCTAATAATAACTGAATAACTGGTATTATAAATGCTGCACAGGGCACTTGTAGACTGAAACATGTGCAATGTGCCTATAAGCAAAGGATATCTTTCTTTGTTCAGTAAAAAAAAAAAAGTGAGAAAGAGAAGGAGAAAAGAGTGAAGATGTATTGTAAATGTGCAATGTAAAATATAAGGTGTAACCATTTGGCCCAGTATTACGCAATCAGGTGCAAGTAAGATTAAAATTATATAACTGTCATTGACTGTTTTATATATATGCCTTTCTTTTTAGACCAGGAAGTAATATTCTACTGTAACCAGAGAGGTAGAGAAACTTCTAATACATTACATGTACATTTTTGGTCAAACTGTGGTGCAAACATGCATCATTGTGACCACTGTTTGTAAGCCTAAAACTGTAATAATAAAGCAAAAAGTTAGATTCTCAATAACATGCCTTGTGTGGCTATAAATGTATAGAACAAAAAAGGTGTAAATATTATGCTTTTAGAAAGCTATAATATAATTGTAGAGTTTCTGAATGGATACAAATAATTTATTATTGAAATGTCATGTTTCTCTTCATTTAAGCCCTAAGCATAGTAAATAGATGCAGTTTTAAAGGGATGCTTTTATTATTGCAGGGTAAAACAGTGCAGCTTTTCTCCATTTTCTTAATCACATTGGCGCATGTTGAGCATGTTTATACTTGCCTTTATTGCTTCTCTATTAGAAAAGGTGTGTTTGCTTTTCTTGGCTTTGACTTGCCACCTTTTTCTTGGTGTGGTCACTTGTGTTTGAGTGGTCTGCATTTATTTTTTACAGTCTGTTTGAATGTATTTATTTAGGCTAAAGGTATTATTACAGTGTTGGTGGTGCTCTGTGTTCCTGCCTCATAAGCTCACAAACACAGACTATTCCTGTCGTTGATCTCAGTCCACCGCCTTACTGTAAAACACTACAAATGTTTAATTACACTCTCAAGTTCCTGAGTAATTAATAAAATAGTTTGAGTACAGTGCGTGTTAAAATATCCATTAGCACTTGCAGATCAAATTTTAGGTACTTGGACCTTGTTGTAGCAAAGCTTTCTCTTGTCCTCTGTGAAAGGAAGTCTTTTGATACTGTGAAGGATTTGTCTAAGCTGTTGACAATGCACCAGTAGTTGAGTTTAATATTAGTAATTTCACTTAAAAGCTGATATATTTTTGAAACTGCCATTGAAGTGATTTCAGTAAAAGTGAATGCAAAATCTGTCAAGTACCATACAGGATTTAGCTTCACAAAGCATGACCTGGGTCTTTGGCATCTTTAGCACAAAAATAGATACGATTAATGAAGTTTCTTTCAATGCATGGTTAAACACGACGAGACAGCATAGCTATACTCTTTAATCTTTTAAGACCCTTTCAGTGTCAGCCGGGAAGGAGCCAAGTTGACATCAGCTTCCTGAACTGTCATTGCTGGAGCGACATTTCTAAGCTTCACACTGACATCAAGAGACTGAATCCACTGTCACCCCCTGCACTTATTCCTCATCTCCATATCCATTCTTCATTTTTTTTTCTGCCCCCATCAAATCCTGACGTAATGAAGCACAGAAACTATTGCAACCACTGCTCAAAACTAATCTCAAGATATACACATTAATATACACTTAACATTCAGGTTCTTAACTAAAGCAATGCAATCAAATCAGTATTGTCCAATTGAATCAGTACTACAACATAACAGCCAGTTAAAGCATTTTTGTCTCTTGACCATAACCTTGACCATGTTCTCATTAGTGTTGGAAATAATTAGCTTTTGGTTTTAACAAGTAAATAATGAAAATAATACAAGCTGGCTTTTATTATTTGACAACTACTCTGCTATTCTTGTGATATTTATACTTCATATTTGGTCAAAGTACATTTATATGTAATGCACACAAACCCCTGTTTAATGAATTGTAGCAATTGTCACACTCATATTTTACATTTTTTACTGTGTTAAAATCTACAATGAATATAAATGAGGTGAATTATGTTTATTAATCAGTATATTATTTCAAAATATCTACATAGTGAGGCATAAAACAGTGGCAGGCTTTTACCAGTCTCTGAATTAATTTTGCATTATAGCCAGTGTTCAAACTGCATCGGTTCTTTTATAAAGCTAACCCTCTCTAGACTTACTTCAGTGGGATACTGTAGCTGTTTTTCTTCTTTTTGTTTTTCGTTCCGGCAGCCACCAACACTCCTTTGTGGTTTGGACAACCCACTCGCTGCTGGCTGCCTGTCCGAGTTACCACCTGACGGGGTAAATGTACCAGTACATTGCCTGTGTGTCGCCGTGACTGTGACCACTGTCTAGTTTCTCTTAAAGTTGTTCATGATCATCTCCTTTTGAAGTGTACCTCGACTGCCAATCCCATCCTCCTGTGATTGAATTAGTCCTCTGTGTTCTGGTCTAGGTCAAAGGCATGTGTAGTTGGCTAGCTCCATACCTGCCTCTCCTATGTCTGTCTGGCAGGAGAAATATTCTGTATGTGTAGTTGTTGTTGTGGTATCAGCATTGGTCTTTTTCTTGTCTCTCTGTTCTCATTTAGCGTGTGAAAGGAATGATAATTGACATGCTGTTTATCCACCCAAAAGTTACCTAATCAACCTTGCAAGAAGCTACTGTGGCAAACGTTTTGGTTTGAGTTAAGAGATATGAGGCAACATGAGGTGACACAAGGCTTTTGATCAATCAGCCTTTGTCAGCTCACAGTATCCAAGCCCTAAAGAGAAATGTCTAAAAAGTCCATCCCAGACTTTTATCACACACAAACAGCACATTTAGAGATCTTTTCTTTTGCAGCTAAGCAGTAACATACAGTGCTAACTTCTTGGTGACCCAAATAGTTAAGACTGCCATCTATGCAAATATTCTTGATTTTTATCACTGTTCAAGTTCTTCCATCATTCCTTTATGCTCTAGAGTCCAGTGGTTCTTAAAAGTTTCACTCTGAGTACCATCACAGAGTACCATCTTAAAAGTTGAATTGGCCTAAATCAGGACTAACCAAGGCTTAAAATTGTGATTTAATCTTAAGCATGACTCTACCAGGACTAAACTGAGCCTAACGTAGAACAAGGCACATCCTAAAAACTAGAACTTGAAAATAATGACTTAACCAAGGATCAAATGTAGAATAAACTTGAATTAACCCATGCTGTAATTATCCATTTAATAGTTTCACCTTTAAAAATGACAGACAATACTGAGCACCACTAGAAAGAGCCTTCATACCACCACTGGTGCCTATACCACAGCTTGAGAACAACTCACTACCCGTTAAGTTGACGTGGGCAGTAACGGGCATTGTTTAGAAAGCATGAATTTTTATTTATTTTTATTTTCATTTAACCCTGACAATGCAGCTTCTGCCTTAAACTATTTGATTTTAACATCTAATTCCTGGTTTGCTTTATAGAACTGATTACACATGCCATTTCACATCATGTTTAATGTAATTGAAAAGTTTATACAGGCAATAAAATAAATAGAAAATGGCCTAAACTGTTCTGCTTACCACAACAAAATAAAGTATTCATTTGCAGACTTGCTTCATTACATAAAACATCCACCCAAAACCCATTAGTCTCCCACATCTGATGAGCGCTGCCAGCTCATTTTAGGCCGTTTAAAGGCACAAATCTACTGCAATGCTGAGCCAGACGTTTTTGTAAAAGAATTTTTGATCAAAACGGAGCTGATATTCATTGGAAATGGAAAATGAATTTCTTTTAACTCGCATGCCACTTTCACTGACTGCTGTGTCATCTTGACACAGTGCACTACTGATAGTTGTAGTATTTGAAGCCCACATTCATTCAGAGTGAGAAATGAAGATTTTTGTAGGCCACTAGCCCTACTTTTTTAAATCTTAACAAACAGACCTTCATTTTATTCATGGTGAGCTGTTGTTTATATATTAATATGCCGTGCACTTGACAAGGAGCAGGATGGCCTTCTAGCTCAATGCTTACTTATGAGATGTTTGGAGACTGTTTTAACAGATGACTAACGCTTGGCTGACTTCGCTCTCCCAGACTTATAATTTTTACTCAAATGAGCTTCACTCTAATGTCGTTTTTGTCGGCACTAAATGTACCCACGTCCCAGGAGGATCCCCCCTAGGGCTTTGACTCACACTCACCATCTTTCCATGTTCGTGCTGTGGCAGTGAAAGGCTTTACACCACATTACATCACAAGGCTAGTTCCAAGTTTGATTTAATCCTCAACACATTTCAGTTGCATTGTCTTATACACAAGATTAATGTAGCAATGGGACTAGAAACATTCTCAAGAAGGATAAAATATCATAAGGCAGTGGATTTTAAAAATGTATTTATTCAGAATTAGATGTGCACAGTGGGAAAGTGGTTAGTAGGGCTGCAACAACTAATCCGATTAATCAATTTTAATCGATTATTGAAATAATTGTCAACTTAATTAGTAATCGAATAATCGCCAACTGGGATATTTAATAGACTCTGACACGCCATGTTCTGTGAGAGAAGGTTTTATTACCTAGATAGAGCAGTAAACAGTTAAACAATGTACATTTTGTGTTTTTGATTAAAAGTATCATATATGTATTACAGATGATATTTGATCTAATTATGCTCTATATAAACATCTTCAAGAAGCATGGTTGAAGCTTTGTCTGATGTAATTTTGTAAAAATTAAGTTATTTTTGGTAGTATTATCACCAATTTTTAACAAAAACTATAAAACACCAAGTTTTTAACCATTTTACTCGCGCTCCTCTATCCGATTATTAATCGAAAAAGTAATCGACAGATTAATAAATTATCAAAATAAATATTAGTGGCAGCCCTAGTGGTTAGCACTTCTGTATATCAACAAGAAGGTTGTGGGTTCAATCCTCAGACAGGCTGAGTCATGATCTCTCTGACTGGAGTCTGCATGTCCTCTCGGTGTTACTGTGGGTGGGTAGATTGTTTTTCCAGGTACTCTGCCTTTGTCTCACCGTCCAAAGACATGCATGTGTTGGGTGAATTGGTGACTCTTATTGCAATTTAAATTTTTAATTTTTCTATATTGCAGTTGTGATGAGATTTGCTATATATTTTTTAAAATCAGTGTTCATTTCAGACAGTTTACATTTTAAGCATGTGTTGGAGCATTGAGACTTGGAAAAAAGAAGAAATATTCACCACTAATCTAATATCACAAGGGTTCACCTTCCAGATCATGTCTGTAGAGGTCTAAACTACAGCTAAAGCCCAGTTTATACACATAAGGAGACAGTTGAGACATAATTGCAGCATTTAGCAATTTGCTAATTGCGACAATTTAAATTGCTATTTTGATTAATTGTTTAACCTTGTTGCTGTCTTTCAGGGTGTGTCTCTACAACTAACTGACCATTGTCCAGGGTGTACCCTTCTAAGGTCCATGGTTATTGGGATAGACTCCAGTCACCTTTGATCTCCAACAGAAACAAGTGGAAAACGATTAATCTCAGCACAGCATAGGCACATTCTAAACGATCAGTTTTATTAAAATAAAGTGCTCTGTATTGTGAGTAGTCATTTTAACCTGTGACAGTCTCAGACAAATGGCTCAGGGTGTCTTTACATCTAAAGGTGAAGTTTAAAAAAATAATAAAGTAGTGAAACGACTGTTACATTTGCTTAATAATAATAATCATCACAAAAAAGATTTTTTGAGCATTTGTCCTTTGAATATAAAATGAAAAGGTATATAAGAGGCTAACACATCGGCATCCTGCACATCGGCACTTGACATTTCTATGCCACCAAAGAAGCATCTCATAAAGGGTTTGATGCTTGCTCTAAGGCATTATAGGAAACTTTGCTCAGTTTATCTGCAAAGATCCCTACTGGCTTTAGACTTGGAACCTTTAGATGACAATTTTTCCAACAATTAGGCTACCTCTGCCCCATATGTCCTTAAAGTAGTGTCACTTTGAAAACTTCCTTGTCCTACTTCTGGGCAGCTAAAATTAGACCGAATGCACATGTTTTTGCTACACTTATTTTGAGTAAAACTTTACTCTCTCCTTGTAGATCCCTTGTGGAGGACGACGACGCGCACATGAAAGTGGCTCTGGGCTATGGTGATATGGGCATCTCTGCTCACCTGCAGGCATCCAAAACCGGCAACACTCGCTTCTTCACAAGCAACACACACAGCTCAGTGGTTCTTCAGGTCAGTCTGCATCAGTGCATTATAAATAACTATGGTATCCCCAAATCAAATGTATTAAATGTTATTTAAAGTAGTTTTTGTGGGCAGATAAAATTTTGGGCTGGGAAAATTAGTTTATACATATTTTTTTTTATCTTTGACTGCTCCCCTTATTTGGGTTTGGTTTGTTTGTTGTTTTTTCTACCTGAGGGCTAGGGAGACAGTCATTAGGATTTCTGTCTTCTAGCATCAGTTTTTTTTTAAATGATTCAAAAAAGTGAATCTATGCTTAACACGTAACAAGAAACTGCCATCAATACCAAGACTACAGACGAGCAATTTTGTGCTCTATCAAACTATTTTTTATTTTTATTTTTTTAGCTTTTAGCCTCCTCAGAGTCAAAATAATGGAAAAGCCCTGTGGCAGCATACATTATAGGACGAATATATTAGCAAACATCTTACTCCATGCCGTATGCCTTTGAGATTTGATCTGCAACAAGAAAATTATATCTTGCTGACTTAAGTTCAAACCACTCTATTATCTCTAAAGGTTTATTTAGTGACCTACTTTTTTTGAAAATGTGTTTACACGAACTAGTCACATAAAATGATTGTTATGGCATTGGCTTTTAACAACATGAAATTACCTTATTGTAGTAATAGCTATAGCTTACTGAACCGCTGCTGTTTGATAGAGTGTATGCATAACAGTTTAGAGACATTCACCATAAAGAAAATATATGCAACACAAACTGCTGATATTTTTATAGTGGACGATATTGAATACCAAATCGATCTGTTATCCTCACTGTGGCTGCTTCACCTGTCGCCACTGATTTGCATAAAGTTTACATCAGCTCAACCTACAACACTGGGGCTGCCTGTGCGGACTGTGTCACCGCTGCAGTAGTGCCTGCCCATGTCACTCGCTCACTGTTTGAATTAATGGGTGCTGGCCCCCTTTTCTCTTCATTAATCATTTGACGAGACAGTACAGTATAGAATGATAATGATTTTCTAGGGCGTCTGATTTCTTGCTCTGCAGTCACAGTTAGCTGGTATACCCAACAGACACTGGGCTAATTATAAAACCAAATTCTGTAAATATTTTAAATGATAAGATTGTTTTGAAACACAATGAGTTTCAGTGTTTCATGCAAAAAAATATTCAGAGTGATGGTCTGCTCAGTGTTCCTTTAAAGGCCTCCATACACCAAAGCGACGATCGCCCATCTGAAGCCGTCTTTATGGTTCTTCCACGTTGCTCATTTCCGTCCTTTTGATATGTATGCGCCGTCAGCCCCCATCGCTCCAGGTCGGAGGCCGTCTGACTAGTTTTCTGCCGATTGGCCTTGTTGAATCGGTGCCTTTGGTCTTTGGCACGAAGCGCTCTGATAGGCCTAGCACTACAGCTGCCGCGCCAATCAGCTCACGGGAATTTTAGTGGAAGTGACGGAGTGACGAGAGGTGAAAACTGCTGTTTGCATTTTTCGCAATTCCGTGCGAAAAGTTATCTTCTTCAAGTAACAGAGCAGCGGCACCTAATCCACACAAAACAATGTCCATACGGCCATTATCACGCTTCTCAAATGTTCAAACAAGCTGAGAACAGTGGCAGACCAAGACCACCATATGTACTCCGCAAACAGTCACTTCTGTTTATCTTTGTTCACTGGCTAGCACCATCTGCTGCTTTGGAGGGGTAATTACATCACGCGCATGTGCAAGACACGGTCTTTAGGTCGGTTGTCGCTTTGGTGTATGAAGAGGGAAAAAGGTCATCCGACGTGAGGAAACGGTAGGGAACGAGACAAGCTGTCGCTCCGTCTTTTCGGAGGCAGTCTGGGAGTCGTCTTGGTGTATTGAGGCCTTAACATTTAAACCCCTAAAGTTAACTTACATAAACTTTCCACTGCAAAAGCACCACATTAAGGGTAGGCACATAAAGCAATTTATACACAGGCAATATTTTCTTTCCTTTTGGTTTTTCCTTCATTTGGCAAAGGTTTTATGCCAGATGCCCTTCCTGATGCAACCTCTCCATTTATCCAGACTTGGGACCACCCCAAGGAGTACACTGGCTTGTGACTCTTGTTGGCCGGATTATTTATACACAGACTATATTACTTCAAATAGCAAATATTGAGTGGTGGTCAAAGCGGTGGGTGCTTGTTGCCAAAAGGGTTACCTTAACTTGAGAGTTTGTAAAATAATTGTCCAAATTGGATGCAGAAAGACTGGAGGCATTGGGAATAATACTGTTTATTTTAGTTGTAAAATAAAATCTTAACCTGTATAAGTCAGTGGATGTGTTAAAAGCATTCGTTGCAGAGTGACAATGCTGAAGGGGAAACTAAAATCTCTGACCACTTATCATGTGCAGACTGCCTTTGGCACAAACCGCACTTAAACTGTGAACAAATGTGCGAAGGATGACTCTCCAAAGAGTCACTATAGTTGCATCCATCACAGAAGCAAACAGTTGAGCCTTTCTCACCACAAGTAACCTTATTGATCCAGGTAAAAGGATTGCTTTCTTTTGTTTTAATTACCAACTATTCCTCTGTGGATACTTAAACTGTTAATGTGGTAGTATAGCTGTAGCTTTTAATATATTCCCTACAGTTAACCCAGCACATGAGGCTGTTTAAGTAGAAGAAACATCTTTCTTCCTTCCTTTAGGCTTTGCCCCTCTGGTAGCCACAGATGATCTGCATATTGATGCAAAAGCTTTATACCAGATGCCCTTTCTGACACAACCCTCTCCATTTATCTAGGCTTGGTATGGCTCAGGAGTACACTAATGTCCTGTGGCTGGATTAGAAGGGAAAATGAACTATCCCTTTTATAATGCACTATCATCAGTTAAGAGACTAATGTCTTTGCTATAAAATTGTGCTTTCCTACTAATCTAGACTCACGAAGCTCATCTAACAGGAAAAGTCTACTGTCTAGTTGAGGTCCTCACATGTATTCCCCTCTGTCCGCTGTTGTCTGCAGGGATTCGACCAGCTGAGGATAGAGGGCCTGCTCTGTGACGTCACGTTGGTGGCTGGAGATGGAGATGAAGCATTTCCTGTTCACCGCGCCATGATGGCCTCCTCATCCGACTATTTCAAAGCCATGTTTACAGGTCCGTGTAAATTTTCACAGGGTACAGGCCCAAGCTAACAAAATACATGCTAACTCAGTTATATAACATGGAAAAAGATGTGTATGTTTTGACTCTAATGCATTCATTTAATTTAGTTACACTTTCTTCCATCCTACATTGCATTATCCAGCAATGGATTTTTTTATTCATGAACATTGCAGTGCTTTACTACAGTCCCAGATATGTCACAGTCATTTTGCATCATGAGAACCACCCACAGTGACGTTCTGCCTATTTGCCTCTAGTGTTGTGTATCTATAATTCATATAGGTTGCTACCTGATAAAACTTTCTGCATCTGGTCAGTCCTGTGCACATTGTTATGATTTAGACTTTTGATGTAACATACATAATTGAACATAAACAATTCACTATTCATTAATGTTTTTATGATCACATTTATTTAGTAATGGTCTGCCGGACGTATCTCAAAAGCAAATTACAAGATATTCAGATATTCTTTCTGCAGTAATTTAAATGTGTGTAGCTGTTTTTTTGTTTTTTTTGCCTTCAGCCTTCACTAAAGTTTTTGTCCTGGATTTAAGTTATTACAGCATATGTTGTCATAGTTGGCCCTAGCTTGTTAAAGAATATTTTGTTTGTACATTTACCTTCAAGTGGCTCATTTTGTTGTATTTTAAAAGATGCTCTTTAACTAACTACTATTACACTTTGAGAAAGCAAAATGAAAGCTTATAATAGATCTTTTTGGTGTCCAACCTTGAAGCCGTTTAATGGAGATTAAAAAACATCAAGCTGAGATTTAATTTGAAATTATGTGGCTTTGCTAATGCTTTGATCATAGCAACAGCAGCTTACCTTAACACAACAAAGATTTCTGTATTCAGGGCAGAAATTTAAATTATGCACATAGAGGAATAAGTTTTATGAGACATTGCATTATTTCTATTATTATTTCTATTGTGTCTTGCACAACTGTTCTGACACTTGCATATATAAAACTGATGCATTTTCGGTTGTAACCCTAATTGACTTTGTTCAGTTACGTAAGCTTTATTCTCCGTGACGCTCTGAAATCAGATGAAAGTGGCTGCTCTCAGACCTCTCAGGCAAATAGGATTATGTATGCATTCCAGCACTTTTAAAAATCTCCTTATTCCCAACTCTCTCCTTACACAGGTGGAATGAAAGAGCAGGATTTAATGTGCATCAAGCTCCATGGAGTGAACAGAATAGGCCTGAAGAAGATCATTGACTTTATTTATACGGCCAAGTTGTCGCTGAACATGGAGAATCTGCAGGACACGCTGGAGGCTGCCAGCTTTCTCCAAATCCTCCCTGTGCTGGATTTCTGCAAGGTTTTTCTTATATCCGGGGTAAGGACAGGACACAAAGGAAATGCTGTCAGGTTCTTTTTTGTCTGCGTTAGCAATGTTTTGAATAGCTGTATAATTGTATAATTACCAGTCAACAAAAATATTTTTTTTTTGCATCTTCATTAAGTTTTCTCAGTGTCTTGTTGTTCCAACCCTTGGTAAAAGTGTAGTTTTCAGAGAATAAGTACTGGAGCCATGGTTACTTGACTCAGACTTTAATTATTTAGGACTTGAATTGATTTGTACTGGGCTCAGACTGGCACCTCAATTCTTGATGACTCGAACTCAATCTGATTCTTTTTCCTTTTTGGGGTGGGGGGGTGGTGGGTCTCTTGGACTTACACTCAAATATTGAGGACTCAAGTGTGATTTGGACTCTGCTAGTGCTAGTGGCTTCAGGCTAAGGCCCTAACATACAAAGGTAGAAAAAGTGCAGAGTAACCTTGCTAAATACAAATATCTGTTTAAAATTTATTGACATAAATGACAAGTTAAGAGTGTTTTAATTTTCAAACAAGCTTAAAAAGTTAGGATCAGCACAGGCAAGAGCTGACAAATGTAGGTATTAAATGTTTTGGCAGAGAAAATTTTGATGTGTAATGTAAAACGCATTAAGGAAATTTATTCTTAGCTTTTGTATTATCACTGCTTTTAAAATGTGTTTAATGTATGCATTTGTTCATTTCAGTGTCTGCATACGATTTTAAAAAATATGTTGTGGGTTTAGAGATTAGACAGCTTTGACATTGTCCTTTTCCTTTGTCAGGTCTCTCTTGACAATTGTGTGGAGGTAGGACGCATTGCCAACACGTATAACCTCACAGAAGTGGACAAATATGTCAATAATTTCATCTTGAAGAACTTCCCTTCACTGCTGGGCACGGGAGAGTTTGTCAAGTTACCTTTTGAACGTTTGGCTTTTGTATTGTCTAGCAACAGCTTAAAACACTGCAGCGAGTTGGACCTATTCAAAGCTGCTTGTCGCTGGCTACGGTACGAGGACAGCCGTATGGACTACGCCTCCAAACTCATGAAGAACATCCGATTTCCCCTCATGAACCCCCAGGAGCTCATCAACCATGTGCAAACAGTAGACTTTATGCGCACGGATAACACTTGCGTCAACCTTCTCCTGGAAGCTAGCAACTACCAAATGATGCCCTACATGCAGCCAGTCATGCAGTCTGAAAGGACAGCCATCCGCTCAGACAGCGCCCACCTGGTCACTCTGGGCGGTGTCCTTCGCCAACAGCTGGTCGTAAGCAAGGAGCTGCGTCTGTTCGATGAAAAGGCTCACGAGTGGAAGGCGCTGGCACCGATGGACGCACCTCGCTACCAACACGGCATAGCGGTCATTGGGAATTTCCTCTATGTCGTGGGAGGCCAAAGTAACTACGACACCAAAGGCAAGACGGCGGTGGACACGGTGTTTCGCTACGACCCTCGCTACAACAAGTGGATCCAGGTGGCATGCCTTAATGAGAAGCGCACCTTCTTCCACCTCAGTGCACTCAAGGGACACCTCTATGCTGTGGGAGGGAGGAACGCTGCCGGGGAGCTCGGTAAGTCAAAGCTCAAGTTTGTTTTTGCACATCTGTTAAAATAACATATTTGTTAATATCATATGAGATTATAATACCTTTAAATGCAAAGGCACAGTGGGAAAATATTTATAAAGCTGTTCAAAGACTTAATCAAGTTTAATCCCTACACAGAAATTATATTTCTAATGTTGATTGTTTTAACCCAACTGTATCTCTGGTGGGTTAAAACAGTTGGGAGTGGGTTACATGGTTTGCAAATCTCACCAAACCATATTTTAGTCAGAATAAAACATAAACATGTCATGCGCTGAAACTGATTTTTGTTGTTGTTGTTGTTGTTGTTTTTTTGTTTTCTAAAATGCATCTTTCATTCCCAGTACTTTTACTGAAATGTTGCTAGTCAACCTAATTAGCTGTAAATTATTCCTCCAGCATTTTTCTTTATTTGTACAGTTAATATTTCCAATCCTTTGATGTCTCTGTCCTACCTTTGTGGGATTTGTTGCAGCCATCCAATTTTAAAATAACAAATAATTTTCATGAAATATCTCTGTTTACACCTGATTTTATTTACATTTTACCCATTGCTTCAAGTATATTAAATCGTGGTTGTATTTATAATCTAATTTAATCCAATGAAGCGTTTATTTTCATTTTACCTAATTGTGTCTTATTATGTGCTAAGATTATGCGTGCCCCTCAAAAACACACAGCAAAAAAGCACGACTATAAATGTTGCAACATTACAACATGTAATTATGCAAACTAATACAGTCAGGTCATATTGATTAAATCATTAACCCTTGAATTTAAATTAATTAAATAGGTAGTTGTTGCTGACTTTATCCTTTGAATTGGAATCTATGAATCTCAATTAGAGTCGAGAATAAGCTCTTTTAAATTTGTTTAATTCACAGCTTGGCCTTGGAGAAAAAGTACTCTTGTATATTTAGTTGCTGTTTCTTTGTTGATGCTAAGTAACTGGTGTGGGATCTGTAGTAGTGACCCACAGAGCGGTGCCACCCAGTATTTAAAGTCGGTGAGTAAGAGCAGCTGACACAGTCTACTCTTCTGGGTTATAATTAGACCAAAATACATAGGCCCCATTCATTGGCTGACTACACAACTGTCTGTTTTGAGCTTTACTGCCCCTTTGCTGCATGTGGTTTCGCCTTGAAGCTTTTTTTTCTAGATGTGCCTAACCCCTGCATTGTGTTTGTTTATTCACTGCAGGACATATTATGGGTGTGGTTTTATTGTTTAGTCTCAAAGCCAAGATTATAAAAAAAATGGGCAGCTGCAAGAAGGATTTAAATCATAAAAGGTATATTTAAGGATTTTTATTACATAGGCACTCTTTTTACACCATTTAAGGTTTAATATAACCCAGCTATTATACAGTGATATATTTGGACTTGGGTGTGCCTGCCTTTGCCCATATTATTAGTAACTCAGTATATATTCATTGTCTTATCTGTAAAACAAGCCATTCAGCATCTGCTAGATTATGTGCATCCTCAAGGTCACTTTGATGAGAGTTGTTGAGCAAGCAGAGCAGGGAAGCGGCTCATTTTTCCCGCTGAGATTTTCCCAGCTGTCCCGGGACCAGCTCTGGCATCTCACGGCCCTGAGCGGGATGAGCGTCCTGCTTTTAAAGGCCACATCTGTTTTATTCGGCTGAGTCTTCCTGCTTGTCACCAATAAAATTTTTTAAATATATATATATATATACATATATACATATATACATACATACATACATGCATACATACATACATGCATACATACATACATGCATACATACATGCATATATATATATGTATATGTATGTGTGTATATAGATATAGATATAGATACAGAACCAACATGAAGAGAGTATTTTTTTCCTTCATAAATCTAAAACTTAAAACACGAATACTCAAATACTTTTCCCCCTTTTCTTTCAAAAATAACCAAATGGATTACATCTTCATGAAAATCTCCAATAGCACCCAGTTGCAGTACAATATGTCCACTTATGTTTAAAAATAATACATAAAAACAAAATAGGGACAGAGCAGGGTGTTTGTATTTTTTAACTGTCTTTAAAAAAGTTGTTTTGACTGCCCTTGATTTTTAGAGGCAAGAGATGACAACATTAGTTGATAATAGATTAGTGAGATCTTTCTGTAACAAACTGATTAAATAATCAACCTAGAAAATCAATCATTAAAGGAGATGGGTAGTTACAGCCCAGTTAAACAACATTTTTCAAGTCTGATACATGCTTAAAAAATGCTAAGATGAGCTCACAAAAGCAGAGATCTTTATGCAGTACATTCAATTTTCAAAGCAATACACTTTATATAATGTGGATTATGCTGTCTTGACTGAATTGTGTCCTATTTTATAGAGGTAATTTTACATATTTACAATTAACCCAGCCACAAAAAGTCACAAGCCAGTGTGCTTTTTATGCCAGCCCCAAGCTTGGATACTGTAAATGTAGAGGGATGCCAAAGGGCATCCAGTATAAAAACCCAGTATGTGTCAAATCAAAATGCAAATGAATGCACACTAGGAGGCAGACAATTTGCTCCAGAAGGGAAAAGCATAAGAAAAGATTAAGAATTTTATATATTTACAACAATTAAGGCTTATACGTGACACTGAAACCCTACGGAGGTGAATATTGCCTTGAAGCTCTCACCTAACAACACTTAACAAAATAAAATCTATATAATTATTTCAAATGCGTGCTCCTGCTCCAAGTTCTCCTCACAATGCTTCAGAGCTGCAACTTTTAAAACTTCCAGGCACTCTCTGCTTGTTAAGGGGTTACCTATCCACCAAATACTCACTATGAACATCACTCGCATGAATTCCACTGCTTCTGTTCGGTCTTCCGTGGATTTGTTGAAAGTATCCACAGGGGCTGTAAGATAAAGGATGCTCCAGTCTCCCCATCTCCCCATTTCCTGTTCAGCCCCAGCTCTTGGCGCCTGGTGGGGTAGCACCGTGTGTACTGTGTATTTAAGTGTGTGTTAGCTCCCACGCGGAGACCCTCCAAGGCCTCATTTGCCGCTGTTGCTCCTCCTTAGCTGTGTCTCGACCTACTTTCAACTAATGCCGTCTTCTTTTTTCCCCTCCCCTCATGCCTTTCTTTAAGCTACTGTGGAGTGCTACAACCCCAGGACGAACGAGTGGACATATGTTGCCAAAATGAACGAGCCGCATTACGGACACGCTGGGACTGTGTACGGCGGCTATATGTACATTTCAGGTATGTGTCTCCAACTACTACAGATATTTCTCCTGTCCTCGTTCAGATAAAATTCATAACCTGTTTTTGGGCTAAAAACATCTTCTGGGCATTTTTTTTTTACTTCAACCCAAATAAGAATATCAGCAGTCAAACCTCTGCCAAACCTCTTCACACTGCCATTGCATGAGTTGTGCATCATCACCATGACTCACATGGAGGCTGAGGCTGAGTTTAGGTCATGTTTTAAAGGGGAAAAAGATTCAGCCATAGATGACGTAGATGTCATAAAATATATTATTCACAGCTTTATATTTTCATGGACTTATTAACCCTTTTGATTTCTGTTATCTAAATGATTAGTTTTAGAAATGGCATGTTGTCAGCTTTCCAGTGTATCCTGTTGCACCATCATCTTTTGTTTTTGTTGAAAGGCTATTTTGTAGGTTTGTGACCTATTTTGCAGACCTTATAATAATTACAATGTATAACTCCAATGAAAATCATACTAATGTTTACTAATGATTATTACTCTTTTTAAGTGTTTGGTTAAACTATAAAGACTACAGTATATCAGATGTTTTAGCAATGACACACCCACACATTGTCTATGGGCTGAATGTAGGTAACATAGGTAAAATAGGTAAACTGAGGACTTAGAGCTGAGGCTGGTGACGGGACAATGAGACCAGCTCTGGCTCTGTAGGGGTCTTCTCAGTCCTTGTTCACTTTTAGGATTGAACAAAAATCTTGCGTTATGGAGATGAGCCCTAGTTTCTCAGTGTGACTAATCCAGAGCAATGCTACAAAGATAAGGGAGGGGAAGGATTGGAAAGAGGGAAAGATGGAGTGAAGTCAGAGACTGAAGCCTGTGTAGGAGGTGAGCACAAAAGGCCTGTGTTAATCTGTCCTGGCCTTTTCTACAATTGTTCTTCACGTCACAGCACATTATTGATGCGCTACATGTAAGAGTAGTATTGTTAAAAAATAAAATCATTTTTGTCTCAGTCAGTGTTGACCAACTGGCTTCATGACTCCGCTAATATGAAATGCAGTAAGACGTCACACCTTGATTTACCCTTGTTCTCTGAAAGCCATTAGTTTGCTATTGCACCAATAATAATCAACTACAGTTATATAAAAAAATAGATTTAGATGAAAGGAATTTACATAATAAATTAAATCTTTTTAGACATTTGATTAAAAAAAAGTGATATTCAACTAACTTTGTTTCTCGGGATGTAATCAACCACGGCCACAGTGCTAGTTTTGAGTGCATGTGTATACTGCATTATTTTTTGTTTTTAAAGTTACTGTATTGTCAGTTGTATCAATATGAAGGTGTCGAACCCCATCAAATTGTATTGTTCAAAGCAATGTCAAAAGATACGCATCATTGCAAAAACATATCATGACACCCTGTCCTCAAAATTCAACTGGTAAAACTCTGGTTGTAATTTATTAAGTGAGGGTATTTTATAATGGTAAGATTTGACTTGGCTATGATTATGCCCTAATTTAGATTCTAATCATCGCTTTGTTCATTTAAAATCCTGAAATTTTCTTCCTCTTTTCAGTAGACTTTAATTTTTTCACTCAGATCTTGTCCTTTCAAGCTGCACCAAGCTGTGTGCACGAACACTACATTTATTTCATAATTCACTGGACTCATTTTGGCTGAAACTTTTGTCTGTCTAGATGTTAGTTCCACTTATGTTTCATATTCTTTTATGAGTGAAAATTACTCACAAATTGAACTATTAAAGCTACATGGCTGTCACTAACCAAAGATCAGCATGGTTTGATTTTTGTGTTAAGCAAAGTGCGTTTTTAACAAAAGTCCTAACAGCATATGTCTGCTCTTTGAGGCTTTGTGTTTTTTCATATTGTTGTAACTAACTCTTAATTTGTTGAGGTTGGCCTTAATGCACCAAGCAATTTCATACCTGATCACTGCTTGTTTGAAGAAGTGCACACAATCACTTCTACCTTGTTTTTAGTTGGATAATAATGCATTTGGCATGAAAATGAGCTGGGACTTGCTGTATACATGGGACCACACAATTTGCCAACCCTGAAATCAGTGTAGCACAAGATGAAAGCCTCATTTTCACTTTTTAAAAAAATAAATAAACTCAAATGGTGAATAAGAAAGTAGTTGCGGATGAGCTAATCTGCTGCGTGCCAGCTGTTTCCAGTCTTTCTCGCTCCAGGCTTAACTCTGCAGAGTCTGATATTTATTTCTGAGCTTTTGTGCCTTTCTAATGGACGCCTTTGTTGTTAGCCTCATGTTTCGCTCTTTTCACTTGAGCAGCCTTTGTAAGTGACCGTTGTGTAGCTGCTGGCCAAGCGGTGTCAAGATGTCATGAGCTCAACACCTGAATAGAAAGTGACCATGCCTAAATATAAGTGTGGGTTTTACTGCATACATAAATACCTCAGCACCTCACACATTGTAATTTATTGATATCATATTATATTATTAGTAGTTAAAATAAATAATATATAAAATGTGTATAAAATATAAAATGCATGTTCTATTAAAATACAATTTATTGCACCAGTATTACAACAGCAATGTTTTTGCTCTGTCCTAAGAATACATTAAAAATTTACACAAAAAACTGATACTAAATTATGATGTAAAAAATGTTTAATTGTATACGTTAAATCTTTGCAAGAAATAAACTGCAAATGTTAAACCAGTACTGTTGCATTTAACATGACTAATAGTAATACTTGACATAATTAATTATTTTGACAGAAACATTTTTACGCTTCCTCTTCAATTTATGCTCTGCTTGAAGCCTTAATCAGGCTATCCTCAACAATAAAAAACACTCTCTACATGAGACTTTGGCCTCTCAGAGAAGCAGTCGGTGAGAGGCTCCTGCGCTGCAGGACTGAAAGGTTCAGAAGATCATTTATTCCAGCTGCCATAAGACTTTACAATGGATCTTGTTGAAGGTGCACTTTATTACTATTGCTAGTAACTTTTAATCTAGTTATTTATTATGTTTTTTTATTATTGCCTCACTGAGTATGGTTTTATTATGTGTGTTTGTGTATGTTACCGGACACCTGAATTTCTCCTGATGGGGATGAATAAAGTATCTATCTATCTCTCTCTCTATCTCTCTATCTCTCTATCTTAATCATTACCAGTTTATCAGCTCTTGTATTCATAAAATACACATCTAATCTTTTTTTTAACAGTTAAAAAAAACTATTTTACATATAAACCTAGGTCTGGCAGTCTCTTGGGCTGGGGTCCTGTACAAGGTGACCCATGCAGAAGTGCACTGGTGTGTGCGTCTGTCACAGTGCATCAGCTCACTGTGTGCAGGCCGCGCTGCTGAGCTGTCTGAAGGCATCCCATCAGACGGATGAACCTGACAAATGCATTCAGCTCAAGAGGAGAGGCAGAGTTCACACAAGAGCTGGACCAGTGCTCCGAGATTAACATCTGCACTCACAAGCTGCAGGCTTATAATTAAAACCATTTCTGTAATGAACCTCAAATCCTCTCAGACCTGAGTTGCCATATTTCCTGTGATAACTCAAATCTGATACTAGTTATTGATATATCAACTTAATTTGTATACAAAGAGCAGAATCTCAATCGGTGATGCTCTTGTTAATTTTGAACCAAACGTAGACACCTAAACAAGATACCAGATTGTTACATGCTAAATAAAAGTACGTTTTGAAATGAAGGAAATGGGCAAAAGACACAATTGCTGCTTTCTTTTTTTTTCCATGTCTGTAAAAATCAGTAGGTTCTTGGACATTGCCATTTCCAAAGCCTCCTTTAGGGACTGGACTCTATAGGGTAGGGCGTAAAGTAGTTTGTTCAGGTATGAAGTCAGATCATTATAAGTTGATGCTGAGGCCTAGGTCTGGACACTTAATCTTTAAAGAGTATTTCTGGAAAATGCTGAGGTGCTTCTTTCTGCTTCACCTGTGTCTATCCTCAGTCGTTTTGTCCCCGGGTCCTGCTTGTGCCAGCACTAAGTCATGCAGCCAAGCAGGTCACCACTTGTATAAGCTGTACATACTGCTGTTGTATGTGCCTGGTTGAAGATTAATGAAAATCGCATTGATGACGAAATATCTTTTGTACAGCTTGCAGACCAACAAAAGCACTCTGCACACAACAATTAGCCCAAATGTTTGCACTGACTCTCAGGCCTAATGGCACTGATTAGATGTTAGGATACCGGGATAGTGATCAGACATTGCTGTATCAGAGAAAGACCAGATTTTAAATAACAGCAGGGCCTCTTGAGAGGAATTAGAGACACTTGACGTCTACTCCAGCTCTCCACGCTTGTCACAGTTTTAATGGCACGCTTGTCCCGAGGAGCACTTGGGTAAGGAAAATGGATAGTGGCATTGTCGTTGGATTTGATCGGTCTGGGACGTGCAGCTTCACAGATCTGAGTCAGTGTTTGGACAATAATGACAGCACGCCATCACTGGGCAGCAGTAAAAAGAGGGATTCTGTCATTCTCCATTGCTCCTAGTTGCTCTCTGCCTGAAGGGGAGGAGATGGGGGGGTGGCTCCAACCCAATGCATGCTGGGATTGTGTTCCTCTTTATTTTAAGCCTTCCCTGTAGACATGTCCTGTATTTTTTTTCTCTTTTTCCTCCCCACTTTGCCTTAGCTTTTTTGTGTTGTGGTGTCTAAAGTCTGTGTGCGTATGAACGCTTTGTCATGTGTTCCTCTTTTTAGTAACAGCTCATCATCTGCATTAACTCACTCTGCACAAAAAGACTGAATGAAAAGTGATGTTGCTCTAGTTTATAATGCACCGCACACCAACAGTGTGGTTAGCGCTTTGACGAATCATGCTATAAGAAAAATACTTGAGTTTTCTAATATAACTTGCCTTACTGGTCTGAACAAATGTAAATGTGGACTGACAATGTGATGAGTCACTAATCACTCTGATCGATGAACTGTTTTTGTGGCTAATTCTTCTTATTGTTATGCTTCTGCAGGGGGAATTACTCACGACACTTTCCAGAAAGAACTGATGTGCTTTGACCCAGATGCAGACAAATGGACTCAGAAAGCGCCTATGACCACAGTGCGTGGCCTTCACTGCATGTGCACTGTAGGAGACCGGCTCTACGTCATTGGCGGGAATCACTTCCGCGGCACTAGCGACTACGATGACGTACTGAGCTGCGAATACTACTCTCCTGCTCTGGACTTGTGGACTCCTATTGCCGCTATGTTGCGCGGCCAGAGCGACGTGGGCGTGGCCGTGTTCGAGAATAAAATCTATGTGGTCGGCGGTTACTCATGGAACAATCGGTGTATGGTAGAAATAGTTCAGAAGTACGACCCGGAGAAAGATGAGTGGCACAAAGTATTTGACTTACCAGAGTCGCTGGGAGGCATCAGGGCCTGCACTCTCACAGTTTTCCCCCCTGAGGACATCTCAGGCTCCCCTTCTAGAGAGTCCCCGCTCTCAGCACCTTGACAAGTAATGGCTGGGCGGCATTAAAGCTTACACCCCTACACCCTTGCCCACCCAGCCCTCAAACAAACACCTTATAGACATTGTTTGCACTTCCTCATGGACTACATCTGTACTGCTATGTTTCCCCAAGCCTTTCTCCTTAAAGTTGTGCAGAAAGCCCCCCTCCCCAGACCCCCAAGTACATACCGATACAGTTTGGCAACCTAATTACTTGTTAATGTTGCATATTCGGTATACTCGATATCTGTTGGCAGGAAACACCTTGACTTGAAAAGTACTTTGCAAATCAACTTTTCTACCTGATGTCTTCGAAGTTTTCTTATTTCTTTTAGAGCTTGAGATGTTGACTTCTCCACTAACGCTGTCTCTCTCTGACTGTCTGGTCTATGCCTAGTCAGGAGTGGGTGATCTCCGAGAGCTAAAGCGTAGCGTTGAGTTGGCATCACAACACAAACTGGTTTTTAACTCAGGGCTTGGCCCAGGCCCCATTTCTCTCGTACAGTTTCAGTTTATTTCCCGCTGTTGCTATGAAACTGTTAACATAATGGTGTTTTCTAAATTTAATAAAGATGATTTTGAAGGTAACATTTAATGTAGTTGTCATTAATGGTTTTAAGAGATTTGGGTCAACCCTTAAATCCCAGGAAAAGAAGGTAGAGAGGTTGTGTTGTCCAAATGCTGCCCACAAAGGACATAAACATGACCATATAGTAGGTAAGTAGTTGCATGTTTTGAGGGTTGATGTAAACTTCTTATTCCATATTCAAGCACCAAAAACAAGATTTGTGTTTGTTGTCTTTAAGTACCTTTGGATAAGAAACAACCTTTTAAATGTACTCAGTAGTTTGACCACTGCGGACTCTGTGTTAAGGTTGAGGTAAACAACACTGCAGTCATTGTTGTCAATTAGAGTGAAATGCTTTGAGCAGTGTAGCCATTAATCTATACAATGTGCCCTAGGGGAGCGCTTGGCTTTCTCTGGCTTTTTTTGTAACTTTAGTGTAATGAGTGAGCCATGGGGGGATGTTAGGCAGTAATATTTGGTATTATTTTAAAATATATATCCATGAATGAATGTATTTTAATAAATTCTTCTAATGTTTTTTTGTGATGTAAATATTGCGAGCCGGTGACCAATGCTAATTGGATCGTGGCTTTATTACCTCCACAGTCTCTTCCATAGCCACACAACAGACGCTAATGTCGCCCACAGTCTGCCCAGCTGCTCTGGGCTGATCTCGGGCCTAATGGCAGCATATGGCGTCCGCATCGTCTGCTTCTTGCTGTCAGCGGGAACAAAAGGTTTGTGTAATCATCAGGTAAGTTGGTTCAGTGTTTTATATGGTCATTATATTCTCATTATTTGGATCAATGAGACTATACAACTATATTTACTGTACATTGCGCTTTGACATATATTAGGACTTAAGTTTGGATAAGATGTCTTTGCCACCAGTTCATATTATACTTAGATTTTATTTCAGGACAGTTTGTGAGTTTCTTCTGGATGTCAGTCCTGTCCTTTTACTGTGTCTTCTTGGTCTATTATCTCTGATGTTTTGTCATGTTGTTTTGCTCTATTAATAGATTTTTATGACATTTCAAAAGGTTTTCTGAGCACAGTCTTAACTTCATAGTGAGTCAAAGTGCCAAAGAATATACATTTATACACCTATAAATTCAGAATACAATATTGCCTATGACATCATTGATTAGCTTTGATTGTGTCCTGATCTGAAATATTGGAGCTTAATTATTTATGAGACTCTTCACTTTTAAACTGGGCCTGGCGTAAGGTTTGTAAATCTCAGTAAATCTTGACTGTTTGTATTGGCAAGTTGTTTTTCATTGTTAGACTTTTAAAGAAGTAAAAATTTAACTACTAGCCTGATATAAACATGTTATTTATAAAGTAGAAATAAAAGCTAACCCTACATTTACTCCTTTAAAATCACAAATTACTACTACTAAGTACTATCAGTACAGTACAAAGTGGTGGAAAATTATAAAACAATTTCTAATAATAATAATAATAATAATAATTCATCGAATTTATATAGCGCTTTTTTGGACACTCAAAGACGCTTTTACAATTGATCAATTATTCATTCACTCCTCAGTCACACTTGGTGGTGGTGAGCTACTTCTGTAGCCACAGCTGCCCTGGGGCAGACTGACGGAAGCGTGGCTGCCAATCTGCGCCAACGGCCCCTCCGACCACCACCAAACACAGCCACACTAACATTCACACAGGCAAGGTGGGTGAAGTGTCTTGCCCAGGGACACAACGACAGTATGCGCTTCAGATGGGATTCGAACCGGCTACCCTCCGGTTGCTGGGCGAATGCTTAACCCACTGCGCCACCATCGCCCCTAATAGATTTGAGAGAACATTAAAATTTCTACATTGATTTATCAGTGCATAACCAGTGCATAACCTGAACTGGGTTATATTCTCTAGAAAGAAGGCTGTTTTGAATCCCTGAGTCTGTTTATGAATAACAAAATGAACCATCTGATGTAGGGTAATGAACAATCTGCTTTCAAAGACTAGCAGAGCAAGAAATGACAAGATTTACTGCTACACCTCTCCACTCCCTCCCCACTGCTGGCTTTCCCTGAAGGTTTGAGCCCCACTCCAAGCATTTTCGCTGTATTGAAGAAGCAGATAAGTGAGAGGCACCTAGATTACAGCTCTACATTTGACACATGGCTCCCATTCGCCAGACGATGCCTCTTCATCCCAGTCGGTAAATGACCTAGTTTTCTGCAGGCCTGTGGATGTGTTTACATACACCACACGCTGATGACATTGTCAGTCCGAAAGCATCGCTGAGCACAGATGAAAATAAGGCGCTGCTGAGGGGAGGGTCGGGATGCTCTCACTGTAACTAAAGCTCCAATCCAGCTCCCGTCATGATATAAAATGGTGCATATAGACACAGCTACACATCCCTACTGTCCTCTGTCTGCATGTGTGCTGGTGTTAATAGCTATTGATCCTTCTGACTGGAACTGGGCCAACACATCCTCATGCTCCCACTCTTAGATATATTTATTTCTAAAGCTGTCTTCTGATATTAGACTCAAACCAAACGGCTGAATCTTTGTCATAAATATTAAAAAGGGTTATGTCCTCTGTCCATCCCCTGTGATATTATCCAGTATAATCTGACCCTGATTCAGTTCATGTTCTCTGCTTGTTCTCTCTCCAATCACGTGTCCAGTGGGATTTTTCCTTTTATTGTTATTATAGCAGAGATGGGCAAGGCAGCTGGATGGCAACATCTGGGCATGTACTGTAGCTACATTTTGGTTAATGCCTCGTTTAATCAGATTAAAGCTTCCAAAACCATTGTACCTTTGCTCAGGCATTCATCCTACATGCCTTTTTGAACTAGACTGTGTCTCTCCTTAAAGAGAGTTTCTCTTCTATCATAGAGTAATGGGTATATTTTAAGTGTTCCATTACAGTGGATTATATTGTGCAAGAGCAATTATCCTATTAATATAGAGTCAACCCAGCACACTACCCAGCACGAACTCAAACTGGAGATCTTATAGTTCAGGCGTAAATGCTCTATTTATTGAGCTACAAAGCCCTTGTGGCTGGGATTAGTACAACTGTCCCATTATCGCAGTGGTACAGAATTCTTTAGAAATCCTGGATCCACACATTAGTCCAGATTTATACCAAACAATTAGTGATTTTCTTCCTTGGCCCATTACTGACCTTTCCTGAAAATCTCACCAAATTTCAATCATTACTTTTTGGGTTATCTTGCTAACAGACTTACAAACCAACCACAAGTAGGTGAAACTTCAGTAGCGGGGATAATAACAAACAAAAATTAATATTGGTCAGACACTACAGACCATAGTACATAGCTGATAGTAGAATAAAAAACATAATGCTTTCAAAATTGAAATGTTTGTGTTTATTAATGGATTTTACTATGTGAACTTTCAACTCATACAATAGGGCACACTGTACCTTCAAATCACATCTTTTACACTCTCTTATGCAACTTCTTTCCTCTCCCAGATCTTAAAAACTGATGGACTGGCAGCCTGTCCACAGTGTCTGCCTTCCTTCAACCACATGCATGCTGGGATATGCTTCACTACCCCTTTGACAACCAAGAAGCCGCAGCTAAAGAATATCAATTGGAGAAAGTACGGGCTGAGAGAACACCAGTCGGCACACTTAGAGCTCTAAACGCAGAGAGATTTCCTTCGAGAATATAAAAGCACATCATTTTCTGAAGTGCATTCAGAGTCAGCAGAGGGAGAGCCGGGAAGTGGAGCAGGTAAATCACTCTGGGGAAACGGTGTAGCCTCCTAGGGTTAAACACCGTTCTGGTTAGGTGTCCCTTTAGGATTCCTGCACACTTAAAGTTTGAGCGCATGTCAAGTGAGTTAGAAGTGAAAGAACACACAAAATCCTATTTAAACAGTACTGTTTTAGTGAGGTGTGGAAAATACTGTTAACTAAGAGTGCTTTAATACATACTAATAATGTTATATTTTATTTTTGTTGGGTCAATAATGGGCCATGGGCAAAATTTTTAATCTAGATCACTGTTTAGATCCAGGAATGTTTTAAGGGATTCTGTGTCATTAGGAGCTATGGACTGAAGATACAAACCTCATTTCAGGAACAAATGTTAAGTTTTAGATTTTTTACCATTGTGAGATATAAGGATTTTGTGGCTCAATGGGGAAAACATTTACCCCTGATATCTTTAACACTGCGTGATAGGACCACATAATAGCTAAATGGTCTTAAAAAACCTGCTAAGCATAGTACTGTATATTTAAGGAAATAGTTTGAAATGTATTACTTAATTATAATACAATGTCTTGTAATTTTAATAACAAGAAATCCCAAGGTGGATAGTAATTAAAAAATGAGAAGCATATTGATGTTGTCATGCTGTGCCCAGATATCAGCAGTAGGTCTTTTACAGTAGGAGTGATGATACAAATGGCCTCTGCTTCATTATTTCTTAGTTATTCAATGTGTTCTGGGAAGTTTCCCTAGAGTTGCTTAATTTGCTCAACAAGTCTTTCATTTATTGTGTGTAACAGACTGCAACAGGTGAAAGAAAAAAGATGCACAATCACAGCAGTGCTGTTAGCAGTTTGTCTTATATTTTTGAATAACTTCTAATAATGTAAAGGTTTAAATTGGCTCTCACTTTAAGATGCATATGGGACTGCTGTCTTACAGTCTGTATGTTTCCCCTTTGTCGCTGAGGTTGAAAATAGGTTTAACATTTTACTTGAGCACATTTAATTTTACAAATTTATTCAAGTAATAGTACCTATGTTTTAGAAAATGTACTCAAACTATTTTCTTTTTAAAAAATGTCCTTAATTAAATGTACAAGTTAAGCAGGACAGTCTGGTTCCGCTCTCAGGGCGGAGCATTTCTCCAGTTTGGAATTGGCCAGTCACAGTGGTTTATCTGCAGCGCGTATTATGAAAGAGGAAGAGCTAACCAAGGTAGCACTAGCTTCCAAGCTAATTGACAAACTTCTCTGAGCTGATTAACGGAGTTTAGTGTTTTATTCGTCATCTGTTGGTTCTGCAGAAGTCCGCGGTATTATCCAGTCCTCGGTGGGATTATTTTCTTCGTCTTGATTCAACGCATAAATAAAACCCGAAATTTTCTACAAATCTTTGTTCAACAGGCTTCTGCTGCTGTCCCCGTCCAGAAATAAGTACAGAGCAGCTCATAATACAGCGTATTCTGGTGTTTTATGAAAAAAACGACGGGAGTTTATGTTTGTTTGGGTCAGCGGTGCACAGCTTTTGTCCCGCCCTTCGTTTCTCTGATTGATTACTCCTCATTGTTCCCCCTCAGAAACCAAATATTACCGAAAGGATACCAGACTAACTTCTTTGTATAGAATAGGAAAAGAGTGTGTGGCAGGCCAGGCTACCTCTCCAAACCACAAACTGTCATTTCCCTGACCCAGAATGTCACGTGACCTGTCGAAAAGAAGACTGCACGTGCCTTACGAGCGTCAGTGCTCGAGCGTGTGACAGTGGCCGCGCCAGTGAGTGATGGATAACTCTGCTCTCAGTTTTCAGCTCTGTCCTGCAGGATGCCAGGTTGCCATGGTTACAGAGTTCTTGATAAAAGGAGGTAGAATCCGCTGCTTTTGTCCCAGAGCTCTCAGTGTGGCCCTTTCCGCTTAGAAAAGAGGGGGACAGCGGTGATGCAGCGGGTCGAGCGATCAGTCAACAATTAAGAAAAAAAAACTATTTTCTGGTCGTATCACTTCTATAAAAAAATATCAATTAAGAAACACTGATTTTCATTTCCACTATATGGGGCTTTCATTTCTCTGCTATTGTGCCTTCTAGTGGCCTGAGTGGAGAGAAATTAGGCAGCTGTGAGCTCTAAGGGGTGTGCAGATGATGAAACATGGCACACACTCTTATTTTTTTGTCAAAGCTGTGAAATACGCCCTGTCGCAATCTCGTACACGCCTCCATGTGTTGTGTCGTTTAAACTAGGGGCTTTTTTTCTTTGTCCTAAACCAAGCACATGCAACATTTCCTAGCTGCTGCTTCCGGTGATGGACGACTGACCTATTTAACATTTGATGCCCGATAAAAGTTGACCCCAGCGGGCACAGAAAGCAGCCATTAGTGCCTCCCCTGCAGGATTTCTACTAATAAAAATAGCATTCATTTCCCCCCCTGAGTGCTAAAGGCAAATGAATTCTTCATGAATAATTAAATGCATAAAAATGAATGGTACGAGTTTAACGTTTTGAGAGGAACATATTACAGCCTACAATTACTTTTATTGCGTTAAAGCCTCTTAAAGATCCACGCCGCCGCCGCTGCTGTGGAAATGCACGTTTCTTTATCTGCAAAATGAATTATCCATCACTGTATAATAATGCTAAATGTGGCATAGAGGAAAATCTTTCAATGTGACAAACTTGCTTCAGGACCAGGTTTTTTTTTTTTTTTTTTTTTTTTTTTTTTTTTTTTTTTTTTTTACCACAAGTGAAGCTTTTAAGTGGACTATCCACAATGTGTCCTGTTCCACAACAAAATACCTGCTTTCTTTTCTTATCTTATATATATATATATATATAATATATATATATATATATATATATATATATATATATATATATATATATATATATATATATATAGTGTGAACTGGGACTGGAGGAAGTATCTGGGGAGTGGGAAGTCTAGGCAGTCTCCGCTTATACTAATGACTGTGGGCCCAGAGAAGCTGTAAAAGATAGTATAGTACAATTATTTCTTGGTGCTTGTGTGTGACACTTTTAATCAGTCTGTGTGCAACTGCGCAGACAACTTAGGGTAAAACAGTTTATTAAACACTGTTACTATATAGCAGAAAACAGGGAGAAAGTTTTATTTTAAATTGACAGTTGATTGTTTTACAGTATAGTTGTTTACTTATTCCTTTATTGCCTCTACATAACCAGATGTCTGATGCCCAGGCTGCTACAAGAACAGGGCTAAATGATGGGCTAAATGACATAGGTTGCAGATGTCTGGTATAGCAGGTAGGTGCAGACTTGAACATACATGTGCCTTAAAAGTGGGACTAAAAAAATGATTCTGAAAAAAAATAGGTCACAATAAAAGTTTCAGAGCTTTCAAGATCAGACGAGTAGAGAAACATGGCTTTGAATTTTGCACTTAAATTATCATGTGTAATGTGTAAATGTTGCTATAATGATTTTGATGAAACTGTAAAGCTAAGTAAATGTAAAATGTACTACTTAGTGTTATTGCATACTTTTTCTCTTTTTAAAACTGTTAACAAAAAAATCCCATACAGCTGATTATGAATTTCTTAGAGCTATTTATGCAAGTTCTTTTCCTCTTTTTCCCCTCTGTGGTGCATTTAGGCTTAACGCATTTGACCAGCAGAGGGCAACAAGGTGACAGTTAAGGGCCAAAGTGCACGGGACAAAATATCTGTGTAATGCCTGTACACTGACTCAGATCAGCTTTAAAATGTCCGGTTTGTTTTCCTTTATTAACAAATGTGGTAAATTCAAGTATTTACACGTCACTTCCAAAAGTCCTAGTTTCAGCTGATTCATACTATTGCATAGGCCACTTTACCCAAACGGCAGCATGACTCAGGACTTTTCTGAATGGGACTGCAGTGATTCAGCATGACTTGTCCCGGGGCTCAGTTTATCAACATTTATTTCTGCTGACCCCAGAAGTTACAAAACTCAGCACCACATTTTTCTATTGGCTGGAGAGATTTTGGACACAAAAGACAATTCGCAGATGTTCTGCGCCACATCTGGGTTCTTCCACACATCCACACAAGCTTTATTCTTTTAGACAAATACATAAATAAGGACTTTATGACTGCAAAACCACAATAACAAAATACTTGGACAGAACTGAAGCTGTTATGTGATTCATTTGGCATTTGTACAGAGTTTAAACCAGCAAAGTCATGAAGCTTTCTGTATTAGAAATGGTCAATTTATTACATGATTTTGTATCTTTCCTACAAACTTGTTGTGTTAGCCCTCTTTTATGACCTTTGTGCTGCTACTAGATTTTGGCATTTTGCCTTTAGGTCAAGTTTAAAACAGGAAACTCTATTACACAGCTCTTATATTGCATTACTTCCAGTCACTCTACATTGTTAATATTGCAGGAAGAGTCTACATCCCAAGGCCACTGAATCGACAGAAAGAATGGCCTGTTGTGTCCACACATTACAGATACTAAATGAGTGTCTTTGTGATGTAAGTTGATGCAGAGAGCCAGATGCCAGCAGCAGTGTAACAGCAGCAAAAGGATTTAAAATCCGGCCATGAGACAGGCACACAGTTGAACTGAGAACTCGATAAACTGGCAGCATTTAAATATTGGACTTTCTTTACTCTCTTTCTCAAAGCGGCTCACAAAGCCTGAAGCCTTCACTGGAAACCTCTTCATCTGCAGTGAGAGAGGCCTTAGCAAATCCATATCCGCTACAGAGGCGTAGCTCGTGTGACAGCTGGAAAAACAGCACACAACACTTTAACTCAGACTCGCTGACACCGCTTCCTAAATTTAAACAGATGGAAGAAAAAACAGCCTTAAAGGTGGAGTTCAATAAATACACATTTGAGATCTGGGTGGATTCAGAGACAGACAGAGCTTTACTGTAGTTTTACAGACAGACTTTAAACAGTGCTTTTAACCTGTAGCTCCAGCTGTGTCCGCTTTTGTCTGGCCATTTAAAATAACACACAATTGTCACTCTCACAGAGAGGTCTTGACTACTATGTTAAATTTGAGCATACATTGACAACAATATCCAACTATAAATACCAAAACAATAATACTTATATCATTAATTCAGTCCTCTTGCTCTTACAGTCTTTCAGTTATGAAAAAGCCCAAAATCATTGCTGTATTTGAGTTGAATACTGGCTGTATGTAGTATACGAAGGACTTGAATAAGAAAACATATTTAAGAATTTCATTAAAAACACTAGAGTTTGGCCTTGTCTAATGTTTAAGGCAAGTCTTTCCAAAGATCAACACTGAAGGTCATCAATAAACTACAATAAAAATTACAACAAAAATACAAACCCTCCAATAGTGTTTCTATTTTTACCTTGATTGACAAACATATAAGTTGTATGTTTGTAGTAGGTATTAAACTATTTTTCATTGTTTTTGTAAAAGAAAGATACTCAAGGTACACTAAACCATACAAGTACAATGTATCTTATGATTATGTTCTAAGTTGTTTGGTGTGGCCACCTGTTTAGTTAATTGGAATTTAAAGCAGAAATATCCATTGTCCAAATTCATCCCAGTACTGTATTTGCATCAAGCTTCTTTATAACTTACATTACAACTTTCAAAATTACTTTTGAACAGCACATATGTATATTCTGAAAATATTGTCCTAAATGTAATGGCTTTGAACATTTTGTAAACTTATGAGCCAAATTTAGCTACTGCACAAAGAACTTCTTGTATCTTGATAACCACTTTTGCTTTTCAGATTGCCTCTGTGCATGAAGCCCTAATTAACTGCAGCCGTTCTGATGAGTCCCATGGGACAGCTTTATCTCCTGAGGCTCCTGTCCCGTTCACTGTGCACTAGCCTCGTTACCCAGAGAGATGTTTGCCTCCTGCTTCCTCTGCCTTCTGCGCCTGCAGAGCAGAACCACCAACAGTAGCAGCAGGAGGAAGCCGAGTGCTCCTCCGATGAGTCCTGCTTTCAGAGGTAAACTGCTGTCTTTGGGCTGGTACATCACACACGACCCATCGCTCTCCCCTGCGTCATTCACTGCACTGACACACACTTGAACAACATTATCCACTTTTCCGATGCTGCCACTTCTTTGCTCCTTCTTAAAGGTATACTTTTCTTTCCCGCCTACTGTTACTATATACTCCGTGATGAATGAAAGAGGGGCGCACCATTGAACTATGACCTCTGACCCGTTCAAAGACACATATCGCAGGTCAGGAGCCTCTGGTGGGACATTATGTAAGGTAAACCCAGGACATAGGCATCTGGTAGAGGCTGCCATCTCAGAACATGCTGGTTGGTTCGCAAGACAGGGCTTATAATCGCATTTTTTAAAGTTTCTGCCATTTGTAGTTATAAAGGGCACAGACGTGGTGACACTGTAGTCCAAAACATCATAGTCCTCAGAGACAAACACAAAACCCTCAGTTGGAGACCCTAATAGTGTTACAGCTCCCATATTGTCAAACTCTGGCGGAGGGGACGCCATGGGCAGAGCACTGATAATTTTGATGAGGGAAATGATCATCACGGGTAAGGGAAGGTCAGCGCTGGCAGCCATAGTGCTCTGTGGAGAAAAGCCAAAAAACATGACCATGCTGAAAAATCTGTTTTTTGCATTACAGTGGAAATATCTGACATATACTGTTCCCTAAGGGTTTGCAACTGTATGTAGCTCTCATTCTGGTTTGTGCATAAAATAGAATAAAGACATGGAGTTTTTCCTCTTTTGGAAATCATTGAGAACCAATACTTTCTGTTCTTCTTTTTAGCTACAGACAAGTAAGTAAACCAACCAAGAAATGAAAGGGGTAGAATTAAAGATGAAGATATAAGAATCAAATAAATGTCAAAACACAATACTCCAGATTTGTGTCTAAAACACCCCAGTAAAATAAATAAGCAATTTAAGAATATAATAAGGAAAAAGGAACTCAAACACCAGCTAAAGAACAGGAAAGCATGAATTACAATGTGTTCGTATCTAATTAGCCTTGGCTAATATGCAAAATAAGTACAAAATAAATCTTCATCTGTTAATCTTTGGAGAAACTAATTGAGCATTCCAGACCATATTGCACAACCAAATGCCTCCACACACCCATGAATGATACAAAACAGTCCAGTCAGCTGTATCCAGTTACAGTAAAGCCCTCTTAGTGTGATTCTTCTGAAAAATGTTAGAAAAACAATGCCTGAATATGTGGTTGGTTTACAGAGCAGCACTTTTGAAAACTATTCAAAAAATGAATGGAACTTTGCACCAAACTCCTGTATAAAAATACCTAGGGCTCCACTGAAACCAAAACAAAGAGTGCCCTGTTTTGCTGAAAAATAGCAGAGTTTCAAAATTAACTTACCTCGTACGTACAAAAATGTCAGAGTATGATCTTCCGTCCGTCTTTGCTTTTCTGCCACTTGTTGCTGCCTGTCTTCCTTATTCCCTCCTTTATACGTTTTTTGCTCTCCCCAAAACAATCACCTCCTTTTTTCTGCCCTCCCACAACCCCCCTCCCTCCCTCCCTGACCCATCCCAGCTAGCCCTCCCCTCCTCTGTAATGTCTTAGTAATGAATGACTGTGAATGTTACTACTATATGATGCATCATATGTTACATATCTGCCAAAGTGAGCCACATGTCTGCACATCTCATCCGTGTCCTGCGTGTTAATGAGCCCCTGTTTGCCTTTTAGGGATCGAGAACTGTGAATGTCTGTGTAAAGGTTTTGTGGGATTGGGAGTTAGTCATTCCCCGGCTGATGAGGGTGGCTCCGTTCCAGACAACTTGTCGCTATCTTTTCATCAACCTGAAACTCTCACCTGAATAAGATGCATGACAAAACATTGTGTCCCTCAAATGAACTGAATCAGTTATGTCTAAATACAGGGAATGAGCCAGCCTTGACTAGTTCAGTGTTATAAAAAATGTAATGTCCCCGTTTCAAGAAGTAGGTGTAGTACAAACACAGTGTTAACCCTGGAAAGTAATCTAAACTCAGAGTCTGTTCACTTGGTAACTCTGTGAATGTAATCTAGTCTGAGGCAGGTTTTATTCCATTAACCCGGAGTTTTTACAATGTTATCACTAGGTATTGTCATTTTTGAATTTTCTAACACTGAGTAAGCTGTGAGTGTGCAACAATGCTCAATAATAAAAGTAGTTACACATTTCTTGGACTGCATCTACCTTAGGAACTACTAAATTTGTCAGGAGAGGCCAGTATTGTTAATGTCGTCTCACATTAGGTCTGGTGGTGCTGACTGGAATGATCCATTTGTTTAGGTGGTCAAGGACGTACTCCGGTTTCTTCTACAAAATTAGGTCTATAAGGAATTCTTGAACATGCTGTAGCACTTAAGTAAATAAAAATATTTAGTTGTCCGTCTGAAGCAGGGGCCTCTAACCTAGTGATTATTTCAGTGTTTTTGGTGAGTATTTTACAGACAGGGCGTAGGAGTGGATGTGTGAAGCAGATGGAGCTCATGTGGGGGACTGCAGTATTCATGTATTGTATAATGTTTCTATACTGTGTGTTATATAAATTGATTACATCATGAAAAGTTCACCATATACTGTGTCTATTTTGTTTTTTGTCCATTAGATCTAGTCACAGATTCTTAACTTTGGACTCACCTCAGTATTGAGCAGTGCTAATATGAAAAAGAGCTACTTACAGAAATGAAGTCACTCATATTTCTATTGTGACACAGTCATGTCATGCAGATGGTAACACTTAAACAGTTTGTTGCATCATGCACTGCCCTGATTTCTGTGGAAAACATCAGTTTTTCCTGCATCACTGTGGCTGTATGGCAGTGTGTTTTCCTCATCAAAATGTGTCCCATAATTATGAAAAAATGAAAGAAGCCAGAATGTTACAGTGCATACCGACTCTAAAACATACGAGTGTTACTCAAAAGCGCCAACCAAAAGTTAAATTTATCTAACTTGAAACTGTTTAACAGCTATATGTCATTACCTCTAGTTTTCTAGTATGCTTACATGTCTTATTAGGAATGCCAATAGTGCCTCCTGGAGCTTTGCAATGCATAAAGAAAACTGATTCTTGTAGCTTGCTGTTGTTGACATTATTTGTGCTTGTCATTTTTAGTGTGTTTGTTTAAGCACTAGTAATTCCGCAGAGTCCTCGTTTAATCTGTATTATCTCTATGTTTGTATACAGCACCACTTTTAGATTCATTTATTTTATCATCTTGTGAGAAGTCAATGACATTTAGTAATCAGTAGTTCAAGTCAACTTCCTTCCTTTTTTTGCATATAGTGCGCCTAATTCAGCATTAGCTTTAAATGACGACCATCTTCTGAGAAGACAGATCAAGTAAATTTTCCGATTCCGAATATATTTTACAGACATTACAGCCACACGAATGCTACATACTTACATACAGTACTAATACTGTACTGTTGCTTTAAGTCTGCTTGATAGGTATAATCTTGGTTAAATATTAAGTCTAGTTAATTATACAAAATGTGATTATTAGCTTTAAATGTTATTCGTTTAGCAATGAATTTCTGGTTAAAAACACCTAAGCCTCCATTGAAATTAAAACAAAATTAAAATATTGATAGTAATTATTGGTTACGCTATTTATTTTTTACTACTGTTTTTAAACATCTGCCCACCACTATCGACAGCGTCGTTGTCTTTCCTGTTTTTTTCCATTTTGCTTTTAAGACAACGTCCAGGGGAAATTTTGTACACTTGACGTCATTGCTGTGCGACGGGCCTCTGTAGTTTTACAGTAGTGCAGTTTGCAGTGCGAGTGCAAACAGAAGCTGCAGACGGGTGAGTCCGTGTCGCGGGCTTTGCGTTATCGTGTTTAACAGTTCATTAGAAAGTGGATTTGCCTGATCAAAGACCACCTCTGCGCCGCCAGTTTGTCTTAAAGAAAAGGCTATTTACAAAAATATTACAGAAGGTAATGTTAGCGCGCTGGTGTTAGCAAACTCATCTCGGCCCTGAGAAGAGATGACCATATTATTTTTGTGTCTTTTGTTTAACAGCCAAAGAGCCTGAACTAATCAGTGACATAACAGTTAATGACCAATCCATTTCTAATGTAAAGCTAATATGTTTCAACTGTGACAGTGTAAAAATACGTCCCTGCATCCAAAGCTAAGTGAGGCTAACATGACTTCCAGGCGGACAGGGTTTGCTGGCAGCATGGATTCTTCTGCAAACAGTGGTGGCAGTACAGGAAACCGTAAGCCAAACATAATAAACATCTCTGACAGGACTGGGGCAGAATCCTGCTATGACAGAAAAGCTGAAAAGCCTGGATACGGAGCTACGCAGGGCAGTATGACTGTTACGTCGCTGAAATCACGGCTAGCACCGACCATACAGACTGCCATGTCTGCCGCTGTCGATGCTCTTTTGGGCGAAGTGGTGATTGTGCTCAATGAGACTCAGCTGGAGCTGATGCACAAAGAACAGGAGAACGAGAGGCTCAAAGTGCGCCTGGAGGTGTCTGAGAGGGAGCTAAAGACCTTACAAGACTGTCTGTGCAGTGCGCAGAAGCTCATAGACCAGCTCCAGATCTCATATTCTGGTCCACATGTAGTCAACCAGTCTGTTTTTGCACCTTCACTGTCCTCCATGGCCTCACTGGCTTCAGGCTTGGAGCGGGACCACCCGAATCAAAGGGGTGTAAATGGGGCAGATCTTGGTCTTGGAGGGTCAGTAGATGAATCTTTGCATGGGTTTGAGCCAAGAGACGAATACAAAATGTGCCAGCTTTCAATCCAGCCTGACGGTTCTGTGACCAATCATGCCATGGATACTTTTGGATCCAGCACTGCACACATGTGCTCTGACTCCAGACCAGGTAAATAAAGTCATTACATCTATAACACTGATATAATTTCCTGTGCTATAAAAAAAAAACTGAGAGATAGAGAGGAACTACTCAGAATTTAAACTGGTTATTAGGACATGGATTTCCCCAAGTTTGAAGCCAATGCAAGATAGTGTATGTTCCCTGTTATTGGTCATGAACATATTTGTTGACTTGTAATATGATATTATTTTGTCCTCAGATGAGAGGCAGCCCCAGGGACCAGGAGGAGTACCTCGGTTTGAGATTAAGGAGGAGCAGGGACCAGTACCAGCCTCAGTCCAGCCCAGCAGGAAGGAGCCAAGACGGGAAGGTGATCAAGGGTCTCAAAATGTAGCTGACATTAACTTTGTTCAGGTGGGAGCGGAAGCAGCCTCCCAGCGCTCCTTTCCTCAGCCCCTGCGTCACCAAAGACCAGTGCGGGACTGTAGTGGGGCCATGCCGCAAAGTGGGCTCAATGCTCCAAAAATGGTGGCTAGGACTTCTGTTGGGGCCAGAGGGGACAGTGTTTCCCCAGGGCGAGCAGAGGATTCAGCTGGACCATCAGGAGTGGAGACAGCAGTGGTGCCCTCTGCAGACCGGCCACACCACTGCTTAGAGTGTGGCAAGACTTTCCGTTTGATCTCCAGTTTGAAAAAACACATTCGCATCCACACTGGAGAAAAGCCCTATCCTTGTGGTGTTTGCGGCCGTCGTTTTCGTGAGTCTGGAGCACTCAAAACACACCTGCGCATTCACACAGGAGAGAAGCCCTACTCCTGCTCTGAGTGTGGAAACTGCTTCCGTCATTTGGATGGTCTGCGTAAACACAGGCGCACACACACAGGCGAGAAACCATATGTGTGTGCCATCTGCGGCAAACGCTTGAGCCGGCTGCAGCACCTCAAGCACCACCAGCTCATCCACACAGGAGAGAGGCCCTGCTGCTGTCCTTACTGTAACCGCACCTTCAAGGAACCTGCCGCCCTTCGTAAACATGTGCGCACGCATCGGGATGAGAGCGGTCACATGGGTATTTCTGCTAATGAAGACAATGAACAAGGCCCTATAGATGACATGAACAACCTCCATCCGGCTGCTCCATCACCTCATATGAGGTTTGGTGAGTGGGGAGCAGAGGAGGAGGACAACGCTGTGGTAGACTGTGTATAGCAATGTTTGAACCAATAGGGTTACAGCTGTGAACCTGTTTTAAGGTTTACTCTAAACACTGCACCATCATGTTTGTTTATTTACCCTGAAAAATCAGTCAGATTGAAAGACATACATTGAGTTCAACATCCTTCTATGTTGGTACCACCAGATTGGTAGATAATATGAATCTATCTACAATTTTCTATAAAAAAACGTCAGTTATTTTCTGCTTTTCCAACTATGTGGGCTGAGTCCATAAGCCTAGAGTTTGTTCACTTGGGGCTTTTTCTGTGTTCACTTATAATGTAAAAATGGCCTTTAAACTATCTTCTGTTTTGTGTATATGTATAGTTCTAAATAATCCACAGCACCGGTGATGATATTGGCACCTCACGCTAGTTTGCCAAATGGTGATGGTGGGCAAGAGCTGCCTTTTAAATTATTTTTACGCACCTTTCTGGGTCAGTCTCTGAATTGCCTGTAAATGTTGACGTTTAGAAATTCCTGGTTAATATGTGTCCAGCATAATATTTTATTGTGTTCAAAAATGTTGAACCTCAAACCATGGATAAAAAATACAGTATCTACATGTTGCTATTTTGAGCTATGCCAGTGTTTAAGGACTAAGACTTTCACGGTCCTAATAGAGAAATCCAGTTTTAGCATCAAGTGCCTGTTAACTTGTATAATTTTATATTAATGTAAGTATTATCTGGTTACAGGGTTGAAAATGCACAGGGTTTACTTGCACTGTTTACCAAATTAATATTTTATGTTTGCACACGGAGCAGGAACTTTTAATTATAGGACCACAATCATTTATGTATTATAGAGAGGGATACCTTTCCACAGTAATATGTTGTGGGATGTTTCAACGATCTATGGCGGCCTAGATAGTGATGACAACAATCTGGCCGTGTGGATGCTAAAAACGTTTCCGAGAAAGATGGTTGCATTATGCAGCTTCGCCACTAGATGTCCCTAAATACTATACTGCACCTTTCATCCCTGCTTGCGTTGCACCGGGACAATGCGGTCCTCTATTTATGTAAATTAAATTAACTTTATTTGGCTCTGAGAAAAAAATGTAGAGCAACAGCTGACACGTAGACACAACCACGTAAGATAACAATGTATAGCATATACTGTATAGCGTGGTATTATTATCTGATGTGGTGTAGTGCTTTTATTGTATAAATTTTAACAGCACTACTCAAATGTACATTCACAATTATTTTTGCTCCTTATATTCAAAGGACCAAATTTTAGCATTCCATTTTGAAGATTCTCTTTTTTCCAGCTTTTATTGGCACTGGCCTGGCTAACAGTGAAGGTCATGTACATATTTTACCCTGACAAGACAACACTCTATTCTGTAAATACGGCAGCAGTATATACCTCTTTATACTTACTGTGCAGTGCATCATTGGTTTTAAGGTTATGTGCTTTCTGTACATGAATATAGTATGTGAATATTTGTATAACTGCTTCAAGTCCTTAAATTCACATCACAGAAAATACTTGTATGTAAACTACCTTACTAAACTGTATGTAGCTGTTTAATGTGTGTTTAATGTGAGTTGATAATTTTACTGTTTATCTGCATTAGTTTTCCATACAAGTGACCTTTGCACGCCGTTTCAAAATCACATCTTTCTTTAATCAGTTATTATAAAATATTTAATTTTTTTATGCTTAACTGCTCAATTTATCCTCATTTTGTTAATCCTGTCAGTGTTACTATATTAAAGGAATTTCTATAGTTGTTTGCATTATAAATTTAATCTTTAATCATTTTAACCATTATGTGATGCATGACTCCCCATTAATGGTGAAAAACAATCATGAAGTTGGAAACGGTCTCTATTATCTCCTTGCCAAAGAAATATTTAATCTGTCCTGATTTTCCTTGCAGCATTCAGATTTATACAATGTATTTTATTGTGCCCTAGCAGGAGATGGGGAAAACAACAAGGAGAGGAGTTTCTACATCAATGCATTGCCTAACAAATTGTGTAGGTGCTGCAGACACGCCCCGAGACAGGTCCAAAATAACACTTTACTACTCTCTTAATGACAGCTGTGTTCACAAACTACTATTTAACCTGTCCTCATCATTATAGAAGCTGTAACAAAAAACACTATGAGCATACAGAAAATCTTAAGTTAATCTACTTTTTTTTTTTTACTTTCTTTGACCTTTTTTTAACTAGAAAATCCCTCTGAGATTCAGATTCCCTTTTACAGGGAAGTCCTGGCCCCACTGGGGACCTGTTGTACATGTTTTTTGGTGGAAGAAACCTACGCAGACATGGGGACAACAACAAAGTAAAAAAAAAGAAACCTTATTTATTAATTTTTGCTGCTTTTTCTAGATTTATGTTATGGACAAGTGGAGCCTATGTTAGCTGCTCCGGGTGTGACATATGGTACACCCAGGACAGTCTACACCTCTAAGTGTTAGCAGGGCTAACACTTGGACAGTCTTTCCCTACATATTGCATGGGCAGTGGGAAGGAGCCAAAGTGGCCAGAGGGAACCGGCATGGAATAGAATAGATGGAATAGAACCCATGACCTTCTTGCTGTCAGGGTAAATTGTCTACAAACATGCACCCCACGGTCTTATACATCAGTAACACGTTTCACAATGCAGTATGCTGATATATAGTGTAATAGCGTTGATTTCAGCAAGGCAACTCTAAGTGCACCTGCAGGATGTACTGCCTATTATCCAGTTATTGCCAGAAACTGCTTAGCTCTGAAGTGCTTTTCTTCTAATTTTTCTTTTTTCTTTTTCTTTTTTTACTTTTTAGAAAATAGTATCAAAGATAAGCTTGGTAATTTGATCCAAGGCAAATGTCTCTGACCACTTTGCAGAAAACCTTTGCAGTACATGCGCTTTCCTGTCCCATGTTTGATTTGTTGCTTCATTTTACTTTTGCTCTTAAATGGTATTATATTAAATAGTGTGGAATTAAGTACAATTAACCTACATTGACTATTTATTTGGGAGGATGTGGGCCTGTTTCAACAAGGGCTGTTAAGTTGAAGTAAATACAAGACATTATTCTAACACAACTTTCCCTCATAAACCATCAGCATAGGTTCACTTGGTGCATGCAAAACAACTGCATCACGTGTTGATAGTATGAGTGTAATTTGGCCTAATGAGTGGTTTGTGAACATGGATGGTTCATGTCTAATGTTCAGTGCATTTATTATGTGAACTGTATGTCTTGGCAGTGCATATCGCTGGGACAGCAGCTAATAGTCTTGCTGAAATGTGTGAGCGGCCTGTGAACCCTGCAAGGCCCATGCAATGATTTCCTGAATGATTCAAAGCAAACACATTCACTTTTAAAACAGGAAGTGACTCAGCCTCTAATTCTGCTACTTTTCATTTGTCTCTTTTACACTTTGGGTACTTGACCTCAACAGTCAGTCTGAAATACAGTGTGGCACAAATCAACATCCTAACTGTGATTTGTGTGGCAAGGCTGACTGACTATTCTTAGTCATTCTTGTCACATAGGCAGTACTGTGTGGCATTAACTGGCTACTAAACTTTTACAATAATAATAATAGTAAAACAGTGAAGTGATTGGTTATTATAGCATGTTGAAGTAATCTAGTCAAAGTGATGATTCATGCCTCTGCTAACAATATAATAGATCAATATGAGATGTCTGCGAAAACAGCATAACTTTCCTACGTTAGGGAACATTTAGTTGTAGACCATGACTCCTTGAATAGGCTACAAAAATCCTAGTCCTATTGGTGATAATCAAAAAATCTCCATCCTTTTGTGGCAAATTGCGTATGTTTTGTGTCAGTGTGGGACGACCTAAACTTTGCATCGATGAAAGTAGTGGCAAACTTGCAGTTATTAAATATGTACAAGTTGGTAAGCTGAAAGAATGAGATAAGTAAAGTAAGCAAAGTGACTATTAGCCAGTCAAATATAAAGATGCATGAACATAAATAATGGTTTAGTGTTTTGTCGTTTGCTGAGTAACACACAACTGTAGTTTGCAGAGCGGGGTCTGAGTTGGCCAGGGAGGAGGTGTTGGGAGAAATAACCAACAAGGAAACCACTTTTCGCTTTGCTCCTGCGCCGCCTGACTGGCCCCGGGCCAGCTCCCTCCAGAGAGGGTTGGCTCACCCTTCTCCTTCTCCACTCTCTCCTCCCTTCTCCGTCTCTCTCCCAAACCCACATACGCACTCTCTCCAAAGTCTCCAAACTCACCAAAGCGACAGGCGAGAAGAGAGAGGGCTAAAGCGAGGACAACCCCAGCGATAACTTTTAAAACCTGGAGACAGAGAACTTCCAAAGATGCCTGAGGTTTTGCTGTTACAGGCGGATCACTTGGTTACGCAGGGAAAGTGATTTTTCTTTTCTACAGGAGAAAAATCGTGGGAGGACGCGCGTTTTTTTCCGCCGTATGAGACGTCAAATTGGTGCTTGGGATCACAACGCAGGCGCAGCTGTAGGTTGGATGTCCCGGGAGCTGGTGGAGGGCAGTGAAAGGATGCCAGGATGCCCTCAGTGATCCCGGTTCATCTGCTGGTCCTGTGGCTGAGCGTCCACAGGCTAGTGTGGTGCACGGAGCGCGCTTCGGCCCGGGAGCGCTTCAAGGTGGTCATCGCTCCTCTCGTGTGCAAGCGGATCTGCCTAAAGGGACAGTGTCAGAATACGTGCGAGCAGGGCAACAACACGACGCTGATAGCGGAGAACGGACAGGCGGCCGACACGCTCATTGGACAGGGCTTCAGGGTCGGTGAGTGCACAGCAATAACTTTATTTAGGAGTTGGAGTTAGGCCTCTGCCATTCAATAATAGTAACTCTCAGCTGACCTCTGCGTGTATCATTAATTCAGCTTATCTTAAAGACTGTGATTTTGTGTTTTATTCAGAAAGATTTTTTTGTTTTTAATTAGGCTACTTTTTTTTTTTTGCTTTTTGAGCCCCCCCCCCCCCCCCCCCCCCCCCCCCCCGCGCGCGCACACAAAAAATTTTATTAAGAAATAAATAAAAGAAAAATTAATTATTATTATTTTTTTATAAAAACCTTGCAATGACCACAGAGAATTCCAAACTCCATAACGCAAAATACTAAAATCTCAAAATCTCAAAATCTGCAAAGTAAGAAAAGTAAAATATTATATTATCTGCACGGGGGAAACTACAATGGATCATGCAGTTGTTTCAGTAGTACTAGTGGTCACTCACTGTATTGCATCCAAAAAATACCTATATGAGGCCCCAAATAATTTCCCATAGAGCATAATATAAAACAGGGCTTTTCTATTATACTTTTGAGCTGTAAAAAACATGGGATATCAGGCTAATAAAACGTGAGATCAGCTGTAAAAACTTACAGGACAGGCAAGGTAATGCTACTGTTGCTCTAAATTATATATGTAACTTAAACATGTTACTACAGAAGTGAGCTTTTCCTGCATATTAATAGCAACATGGTAATTAATGAGTTACTAGGCCTACTGACCTTCAATATGTAGTAATTTATTTTTTTATATAAAGTCTATCATTTGGACCATAACACTATCAGATAAAATAATATTATCAAGTATGGTGATATGAAAACAATAATTAGTGCAGTTTTAAACTTCCTGATGCTTTCTCAAACTCTCAGACTATTTAAAGAAAACTTACTTTTTGATATTTCGAGAGCTAAACTACATGTTTGTGTGTAGTGAAGTGAACACTGAATATAAGTGCCATACATCATGCTTCTTTAGTTCATGTCATTAAGGCTTTATGTTGGAGTGAGTAAAGCCATTTAAATAGGTGGGTTGAGCCTCCTCTGCCTCTCTGGAAAATGCTGCCATATTACACTTTAATTAGTGCAGCATGGCTCATTACATAGCATATAAATGTTCTCTCAGATGTATGCTTCCCCTGACTCCATGTCTGGTTGGCATGAGCTCCTGCTGCTGCTGTATCAGATCAGCTGTGGTGAGACTTGGAGTCGCACAGTCTACGTCAGGCTGGGCCACAACTGGGTTTGACTGGTCCTCTTTTTCCTTTCACATCACTCTATTAGGACTGGAGACTGCAAAATCACACAACCATGATAGAGGCACAAGCATTTACTATCACAGGGTTAACACAAAAACATGTAACAGTTCATTATTATTAGTGGAAGATATGTTATCATGTGTTGTAATTACCAGACATTGTAATGAATCTGTACTCAAGTAGTATAGTACTATTGTTGCTTCAAAATATTATACTGCATTTCTCAAAAAGTAAAAGAAGCTAGCAAATTTATTACTTGGGTAAAAGTAAAAAATTGAATGTAAAATGTACTTTTGAAAATTGTTTTTTGTAATTGCACAGTAAAATACTACTGCTACTACTACTACCACTACTACAACTACTATTGCTACTACTACTGCTACTACCAGGCCTGCTGACAGGTTTGCTTGGGCCCGGGACAAGAAGGCTTCGCATGGGCTCATTATAATAAAAATATAAGAAGAGGGACCATTTCTGGGCTCCTCTGACCATGAGGCCTGGGACAACAGACCCCTTTGCCCCCCTGTGTTGACAAGCATGGCTACTGCTACTTCTACTACTACTACTACTACTACCAGTAGAGTGCTACCCACTTTGCAAACTAGGTCAAAAATACTTGACCAAAAAGTAGTAATAATTTGAGTAAAAGTATCTAACTACCTTGCACCTCAGGTAATTATATCTATAAATAAGAAGAAAACTGTTCTTACCAGTGGCTCTTCTTTCTTTATTTTCTTTTTTTTTTTTTTTTACTTTAACTATTACTATCCTGTTTTTGATCATGTCCCAGTAGTATTTACCAGCTGTTAAGGAAGGTTTAACGCATGTCCTTGGGTTTTGGTTTCGACAGCTCCAGTGAACGAGGTATAACGCATCGGCAGAGTCTGATATTAATTTGTGCTGTTGTAGGAGCCAAAAGGGAAGCCAGTGAACATAAATCACTGTTAAGTTGTTGACTCGAAGTTGTGCCTTGTATCTGGTGATGCTTGATCCAGTTGTCACACAGTTTGGCCCAGCAGCATAGTGTATGGACATATGGAAGTATACAGTCTGGAGCTAATTAAGATTGAATAGTGTTTGCAGCCAAGTGGCTCCCTCCATGACATCGTGCGAAGTCAGAGTTTTTGGCCGGCCACCAGCCCTCCCTCGCTGCCCTGATTTTGCTGCCCCGCGTCATGTTTTGGAGCTTCTGTGTCAAATAATTCAGGAGAGACATTGCAAATTCCTGAAATACCTCATTCTGCTTTCCATTTGGTGTGCATAGTGGAAGTACTTTACTGTCACCTGTCTCTAACTCCTCACAGCGGACATATCTGAAAAGACGTTGCAGTATGAGCCACCGGATAGAGGCTCCAGCTCAAGAGAGGAGGTAGAAGACTGTGTTGTTCACTGTGAGGCCTGGAATGTGGTGCGGACAAGTGGAAATTTCTCTCTCCCGTGTTAAAACGGCCATGGCTATAGCAGCAACAATATGAAGACTTTTCCATATTTGTGTGGTTATGACATCAGCCAAGTGAAGCTAAAAATTGGGCAAAACTCACCGTTTCATTTTACAGTGAGGAGATTCAGATATGGGCCTGCAGAACATGGAGCAGACAAGCAAAGATTTTTATGCTCTCAAAATTTAAGTCAGGCTTATTATCATAAGCACATGGAAAATATTTTATAATCCCTGCTTGTATGTATTGGATATGGAATATTGCTCTAAAACTATAACTATAAAATGTGAACACTGCTACTTTTTATGTTTTAAGAAAATGTTTTACAATCAAAGCCTTGGACCAGACAACAACAGTTTCAGGTCAATTTTTATAAACACTTATGCAGGCACTGTTCTTTAACAGATTTTGCCTACTATTATCTTCAATATAGATTGACTAACCTACCATTTTACCATGCTACCATCAAGTAAGCATAATCTCTCAAAACTGACCCTGTAGATAGAACATAAACAATCAATACTCATTCAGTTGTGGGTAAAGTGTTTTTCATTGGTTTATTCTCTTTACATTGTGTGGAAACAGCCATTAGTTCCCCAAAAACAGGTTAAAAATGTGTCTTCAGTGTACTATGTACCGTAGTAGTTGGGATTCTTATACCTACTTCCTAGATTGACTAGACTCATACTAGACATTTGCATTTATTCTTCTTCAGTAGGCCTATACATTATTATGATAATTATTAATACTGCCACAGTCTTAATGTTTTCTATGCTACTTAGTATTTACATCCAAAGTGATGGAAAGTAACTAAATACCTTTACAGAAGTAATTTACTTAAGTGTGTACATAGTTTTGATTACTTTTTGTAGAACATTCTTTTACTCAAGTAGTGGTGGCGAAGTGTGTAGAATCCTCCGCTGACAACCAGAAGGAACCGAGTGTGGTTTCTGTTTGAGTTCATTGTTGTCTTAGCAGCAGTACAGCAGATTTTGCTGAGCAATTGCAGGAAACATTCAAAAGCATTTTGTATTCAAATAAATTGAATTTCATTTTATTTTATTTGAATTTATTTTTACTTGTCTTTGAATAATATTTTTTTTAAAAATAACAGTACTTTTACTTCAGTACACCCTTCTTCCACCTCTGCTGCATTGTATCATGCTTACATCATTTGCCCTGTATGTGACTTTACATCTTCAACTACTGCAACATGGGATTTAACACAGCCCCTCTCTGTTAGTAGGTGGCCACTATTACAGTAATGTACATTATTGTGGTTAGTGCATGTTGTTTATTAGAGCCACTTAACCTCCAGTAAAGACAGGTTGGCGTAGACAGACACTGGATCTCTTCAGTCATGGCTTAAACCTGCACAACAATAAATCAAGTAATGACCCGTTTAAGTGAGCCCGTGTGGTGCTGTTAACACTGAGCTCATTGTCAAACACAGACAGTGAGATTATACAATATGTCTTCTGCTTAGGCAAGTAGCAGTTACAATCATCACCGGCCTATTTATTATACCGGCCACACAAAAACCTAATGGTAGTCTACCTGCCTTCTCATTATATTAAACACACTTTCTGGCATGCACTACAGTTCAAGAGGTCATCTAGTGCGTGTTTACCAGATTAGTAGGCTGTGTTGTTGGCACTAGGTAAAACTATAGCACCTGGAGAATCCAAACCATTGGCCCTGTCTTGCAATGAGGAAGATATAGTGCCCATATCTGAATTCAAACCAGGGATTTTAGTTCAGGGGTAAATTCTCTGTTGAAAGAGTCACAAAGCTATTTTTGCTGCCGTACCTTAGGCCCTAAAAGCTGGGACATTTCACATGTTGAATCAGCCTCAAAGGAGCGCTCTCGTTGGTTGTGTGCTCCATTCACAATCTGTCATACAGCTTTAGATTAACATTATATTATAAGCAGTGGTGGACAGTAACTAGATACTTTTACTCTAGTAAATTACTTTCTGAGTACATTTTGTCGAACATACTCTAACTTTTACTTGAGTAAATTTTGAATGATTTTATTTTTACTTTTACCTAAAAGTATGTAGGTAAAAAAAAAAAAAAAGTAAAACTTTAAATTGAAGTTGTTTTTGTCCTGTGATGTAATTTGTAGCATGTCTGACTTGCAATCAGAAGGTTCAGGGTTCGAGACATGGGGAAGAAAAGACTCAATACTTTTTTACTTTTACTGAAGTAAAATTTTTATTGGGTACTTATACTTCTTCTTGAGTAATATTAATTTTGAAGTAACAGTACTTTTACTTGAGTACAGCTTTTGAATACTTTGTCCACCTCTATGAAAGACTTTAGTGCTAAAAACTACTCTGCATGTTTTCTCATCCATGACGCTAAAGCTTCCCTGAGCTAGTAGTCTTGTATAAACAAATATATAATAAATGTATATTATTATTTATTGATTGATAAATACTTATAAACCATATATATATATATATATATATATATATATATATATATATATATATATATATATATATATAATCAGCTGAGCTTAAAGCCCCTATGGGTATTACATCTCTCACCTGCACAGAGCGTATGTACTACTCGGTAGTCGGCCTGGGTCGCCCCAGTGTGTCTTGAGACACTTTTTGATGTGAGATGACAGGACGGACAGCGTTGGATTGTTGTGTCATGGCCTTTACTTGAATGTTAAAGGTAAAGTGCCCAGACCTGAACTCACACCATGGACTCAGTTCAAGGGTAAATGCTCAAGTAACAATGCCCTTATTGCTGGTGTTAATATTTTTGACCCTATCCAACAAAGGCACAGAATCCTTTCAATATGTCCTATATATAGACTTTATTACAGATCCACTCCAAAAATAAACTTCTCAGTCTCTTCTTTCTGAAATTTTAATAAAAATCTGATCATTACATTTGGAGGTACGTATCTTGCTATCAGACCAACAAACCAACCAACATTCCAACAACAGTTCAGTATTAGTATGTCCTTATATGCTTTAACAGACCCCTTGTCAATAAAAGATATGTATTTGGACTTTTTTAAGATGGTGGAAAGTTGAAATTGTCCCAGGAACGTTGGCAGGAAAGCAGCCGGATATTCCCTTTCTCCATCATTCATTAACGAGTTGAAAGATATATGTTGTTTTAAAAAGGACTGTTGATTGCCTGATTGGATGAAAAAAGGGTTGCAAATCACATGAATTATCTAACAAAAGTCTGCTTCCCCTTTCAACTTCTTTTTATCGGATGTGGAGGAGAGCGACACTGTTTTTTTAGATCAAAGCTGTGATTATCTCCATGTGTTTGGTTGTCAAAATATGCCTCAGCCAAGATATTTTTTTCAACGCTTCAAAGCGCTCTGTAAATTGTCTTCTTGTATCTGCTTCAGACATCCCCCTCTTGTAAAACAACTTATATTTTCGGTTCTTATTAAGTTGTACAGTTATGATGGCTAGCCTACACCCATAATGTTTGTGAGGAGAAGTTTGGTGTCTCATTTGTCTTATGACCTCAGTTTCCATAGCGTAACATGTTATATCTTCTCATCATGCTCATTTTCTTGGTCTTTCTTAGAAAAGTATTGCTTAGGAAATAGCTTCATTGCTGCCCTCTCTGAGCTCCCTGAAACGGGCATTGGCAGAATTGGATCTGGCTATTTCCGGATTTCCCATGGCCCGTATTTAGCCGTGAATGAATGACAGTTGCGAGTTTGAGGTTTGTTATGGTTGTGCCCTGGTAGTGGGCCAAAGGTCTATGGGAGTCTAAAATCAAGACAAATCAGCTAATGTTTAGAAGTTTGTTTATACTTTTCAAAGCTCCCCCCATCTAACTCTCCTTTTACATCCAAGCCAAACCTCTGGAAAAGGCGGTCTGAAGCGGGCAACCCAAAACCGTCGGCACTCCGTATTTTGCCACAGGTTGGACGGAGCTCAGAGGTGAAGCTGGGCATGACTCCCAAACGCAAACAACACAAAAGGGAGGGAGGCTAGTCCACATCATCTGGGCTGCGTCATATTGTCATTTATTATGTGTGTCAAGTCATATCTGTGACTTTCAGCAAAGGATTATGGGATAATATTTATGGACGCACATTCTGTCACCTCTGTCTATTTCTGTTTGATAGAAACACAGGTTATTTAAGGGACTGACATCCAGATTAGCCTCTCTGTAGTTAGCATTACATTTGACATTTAAACAGAGTTGAAAAGGAGGGTAGCATGATAACAAAATTAAATTCTGACAACAAACCTACTAAGCATACATAGCTTAAAAACTATACAGCTTTGTTGGTACCCAATTATAAACAACACAACCTTTACCTTAGCGTTGACCTACATGCTAATCAACTAGCATGGTTGGCTATGATTAGATGTTCATCAACTTTTAAGAGAGATAAAGTAAACTAGATACTTTTACTCAAATAATGCACCTGTACAGTCATTTTTGGACAGTAAAATGCCAATAATTTTCCCCAATACCAATGTTCCCTGGATCATAGATACATGGTAACATAGGTATGCAGCCATTAGTTTTTTTTTCCTGTCTTAGTGGCAAAATGGGTTGAACACTCACCTCACAGCCTGGCTCAAACCAGGTTATGGTCAAATAGTTATAGTAGCCCTAGTGGTAATAGTAGCAGCAGCAGCAGGAGCAGTAGTAGAAGTATTAGTAAAAACGTGTAATTGGTAGTATTAGGAGTAGTAATAGCATTAGTAGTAGCAGCAGTTACAGTTGTAGATTTTGTAGCATACTGTCATACTCAGAGGTTGAATGTAACTAAATACCTAAACAAAAAAAGTAGCAAAAACATTAAAACATTGTACTTAAGTAAACTTTACTCTACTTTTACTTGAGTACAGGTTTTGAGTAATATTTGTTGAGGACTTCTACTTGAGAAATAATATTTTCAAGTAACAGTACTTTTACTTGAGTACTCTTCCACCTAAATATCCATCTAAATATTATAGTAGATTTGTCAAAAAGGGACAAGGATTTACAAATTAGTGACAGGATGCTGTTACATGTCTTAAACAGTTTTTGATCGTACAAAGATTTCACTCTCATGTTCATTAGTACTAAGTAAACTCTTATTTGAAGTTTGCACTGGCCCACTCAAATCAACACTTTTGTAGGTTACTGTCGGGTAATGTGATAAATGTTAATGGAACTTTTATGAGACCATAACAATGAAATAATTCAGTAAAAACTTTTAAAAGCTACACTGGTGGCTTAGGTTAAGTACCATAAAACCTTATATAGTTTTGCACAGCAAAAATAAGTCTGGGTGAAAAGTGCAGTTCCATTTTTGTACTTTTCTCCCATAAATTCAGCTGCCAAAAGCTCATCACCTTTGACAAAAAGGCACTTTAAGCTGCGAAGATGGCAGTTCAGAAAAAGTTTTGGAAAACAAAGTATCAATTAGAGGTGATTTCGGGACATCACAAGGGACTGTGTGTATGTGTTTTTGGTGTTCAAGAGCAGCTCTGCACCCTGCTCAAACAAACAGCCTTCTTTGCCATCTTTAACACTCTCCTCCCATTTGCTTAGCAAAGGGGGAGCAGTTATTTAAAGCCGTACAGAGGAATGCGAGTGGCCCGGGACTTCAGCCTCTCCAGAGCTGCAGCGATTAGCCAGGGTAAACAGACCAACACAGCAGCCCTCTGCTCAGTCAGTGTCAGTGCTCACAGGTATACTGTGGGGCAAGTACCTGACATAATCTTAAGAGCAGCACCGTCAGCACTCCAGTGCACCTTCCTGCCACTCCCCTCAGCCTGGCTTTAGACAATCATTACATGACATCATATGCTGCAGAGCCAAAATCCTGTCTCAAACTCTCTTTTCCACAAACAGTAGAGCCAAAGGGGAGTGACATGCAGGCCAACACTGGATGCATGCCCACCCAAGAGCGATGGAAACCGCAGCATATTTCCATGACATGTGAAAATCACATTGTGTAAGGAAGAACTATTGTATTTAGTTTTAGATAATTGCAAACTTTTTCAGACCTGAGGCTATCGTTTTAGAAAGGTACTCTTCACTCGGGCCTGTTTTCTATCAAGACAAAACAGTATGCACTTTGTTGCCAATGACTTAGACCTCAGACCTCCTTTCCCACAGAATTAGTCCAGCAAAACTTACAAACAAAAGACTTAGCAAATGACTGCACTTCTTTTAACAAACCACTGGATTTAGTCTGTAAATTTATTTAATTAGGGGCTTATTCCACCCCAAAAAGCCACAGTTGGGCAAAAACACAAACACAATATGATCAGATTTAGACTGAAAGACAAACCTCGAAAAATCTGTTATGTGACCATATCAAAACATATTTACAGTTATTATGAACCATTTTAGCTTGAAAACCAACTTTGTTTACTGAGGTGAAAACAATAACATTTTGGTATACAGGATGTTCAGTACTGTAGAGTGAAATGCTCTGTGTTTGCTGCAAGTTTTCACCTGGAACAAGGTTTCAAAAGGAATTGGAAATCACATGTATATTGACCCTGTTTGTTGCAAAGCAGTGTCTTGGACAACCATGTTATCCACAGAAAGCCAAAAAGGACTGAATACTTTACAGTTGATTTAAGTAAAAGAACAACTGAATTTAAAATGATAACTTAGCAGAGATAAAGAGGTTTAATGGGCTTAAAGATTCTCCGAACTCATCAGCAGTTACAGGAGAGGAGTCTGAGCTGTTATCTGGCAAATGAAGGCAGCACAAAGTATTTTTAGAAAAATGTATTGTGTTTGAAATTGTGTTTTTTTATTATTATTATTTCAATAGTAACATATAATAAAAAAAATTGAGCAAAAGATAAAAAGGTTAAACAATAGACATTTTTTTCAAAACAGTTTTTGCTAATGTTTATCAAGGGTGAACAGCAGTGTTGTTGGGGTCTTTTGGACTTTTGATATGTTTTACAGTGAGGAAATAGCAATGCAAATCAGTTCCTCCTAAAATAGCCAGAATTAAAAATTTTTGCATCCCATTACTGTCTGTTTATGTCTGTAGCTGTAATTGTAAAAACAGCTGCTGACTGCCTTGTGACGACAGCTTACGTTTCTTGAGTGGCTCGCGGTGGCCCTTTTGTCTCTAAGGTTAACTATATTGTCTCAGTCAGACTGTGAGTGTAATGAGAGCTTTGGGCAGCAGTGTTGGACTGGACCAAAGGGCACCACCTCCTGTTGTTTGTATAGCTAAGGCCAGAGTTTCTGCAGGATCTTTATGGCATTTGTACGTTTAGGTCTGTGTTTGCCAAAGCCAGTGATTATGTCATTTATTCCCAGTGTCTGGCTCAGCTGCTGCAGTCTGACCCACTTCATACACCGTCCTCTCTGCGCCCTGTGGGATGTGGTCTCATAGTGCCAGTCCACGGCTGGCATTTTTAGGGATGCGGTTTCCTGTTTTGGAGTTGATGGTGAAAGGGAAGCACGTCATACAGTGATATGCATTTCACTATTCTTATGTCCTGTGGCGAATCATCCCTTAGAAGATAGACTTTGTCATCCAAGCTCTTCTCGCTTACCCAAGCTCAAGCAAGAAGGGTTGAAACAGAAATAAATATTGAAAATGGATACCAGAGTCTTATATATAAACCTTCAAACCTATTATAGCTCATGTAGGTTTGGTTATTCCATGTACCTAAGTGAGTTACTTCTCACTGAGCAGAAAAAGGCACACTAGGCCGTGGTAGTGGCCTAAATTTGGGCCATAAAGACCAGACTGTGTATGGCTTGATCTGTTCACATTTAAAAGACTCTGGTTGGACCAAGTCATGTTGTCTGAAAGGCAAGCGAGTGCAGTTGGAAGAGGAACTTGCAATCTGTACTTGGGTAAAAGTACTGTTACTTCAAAATAATATCACTCAAGTGGAAGTAAATGTGATCAACAAAGAATTACTTGAGTAAAAGTAAAAAAGTAATGAGTGTGAAGTACATTTGTTACAATCGCACAACCAAATTATTACAATTATTGTTAGTGGTACTAGTACTACCATTACTATATCATTACTATATATAGTACTGTTGCTAGTACTGCTGTTGCTACTACAATTAATGTTATTATTATAACTACTTCAACTACTACAATTACTACTTACTACTACTGCTATTACCAGCCCAACTGATATAGGGTCAATTCTTTTTTTCTTTTTTTTTCTTTTTTTTTTTTTTACTAATTTAGAGTTTTTTTTTAGATAAGTTATCTAGAAATGTCCAAAATCTCCAGTACTACTTAGTGCTACTTAACTAAACTAAAAGTGTTTAGTAACTTTTCACTGCTGTTCCCAGCAACACACCCCAAATTCACTGGGACAAGCTTCAGACCACACCGGCCCTGAACAAGAGACTCAGTAAATGACTCATTTAGCCTCATCACGTCAGTCTCTTATATTAAATGTATATAGTAGCTACTTGTTTTTAATAAGTCACTTCATAGTCTGAAGCAAAACAATGCAGAAAACCAGAGTGGCCATCTATCAATATGAACAGATGTAGAGTATTTTTCCAATGTTTCTACAAAGATAAAAAAAAAATCAGGCATTGCTGGAGTAGTGCTCCCTGCTGTGTGGGGGCAGGCCTGAGCTGAAACTGATTCACAGTGACTCAAGAGGCATAACTTTATTTGGTGTCTGGCTGCATGGCTTTTTGTTATTGTAACAAAATTACTCGGCAGTGAGAGTGGGGGTGTTCATGAGCAGTAAAATCAGTCTGGTTACACATGATGTCTTCAGTGGGACAGGGATCTTTTGAGCTGTGGTTTGTAGAGCCGTAATTTGTTGCTTTTGTGCTGGGAGGGCGCGGCTGTGACTGTGGAGGGAGGGGGCTCCAGACAGACAGTAGTGAGTAGGTGGGTGGTCACAGGGCATGCAGAGGGCAAGCTACCTTTCTTTGTCTCTACTATACTGTAAGATTCCTCTAAATGATTTATGTAAGTGTGTGCAGCACAGTGCAAAATACAGGATTTTAAAGGGTAAACAAAGAAGGGTGTATTAATGTACAAATATACACAAAATTGCAAAAAAACAAGACTAAGACACTGGTCCTCTCTCGCAATGGTAAAGATATAATGCCCAGACCTGGACTCAAACTCAAATATCCTCTAGTTCAGGGATAAATGCTCTTCCCATTGAACCACAAAACCCATATATCTCATACTGGTAATGAATCTACTAAAACTAATTTGTTCTTGAGTATGAAGTTAGTTTCTTCAGTCTGTATTTCAAAATGGTACAGAATCCCTGACACTCCTCATATATATATATATATATATATATTTTATATATATATATATATATATATATATATATATATATATATATATAACACACAAAAACCATGCCCTGTTACTGGAGTCTAACTGAGCTTACATTGCTTTGTAAGAATGTGCAGCATGTTTTCTTAAAGTCGATAGGAATCACGACAGCCTTGCAGGAAAATCACATTAATTTTGTGCTTTGAATTTTTTCACATTGGTCTTCCTGCAGACTGAAATATTTGTATCCCCAGGTTAGTATATGTTGTTAATACTTGGTGTCAATCTTTTGTCGGCTCAACTCATGTGGTAGTGCATGGAAAAATTATATGCTCCTGAGTTGGAATGTACCTGCGAGCTGAATTTCAATTTTTTAAAAAGCACGACAGCGCAGGATAAGGTTAACTTGAAGCATGAAGCCAGTCTAGTTTGTACTTGTGAATACTGGCACTATATTAAACAACCTAGTTCCAATTACCTTTAATGGAGTGGTTGACTTACTGGTTAACAACCTTGCATAAAAAGTCTGACTCCCAGCTAGGCCTACAATCATTTAAAACTCTAAATGCCCTTTAGCTGGGTTTGATTTTTAATAACACACCACCTCTCCACTCAGGAATGCCTTAGATCAGTGATTCTCAAACTGTGGTACAGGCACAGGTACACAGCCTTCTTCTGGTGGTACTCTTGCGTACCACCACCAGGAGTCTTTTGCAGTTCTGATTTAGTTGTATTTAGAGACAGCTTTAGTCCTCTTTTAGTCCTGTTCTGGTTGGTAATTAAATTTGAAGCTCCACTGCATAGTTCTGTTTTAGTCCTGGTTTAGACCTGGTTTTAGATTAGTCCTGGTTTTCAGATTATTTGAGTCCAGGTTTTGTTATGGTTTCAACTTGGTTTAGTTAGTCCTGGTTTTAGTCTTTTGTTGTGTTTTAGACTTAGTTTGGCCCTGGTTTTAGTTCTGGTTCTAGTTTTAGTCCAGTTTTTTGTCCAGGTTTAGTTGTTAGTCCAAAAAAATTTGGTATTTTAAAAGCCAAATATTTTCTGAGGTGGTATTTGGTGTGACAAGTTTGAGAACCACTGCCTTAGATGAATGAAGGCTGAAAGGCATGGTGCTGATGAGACACTGAGGATCAGACCATATATTTGTCCAATGAACTCTAAGGCAATGATTTAACAGGAAACTCCACTTGTTCTGATGTTACTTTTAAAATTGTATGCTCTCTTTGTAATGTGGTGCCATTGTTCAACCACAGCAAGACTCAGCCTCCCTTTAATAAAGCTCTAGCACACACCCACTCATATACAGTGTCAGATCTGCAGAAGACATTAGCACATGCATCTCAAAAGCTACAAGGCTGCAGGAGAAAGGTTTTACAGATCAATGTGCACAGAAATTCCTCTGTATTGTTAATAAACATTTTTAGTTATTGGTAGTTTAGACTGAGACTAGCACAGACCTCCGCCAAGGCATTACAGGACCCTGAATCCAGCAAGTCATCCAGACCCCAGCCCCCAAATGGTCAAAAAATGGAAAAACATGGTCGCATATGTGACCATTTTGTGTGAATTAAATCTTTCGGCGGTCGCATTTGTGCCAGTGAGCAGTGATGTAAAGGTGTGCTGCTGTTGTAATGAACTTTTGACACAGTGCCTGCGGGGCTGCTCCCTCCACATCAGCAGCTGGAGCTCATACTGCGAATTCAGGTGGATGGAGTTGGAAGTTGCTCTGAGTGCAGCCGTTTTGCTAAACAAGCACAGGTAAGGAAAAAGGACATGAAGCACGGGCTAGTTTACGGTTCGCGGATGTCCAATGCACTTGATCCGGTTTGCCCGCGCCCCTTGGCTTCTGTCTGTCGCGGTGAACGAGCAGCCAAGTCCACAGACGCAGTGCTCAACTCGAGGTCAGAGGGGACACCACACAGCGGCCCCGGCCCAGAGAACGACACAACAACAAACGAAACAACTTCTAATAATTTTATTTATGAATTTGTGCAATGCCTTTGACTCTGGTGATGCGTTGTTGTCGAAGCTAATTATCCCTCTCGATAGCGCAGATAAATAAGGCATATTAAAAACAGAAACGTCGGCCTGCCATTAAGTAAATCCCAAAGCCTTGAGCTTCTTCGCTTGATAAACTATGCAAAAGATCTTCCACTCAAATCTGAGTCTCCTTGGCCTCATCCACACTTAAGGAAAAAGTGACATTTAGCTGACTTGTGGCTTGAAGTTTTACTGTTTTACAGCTGCGTAAATGCAAAACACTACATGAAATCATACATTTTTTACTTGTTTGTAACTTGTTTGTTTGTGAGTTTGTAAAACGTTAATTAGAAATGTTAAGATTATAAGATGTTATTAGGATACTATAATTTTAAGTTTTATTTATTTAAAGTGAAAACTTAGCCAACTTGATCCTTGACCCAATACTGGCATTTTACTTTTTGAGTTATGTTGCCAATAGACAAATTAACCAACACTGTCAAAACATGTCTACGAGTTTGACTACATCACAGTGAACTTCAATAGGTTTTGTATGACATTTTCTTTATCAATGATCCCAGCATCCAGGCCTGTGGATGTTTTAACAGCTGTGAATGTGCAGCCTGAAATCTGCTAAACCTTGACATCAGTTACTGATTAGAGCTGTGTGTCTGTGCAGCACATTATGCGGAAAAGAAAAACAACAAATCAATGTGCGCAGGAGAGCGCTGTACCTTTGATTTCGGGTCACTAGGAGAGAAGTTTGTGAGTGAGCATTTAGTGTTTCATAAAAAAGTAGCTGTTTTAGAGAGTGCAGACTTCCGCCAAGGCAATGGCCCTGTCTTGCAATGGCTAACATTTAGAACACAGCCATGTGCTTACGGTGGGTGTAACTGCTTGATCCATCCAGCCACAAAGCCCTAAAATCTCCTCTCCAAGCAGTGCCCCTTGTGGATGGAGGTCTATGACAATATCTTGCATTGGTACAGAATCCTTGATCAGATGGATTAATGCAGTACTAAAATACTAATAATTTATTCCATGGCCCATAACGGAAAATGTAATTCTTCAAGAGGGATATTACTAAAAGATTAATAAACAAACTTAACTGCTTTGATGTACAATGGAAATTGCTGTGTCACAATAGCTCAGCTAAAAAAATAAAATAAAATAAAATAAAAAAATCCTACATTTAAATTAGAGTAAGCCTTCCTTGATCCTGACACCTGTATTGTAATGTAATCGTCAAATCAGCAGAGAAAGTAGCTCCATCCTAACCTTTGGAAGCAGTGACCTTTTTTCACAACAGTAAAAAGGTCTCATTCACACAGCCCTCCGCTTGCCTACACCTGAGAACCTTTAACCAAAAAAAAAAGCAGAATCACCCTCCCCTTTTTCCTTTTGTGTTTTTTGGCCTCATTAATGCAGCTCTGACCCTGGCTGTAACCATTCACTTTCCCAACCAGACATTTCCGACTGAGTCTCCGTGGGTTTAGAGATTGTGTAATCACGTTTGGAAAGCACGTCTTTTCCTTTCGTTCTGTGTCTACAGTCTACACTTTAGACCTCTCCTTTTCCCACTTTCGTCTGGGTCTAAATTCAGCCTACAGGCCGATTGTGACCAGTGGAAATGGGAACTGTTATGTCAGAGGAAGTCTGACAAGTTTGCGTGGGCTGTGCTTTGGTTTTTGGACTATTTTCTGCCAGAGCCTCCAGCCTAAATCTGCATGTCATTACCTGCAGTGAAGTTGTGTGAACCAGCTTTTTTCATTATGATTTATTTAAATATGACCACCATGACTCTGATATTTCTGCCTGATGTTTACTATGAGTAAGGATGGCCCTGCTGTGATTACTGTGATGTAGTCCCCAATTATGATTCTGCCCAGATTCACACTGGCCATTCATAATTATTTCCATGTGTCCCACTATTGGCCTTAGCTGCTCAGAGGGGCCTTTTTCACTTATTCTGTACTCAGCACACCACCCATTTTAAGGGTTTTGCCATGATGTGTATCCACTTCAAAAAAAAAAAAATCTTTTTTTTTTTTTTTAAAGCAGTGATTCTCATCTAATCATGAGGATTTACCTACAAGTACTACATTTTGTACAGAAAACATACTAAGCATATTTGTATTTTTTTATTATTTAAAAGCATTTAAAATGATGGCAAAGTGTGTATTTTACTCACCTTACCACTTTTGTACTAGCAGCAGCAGTAATAGTAGTAATAATACTAGTAGTAGCAGTATTAATAGCAGTAAGAGTGCATATGCAAAACATAATTTAAACAAAAAATCTTTACATTCAGTACTTTTTTTTACCATTGTACTTTGATCCTTTGAAAAGAATCTTTTATTTTTATTTTATTTATTACTTTTTTTACTGTTTCACTTTGTATGTAATAGTATATAGGCAATAATTATGATACCAATAAGCTTAAGACTATATTCTGTATTCAACCTCTTTTGTGACCCACTTTTGGGTCCTGGTCCAGGAGTTGAGAATCACTGTTTTACTGTGTAAACTGCTTTACAGCCTAGTTTTATCACATTTTTGAAGCATTGTTTATCTTCTAAGAGCCCATATATTTTTCTTGTACCTTACACACATGATAAGACTAGTCTTTTATACTATTTAGTATTCCTCTGTCACCTGATAGAAGCTTTTCTTATACAAAGCTTGCATTATAGTTGGTGTGATTCAAACAGTAAACTTCATAGTCTATTATATGTCTTTTCTTGAGCCACCTTTTTCCCACAGCTCCCAAACCTTTTCCATATGTTAGCATGAGTCCGTAACACAGCTCGATGACTTTACCTGCTTTAGCTCAGACACAGAGAGCTGCAGGGACCTGTTAGTCTGTCAGGCTGGTGAAACTTGCTCACTGGAGCAGTTCAAAGTGAATATTTAAGGCTGTCTGCTCACGCCACAAAGACCGTCTGCCTTATACTGTGTATGTTACACACTAAATCATGTGTTATATAAGAGTCTGAGTCTGTGCAGGAAATTATTACAACATCACTACTTCAATATATTTACTTGTAACATAAAACTGTGATCAATTGAAAAAATGTGTTTGTTGTGTTTGTTTCATATGTTTTTTTAGTTATTAATGTTAAATAGCTACAGTATCTAGTGGCTTAGTGGGCCTCCACACATAAGACCAGTTTAGCATAACATTATGACCACCTGTCTAATCTTGGTGGTCATGATGTTATGTGTATGACCACCCACTGAATATGCAGACCCATACTCAACATACTCACTGTGTTCTGACCGTTCAGACCTATCAGAACTAGCATTAACTTCTTCAGCATTAGCTACAGTAACTTGTCGGTTGACCAGTAATTGTTCACTGTCGCTAGTTCACCACTTTTCCTTGCTTTGACCACTTTTGGTCTGACATCATTCGTCTAGCCATCACAATTTGTCTCTTATCAAAGTTGCCCAAATTCTTATGCATGCCCATTTTTGTTTCAACTTTGAGGACAAAATGTTAAATGCGTAAAATATCCCACTAACTAACAGGCGTCATGGTGAAGATATAATTTGTGTTATTCACTTTACACTTCAGTGGTCATAATGTTATGCTTGATCAGTGTATATCTGACTCCAGCTCCTCTCTGGCCTCTGCAGTTGTGTGTCCACTCACTTGTCTAAATGGAGGAGTGTGCAGCTCGAGGAAGAACTGCCTGTGTCCTCCTGGCTTCACTGGACGTTTCTGTCAGTTCCCCCTCCAGCATCCACACCAGACTCAAGCAGCACGGGGCAACAAGCAGCCAGTCTACCCCACAGCTCTAAAGCCCGACAGCCAGAAACATGGGGAAAAGGCAGCAAATGGGAGGACGCAAATGACTCAAACTCACTCAGTATTTACTCTGCCCATATTACCTGCAGGACACCCCTCATCTGAAGGTATCTCAAACATGTTTTCTTTGAGTTTATGGGGTAACAGTGGTAACTTATTTACACCTTTGTAGATTAAAGAGATTTTTGAATTTTTACTCTTAAAATACTTGACTATTATTAAATTGACATTAACTCTAAATGGATTTTTAGTGCACGTGAGGGTTCACCACACGCCGGGAACCTCAGTCGTCATTCAACCTCTGGACCAATCAGAAACCAAGCCTCCAGTGAAGACCAGCGTACGTGTTTTACCATCGAGGCATAAACCGAAGGGGCGGTGCTTCCAGGAGACCACACCCAAACAAGCAGTGAGTAGAAACACATTTGGCACTCATAAATATATATTTGAGAATAACCTATTTATAGAGCTCTGGAAAAAAACTAATACAAAATTATCTGTTTCTAAGGTTTATATGGTGAACTGAACACTTTATTTTTATGACGTGCTGACAATGTTGCTCCTTATTTCCAAATAAAAAAACTTTGTTCTTTATAGAGTAACTTTACAAAAAATTACAATGCATCAAAATGAGAGAAATTATGCAGTGTTTGCATCAGGTTGTATATATTTGGTAGACTAACTCTCTTTTGTAACAGCTTTCATGCGTCTTGCTCTCCACCAGTTTTTCCCATTGCTGTTGGATAACTTTATACCATTCTCTCAGTATTGCCTGATGGTCTGTGAGCTCACACAGCAGAGAGAGGTGTGCGAAGGAAGTTAACAGACACTGGCCTGAAATGGTTGTCAGACACAGAGAGCGCAGCTGATTTAAGAATACATTTTGGTGATCTTTAATTTTTTTCCGGAGCTTATATACAGAGTTATATTCCTTACATTTGAGATACCTGTCCCAAATGTTATAATATTATTTGAGAACTTGTGGCACTATTTGTGTGCAAACCCCAATAAATAAAGTTTGGATGTAAGAAAAGAAATAACTATCTTTACACTGTGAACTTTTCTTTGTTGTAGTGTAACAGCACACCGCTCCCTGTGCTGACCAATCAGGAAGACTGCTGTGGTACTGTGGGGAACTCATGGGGACAGAACAAGTGTTACCAGTGTCCCAAACTACCAAGTGAGTAAAACCTTTTTGAAAAACAATCTTATGAGGATGTCTACTCAGTTCTCTTTCTAAAATGTTTGTGGTGTCCAGCTTTATCACAGTGTGTTTTCATATTGTTAGTTAAGTGTGTTTAGTCTATATAGTGTGGTTTTGGGAGAATACCATATTATTGTTATATCTATGTCAGTGTTGAAAACACTTTCCCTGGATAAAAGATAACGTGTTAAAAGTGTATAAAAATTTACAGATCAGAGTTAGTGTGTGAGTGTCTGGGAAGCCTAAAACGGAAGAAATTATGGGAATTACACACAGACAGTGAGACAGAGGAGGAGAATGTGGAAAATAACCCTCTACTTAAGTGTGTTCTTATGAGCATGCCCAGCGCTCCACTGTCATCACATTGTTGAAGATTGAATTTCAAGAAAATCCTGGCTCCTCACGTTTTTTCCACTCGCCTATTCTTCCATCTCTCAGTGGTGACTCAGACAAAGCAGCCTTTGACTAAACCTGATACTGTACGTCTGGTTAGGCTTCAGACACTTGGCCTCCAGCCCAGAGTGCTGTTTTGTTAAAATAAAACATTTATAAGTGCCTCTTTTTAATGAAAAAGGCAGACATAACTATTGACCTTGCCCCACTTTGATTGTGCCACTAAAATGTTTATGTGGGCACAGTCTTCCCCCAGTTCTCCAATAAAACTGCTCTACATGTCCATCATGGAACAGTCCTGTTAGTGATTCACTCCTATTTTAGGGAATTAATAGAAACTACAAGACCTACATGAACTTTACACTGGAGAAAAAGTGTAATGGACAATGCTTATTACAGGAAAATGTGTCCTCGACATGAATTGTTTAAGTATATTGTTCCTTTTGCTTAAATGAAAATATATTTATACTGTATTGTTATCTGTTTCTTTGCCCTCTTTAGATGCATCAGTAAAGCAGACTATTGTTGAAGATTATGGCTCTACTTGTCCACAGGGCTATAAAAGATTTAACAGCACTCATTGTCAAGGTAACTTCAACAACACGTAGAAATGCACTACTACTAATGAGTGTTACTCATGCTTGTTTTCTAACTTTCAGACATAAATGAGTGCACCTTACAAGGCGTGTGTCAAAATGGAGACTGTCTGAACACTCTCGGCAGCTTCAAATGTTCCTGTAAAGTTGGCTTTGTCCTGGAGAGGAACATGTGTGTGGGTCAGTATAGCCTTTGTTAACATATACTACTTTATACCAAACACTGTGAAAAGAGTCTGTCTGTTGCTCAGAGTCTCCGGTGGAGCAGGCTCAGTGCTTCAGAATGGTGTCTGAGGCCCGGGGCTGTGAGCACGCTCTGCCCAATGACCTGACTCTGGAGATGTGCTGTTGCACTGTGGGCAAGGCCTGGGGCAGCAGCTGTGAGAGGTGCCCCCAGGTGGGCACAGGTGAGTACTAATATTATCAATAACTATGTACTGAATATGTGTAGGTCTCTTTAATTGACAAAATTAATTATTTAACCTGTTTCTGTCTTTGTATGTGCTGTCCAGCGGCCTTCAATAAGATCTGCCCCGCTGGGAAAGGTTACTTTATTCAAAATTTCAGAGAGACCTGGATTTATAACATACCATACAGGCCTGACAACGAAGGTGAGTGCTAAAATTTTGTTATATTTGTTGTATTAATATAAAAATAAGCAAAAATATGCAAAATGCCTAATTTAATACTATGTTGTATTTTCTTATTTTAGAACCTAAATGGCTGGTAAGAAAAAAAAAAAATTACTCAAAATATCTGCTTGCTTTTAATATTATTAAATAAAATATGATCCTTTCAAACAGGAAACGACACAGCCAGCTCCCACCACCACACCTCGTGTGCCCGGTAAACCTTTAACTTCTGATTTCAATAAGTTCTCAATCTAGTCATTACAATTATTTCATTGTGTGGAGTGTAATATTAATCTGTATACTCTGTATTTCACTTTTGTTGGATCTACAGTTGTTAAACCCACTCCTCCAACCATCATCAGACTGACCCCAGGCAATGACCCCTTCGAAACACAAACTAAAGTCTCACGTGAGTTTATTTTGACTTTTCAACCTCTTAAGACCATCCATATTGCTTTGATTCACATAAGTTTGACAAATGAAGACATATATATATATATATATATATATATATATATATATATATATATATATTTTTTTTTTTTTTTTTTTTTTTTTACTTACATGTACAGTATGCACTTTTAATCTTTATACATTGCCTACATATATGATGTGTGTCCAGGAAATTATGAGAAAAATTTTTTAAATGTTGAACCTTGTGAGTGTGTGCAGTGGACTGGTGCCCAGTGTATTTGCTTTTTGGACATTATCCATACTACCAAAATTGTGCCCTTTCAAATAATTTTTCATCTTTGGGAACTTGTACCTAAAACAGGCTCAGAACATTATTATATAAAAATTATTAATTTTTAATTGCTGTATATAATGGTGCTCCAATAGAAACTGTTTTGTCATGTCCTTGAAGCAGACACAGATGAATGCAAGCTGAGCAGGAACATTTGTGTCCATGGAGAGTGTGAGAACAGCCTTAACGGTCACATCTGTCACTGTCACCCAGGCTATCATCTCAACCCTCAGAAAAACATTTGCGAGGGTAAGATTGCAAATCAACACAACTAAATATAAAAGTTAATCTTTGTGATTCTCTAGACCCTGAAAATACTGGATGGCAAGAGTGATTGTGCTTGGTCGGAATATTTGTCATAATACTTTTTACAGCAGTGTAATTTTTAAGTTTCTCTCTTCCAAAACACCTTCAATTTCCTGTCTTAAAATCCTCTGCTTACACAATTCCCTCAAAATATACAGCCAACTGTAACTGTTAGGTAGAGGCTCTACTCCAGTCTTCCAGGAGGAGTACAGAGACCTCTTCAGAGCTACAATGAGACATGTGACCAACTCTGCTTCCACTCATGCTCATTTAGCTGATTTTATTTGAATAAATAATGGAATAAATACACCATATTGCCAAATGTATTCACTCACCCACCCAAACAACTGAATTCTGGCCTGCTCAGAGTCCTGACCTCAACCCAACAGAACACCTTTGGGATGAATTAGAGCAAAGACTGCGAGCCAGGCCTTCTCGTCTAACACCAGTGTCTGACCTCACAAATGCACTTCTAGAAGAATTGTCTAAATTTACCATAAACACTCCTATAGCCTTCCCAGAAGAATTGAAGCTATTGCAGCTGCAAAGAGAGGGCCAACATCATATTAAATCCTTTGGATTAAGAATTAAGTTCATATGCGTGTAAAGGCAGGTGAGCAAATACTTTTGGCAATATAGTGTAGTTGCTAGTGTGTGTTAAGTCAAATGCTGGTAGAAATTAGCACATTTTTGAACAAACATGCAACCAATCAAAAGTGAGGGAGCATGATCAATTAAAGAAACATAGTAAAGCAGGTTCTCAAACTGTGGGTCGGGACTAAAAATGGGGGTTACGGAGAGGTTATATACATCTTCAAAGTTCAGCTTATTTGAAGCCTAATAATAGGTTTAAGTGCAGTCCATGAAATAGGGAAACAGATCTTAAAATACAACTGTCATAAAGGTCATAGTATAAATGATTTGGGGAAAAAATTCAGTCAGACAATAAAATAATTATGCATGAATCCTACTATTTGCGAACCACTTGCATAAAGCACTGAGCTCTACAAAAGCTCTTTAAAAGAAAGACTGAATGGGAAGGGTACTCCACAATCACTTCAGCTCTGTAAGAAAGTGATTGTGCACGGCTAAATAGAGGGATAACCCTACTGTTTCATTTTTGTGCAGATCGATCACATACATGACTCTTTTATAAAGTAAATATATATAATGAATTATTTTTATCTAATTTTTGAATGCTTCTCCCTCTTGTCCAGATGATGACGAATGTAAGTCTGAACCTTGTGGTCACGGCAGAGGTTATTGTATCAATGTTGAAGGAAGCTACAAATGCCACTGTCGCCAAGGGTACAAACATATGGTCCAGCACGGCAGACTGAAGTGTGTAGGTAAGACAAATACAGCACCAACATGAATGCCTATAGTACTAGTTTAGCCCATGTGTGAGATTTGACTGATGTGTGTGTGTGTGCAGATGTGAATGAGTGCTCCAGACCTGACATCTGTGGAGTTGGAGGCCAGTGTGTGAACCTGCCTGGATCTTATAAATGTGAATGTCAGATGGGCTTCAGGAGCAAGTCACACCGCCACCCAGCCTGTGAAGGTACTACCCTGCTCTGTTTGAAATGCGCAAGGTTTGTTTAAGTTGAATAACAATACATTTTCTCCTTCATCACAGATATAAATGAGTGTTTGAGTCCAGACACCTGTCCCAATGAGCAGTGTGAGAACACGCCAGGATCATACGAGTGTGTGCCTTGTCTGCCAGGACATGAGGTTCGAGGAGGCATCTGTTATGGTGAGTCAAAATCTTCTCCATTACTTTTTTTGTGTCTAATATCGCTATCTAATTTCTCTCTCTATCTCTATTAATACTACAACTACTACTATTGCTATTACTGCTATAGCTACTTCTGCAAATAATGCTACTACTATATTCTACAAAGTATCTCTAATATTACTACTGCTACTTTGAATCTTACTTCTGCTACTACTGCCCCTTCCTCTACTACCACTGGTACTGTTTTACTGCAACTGTTCTGTACTACGCTTATACCAACGTATAAAATACAAAATACATTTTAAAGTTAAAATTAGTCAAAGTATTTTCACCCCCAAAAAATAGTAAAAGTTTACTTCAAGGTGAAAATTGTACTGCAGTCTAAATAAAAAACAAAGTGGGTTGCCAGTCTTTCCACTTCTCTGATTGGACGATTGGCAATGCAGCAACATAAACAACTTGGACATTACTTGGGTTTAATTTTTTTTTTTTTTTTTTGTAAATAAATCAGCTGTACTGTTGTTAGCAGTAAAACTACTATTTGATTTAAACATGTTTACTTCATATCTTGGGACATGAGTGGGTACTTTTTATGAAATATAAAAATATATACTGCTCAAAGCTCCTTAATGTAAATTGCTTAGGTTGCATCTGTATTTCAGCAAGTTACTAGTGTACTAGTGTTGTGTATTTTTTTTTTTTTTTTCAGATATCAATGAGTGTCAGAATCCAGGCATCTGTCCTAATGGTCGATGTGAAAACCTCCCTGGGACTTACCGCTGCCTGTGTAACGAGGGCTTCCTTCCGTCTGCAGACAGCAAAGGATGTGGTGGTCAGTTACATGCACAAGCCAAAGAACACTACTGATGCTATAAACAATTTTCTATTTTTGTGCAAGTGTTAAATAACTGAAGAAAGCACATGCATATTTATGGTTTTGATATTTTAATATTTTAAATAATGTCTAAGGGTTTTGAATGACACATACGTTTTGTTTCTGATCCCAGTATTTATCTGTATTGCCATAATGTAGAAGTGGAAAGTCTTTACAGGAAGTGTGTTTTTTCTCTGAACAGATATCGATGAGTGTGAGGATACTCGGCTGTGTGCCTATGGACGTTGCATCAACACAGAGGGCTCCTTTCAGTGCCAGTGCTACCCAGGATATCAGCGCACACAGGAAGGCAGCCACTGTGAAGGCATGAATTTTTAACTCCACGTGCTATGTGCTATGTCTTCTTACTGTGATTGCATCAGTATTTTCACACCAAACCAGCTCATAACTTGGAAAGCTCAGTCTGACCCAGTTTAGAGCTTTGCTGATTGACATGTCTTACATTGTGTCATTGTTTTTATTTCTTTTTCTTCAGACATCAATGAGTGTGAGAGGCCCTCCAACTGTCAGAGGGGCCACTGCATCAACAGCATGGGATCCTATCACTGCGAATGTCCAAAAGGCTACACACTGGTTGGAGGAAGGAGATGTCAAGGTCAGTCAAAAAGTACCTGTCGGTTTTATATTAGACGTTTTTACATTTCATTACCTTGTCTTGACAATAATCTTCACTCTTGTAGCTATGCTTAATCAATACATATCCTGCTGTTGTTGTTAAACTGTGTTTATTGCAGTGATTCATGACTACAGTATATCATCAGCCAAATGTTGTGTAATGTTTTTCTTTAAAATGTTGTGTAACTTTTCTTTTGTGAAAGTTAAATTTAGTAAAAATGAAGGCTCACTGTCTTTACTCAGATGGTCTTTGGATAAGGACAAACACTCTGAGCTTTCTGTGTAATTTCACTTTTAGACATAGATGAATGTGCAGCTGACAGAAGTCTGTGCCAGCCCTTCGGCCTGTGTGAGAACAGACCTGGCTCCTATGTGTGTGTCTGCAATCACGGCTACGTCCTGTCAGAGGACAAACACAGCTGTGAGGGTAAGTCTCTCTGCTTTACTCAGGGCCTAACTTCATCCCTGAGATTTAACCACATCTGAGCATCTCAAATACAAAAACAATCTATTTTTCAACAAAATCTCTCTATTATGTAAAAAGGAATGAAATGCCATAAATAAAGTCTTGTGCTTTAAAATATTTAACACAATTAGGTATAAGCTTGATGTAATTTTGACCTTTCCTCCTTGTGTAGCAGTTCGAGTGGTGACAGATGAGAAAAAGGAGTGCTATCTAAACCTGGATGACACTGTTTTCTGCGACAGTGTTTTGGCTACAAATGTTACCAAACAGGAGTGCTGCTGCTCTATTGGAGTGGGATGGGGCGATCACTGTGAGATCTACCCCTGCCCTGTCTCCCAATCAGGTAAAAGAGAGTATTTTGCAAATTAAATGTGTCTAAAGGGATACAAATGCATACAATTATACTCTCGTCTTCTCCATTCAGCTGAGTTTCACTTCTTGTGCCCTAATGGACAAGGCCTCTACTATGAAGAAGGACTTCAGTACAGTCTTCCTCTCTATCATGGTACTAATCAATCACTTGTTAAATTAAAATATACAGTATTACCAGAGTAAATACAACTAAAACGGCATTTTATTTTTTAATTACAGATATTGATGAGTGTGCTCTATTTGCTGAGGAAATCTGTAAAAAGGGTCGCTGTGAGAACACGCTGCCTGGATACGAGTGCTATTGTCAACAAGGCTTTTACTATGACAGCAATCTTCTTGAGTGCATTGGCAAGTATAGATAGGGTTAAATTTAACAAAATGCTGTAAGATTATTGCAAAGTGGAGTTTAATATACTTTTTTTTTTCCTTCAGATGTTAATGAATGCCATGATGAGTCTCTCTGTACTAACGGTCACTGCATCAACACTGAAGGCTCTTTTTTCTGCAACTGCAACCTGCCCTGGACTCCAGACGCCAACAAGAAAAAATGTGTAATTGAAACTATAGCAGGTGTGGCAACTTCTTACTTTAATCTGGAGTTCTCAAATTTTACTTTATTTTAAGAAGTCCCATTTTGTTTTGTGAAAGATGTGAACGAATGTGAGGACCCAGCCAACTGTAAGAATGGCCACTGTGTGGACACTCCAGGCTCATACTACTGCATCTGCTCCCCGCCCTGGACCCTGGCCACAGACCGCAACAGCTGTGTGACCCCCGAGGAGCAGGCTGGTGAGTGACGACTGCTCAAAACCATCAACTTACATCTCAGTATCAGTAAAAACACACACATTTGTAACCCCTCGCAGACAGTAGTTTAGGATTAAGCTAGAAAATGTGTCAATTTTTGTGGCTGATCAACAATTGACAAAAAATAGGACAAAATATAACTATAATGATGACACTGAGTCAAAGGTCAATTTGGGCATTTCTTAGTCAATCAAAGCTTGACTTTGATCTAAGCAAAAAATCTCTAAGCCCAAAGTATTATTGGGAATCATATGATTAAAGGCTAAATATTTAAAAATTCCACTTTTTTCTGACAGAATATAATTTAGAGGATGTACCTGGCTCCTAAAGTTATGAAACTATAGATGCCTTGTAGTCTTAAAAACGTCCACTCTCTACCTGTAGTGAAATCCACACAACAAAACAAAGGATCCTTCTTCTAAACCCTACCTATTAATTGGAGCCAGAGCACCAATTTGGTGCAAACATGCACAAATTCCAGACAAGGCACTGAACTAAGCACACAGCATTAACATGCATGAAAATGAGAGAAAGGTAAGATTTAACGAGTTGTCACTGATAGAAGGCATAACATATACTGCAGTATGCATGATTCTATGTAGTTAGTGGTACTATTGGATGGACAGCCTGTTATGGTAAAACATTAAAAGAAAAAACATCACATGGCTGATGGACACAATAACAACCATAAAAAATATGATAAAATATGTAAGTTTGTCTATATCCCGGTAGAATTATGTTGGGGGCTTGGTGTATGTTAAGGCTGTGCCAGATGGAGTATTAAAGTCTGACTCATAGCAGTCTGTTGTGAGAATACATCAGAATCAAGGCTCTAACACTTCACCACAGTATCTCTCTGGCACAGCCTCAGGAACAGTGCAGGACTTGGAGTTCAAGTGAAGTTGGATACTGAGGTGTTATTGTCTCCACAGTGTGTCCTTTAGATCAGAGCTGGCCCATGCAGATGTGTATACTGTAACCAGTGTCTGTGGTGCCCTTTGCAGATGTGAATGAATGCCAGGACCCCTCGTACTGTAAGAATGGGAGGTGTGAGAACACGCCCGGCTCCTTTCACTGTTTTTGTGACCCTCCCCTCACCTTCAGTGCTGCTCTGAAACAGTGCGTCTATGACGGTGGGTAAAATCTGCCGAGTCAGCTCACACTGAGCATGACCATTCAAAATCTGTTTTGGCTTTTCACAACAAAAGAAAAGCCAAACCTTTCCCAATTTGTGTTGAAATGTGGCATTTGCTGGCTTTGTGTTACAGAACTCCCACTGCTAGCCCACTTTTTGAAAGCAGTTTTCAATTTTATTTTTGTATGTAGCGAGTCTGTTAAACAAAAAATTATATCATAAAAAGAAGCATTTATTTCAGCTAATTTTAGTAATACCACAGAAGTTCTTTGCTAAAAGGAAATACCAAAGAAAAGCATGACAAATGACTCTGGTGTCCAAGTTTACATGCCTTTTTGAGTATGTGTTCATAGCATTGGCTCTATTAGTGTTCACAAATATAGGTTTGGCTTGAATGTATTACATTTGCTTTTTTGGTCTCCTTTTCTTTTTGAAGTAGATCGCACAGCGGCGCACAAGGACGTGTGTTTCCTGCAGGTTGATGAGGGTCTGATCTGCAGTGAGCCCAGGAACGGTATGGTCACCTACTCTGAGTGCTGCTGTCACTTCGGGCGCGGCTGGGGACCTGAGTGCAACACCTGTCCTACAAGAAACTCAGGTGAGTCCTTGACCATTTTCGCTCTGCTCAGGTCCTTTGTGCATCTAACAAGGCACTTTGTCCTCATTTAGAAATGTTTAACCGCCTCTGTGAGATGCATCTGGAGACTGAGTCTGACGGGGAGCAGGATTTTTTAGCAGCTTTTGCCAACTATAACCCAGGTACGAGCCTATATTTCATCAATAAACTGGTCTTTTGTTCAGTTGATCTTGATGTTTTTGTATGTTGTGTGTCAAAAGGTGACAGTTCAGAAGAGGACTCAGATGAATGCAGCTGTGCAAATGGGCGCTGTGTCAGATCTTACCTAGGCACCATGTGTGAATGTAATTCAGGCTTCAGGCTAGACCACTCCCGCACTCGCTGTATAGGTAAGTTAATGAAATACTAAAATCATATTATGTCAAAAATTACTTTCTTAAAATACACCTGGCCAGATCTTTACTCCAACACACATTTTATTTAACACAAGGAAGTTTTTTTTTCCCACTGGTGTTGGTTTGTTTGCATAATGACAAAAAAAAAAAAGTTGAGGAAAGTTTTTTAGTTTCAGTGGATTTTGCACTATTGTGAGAAGGTTTTGGTCCTTAATGAATAGAAGGTCTGAACTAGAAGGTCTACCCCTGAACTAGAAGGTCTCCAGTTTAAGTCCAGATGTGGGGACTCCACCTTTACCATGCGGGACAGGGCCAGTGCCAATACCAAGGTGAAGGTCTGTGCATACAGTCTTTCTGAGTCACTATATTTTTGTTTCTCTTCTCACAGACATTGATGAGTGTGCTGAACCTGGTCGAATCAGTCCATGCAAAAACGCTCGCTGTGTGAACACTGCTGGCTCATACAAGTGCTACTGCAAACATGGCTTTGTGCCGACGCGGCGACCCAACATATGCATGCGCCGAAGAAGCCGGTAACCTCCAAGAATCATCCACACAACTCACACAAACATGGCGACTGTAGCTGTATCTGCTACTCACAACTGGGACAATTCAAAATGGCCTCTAATCTGGAGAGACACATCCCACATTCAAGAACTGTACAGACTGAGAGCAAGATGGCTTGTTTGATTTTGTAATTATTGTTTGTAATTGTTAATTGTTTAGTGTTTTGTTAAGCTTCAAATATGCACTTTTGTAATTTTCTGTCATGTTGACCTGTAATTCTTATGTTTATCCTAAGCCACCTCTTTACAGTTTGAAAACACCCAACACTCACTATCTTTTTGTCTAAATCTATTTAATATTACATTCCTGTATTCGTCTACATTGTCATTTTTTTTTTTTTTTACTTTGTGCTGTTAATGATGTACAGTTGTCCAGTAAATTCACAGTTACAGAGGTGCATTTTGTTTATGCTTTATAATAGACAACCTGTTTTTTTGTTGAATTTGATATGTGCACCTTGATTGACAGTAAGCTAGCCAGAAGGTCATGCACTTAGCAGAGGACAGTGTGAAAATATTTGCTAAATGTTGCTTTTTCAAACCTGTTTTACATTCATTGTTACATTAAAACCAAAGATTTTAAATTAAAAGAGAAAGATGTCAAAAATAATGGATGTTTTCATTGTTGTATATTGTATTATATGGAATATTATATTAAGATATGAGTGTCATCAGTGCTTCTACTATAATTTTAACAAATCTGTGTTTTGTTTTGTTTTCCAGTTTTGTCATACCAAATAGCAGTCTATTGTGATATTAGAAAGCTGTGAAAAAAGTCTCTAATATATAATCTCATCTAGGCTCCATTATCAGGATCCCATTAATTCCTGGCCTACACCAGATATTAACCATAATGAACAATGGCTGTCAGTGTCACAAACGGAGGAAGTGGCTATTCCCAATACTATGTAACCTAATTTTTATGCGGTGTAGACTATAAGAAGTATAGAAGAGATGGGGTTTTAGTAACTTTAGAAAACGTAGGCTTTCGATGCTGTTCTTGGGAGTGTACATATGAATTAACCAAAATATAATTTTGTTCCTTGTTGAGGCTTTTTGCAAAAAAATGTATTGTGCTATTCTCATGTTCTGCCACGAGAGGGGGCTGCTTGTCCATCATGTTAGTATTTGATGCCTAGCGGTTAATGGTGGTCATCTCAAACGAACGCCACAACTCGTGATCGTGTTAGATCAATATATTATATATAACATTCTCTTAATCTGAAAATAGGTGTAAATGTAAAAATTACGTTTTGTATTAAAGACCTATTTGTCATTTATTGAGAAAGTACCTAAATGCCAGGATGGATGTTTATAACGACTTTTCTCTTTTTCAACACAAGTGTTACCTAACCCTTTAAATATGGAGGACTGACTCTGTAATGTTAATGAATTAAAACGATAGATGTTACCAGCCTCCAGTTCAAAGTTCACCTCTGACCCAGCAGATGCTGCTCCTTGTGCTCGTTGAGTTCAACGAGTCATATTTTTGTGGCACTGCAGTTTCTTACTGTCCTGGTTTCAATCTGTCACGTTATTATATAATTTGAAAGTGGAACAGCAGGGTGACCTCCAGCAACTAGTTTAGGAGAAGAGAGAGAGAAACGAGGATAGGAGATATAGAAGATGAACAAGAAGTGCCTAACAGAAATAGGATGTCTGGCCTTGGGAGACTTCTGAGAAAGTGTAGGGACATAAATATCTACTAGGTCGCACTGACCGGACACTAGCTCACGGACGTGACTTAAAAACAAAACCGCATAACTCTACACTGACAAAACAAATAGTTTAAACTTAAAAACTTTTACTAAAACACTAAAAACATTTGATGCCTTTCTACAACAAATCTTACAACATGATATGAAAACAAACAGCATTATGCCCTAGGGAGAAAAGTAAGGTGTAGACAATTGTCTACCAGTCTGTTAGTATGAATGGTGGCTATTGCATTTTTATAATATTATTATCAAAACTTTTTTTTTATCTGTTTTGAACTGAAATAAGAGGTAAAGCAGTTACTCTCTGTATGTGTCCCCATTTGGTGAAGGATCAACACAGACCCTCTCTTTCTCAGGACTGGAGTCATATGATCCAGCTTTAGTGTGGGGAATATCTTTCACACACACACACACACACACATTGTCCTGGGAAAAGAAACAGCCATCATGTCCAGTACTGCACCGTAAAGCTTTATACAGTCACACTAACTTCACCAGACACAAGGCCACAGCTGCACCGGGTCACACTTGTGGTGACTCCCCCATCCCAGTCCTGTCTATAGTGGGCAGACAGAGGGGGTTTAACCTAAACTGCTGTTATCTGCAGAAAGCACTGTGCTGGACTCACAAAGGCAGCCAGTGGCATCCCCATATCCTGCGCTCAGCTCTTCCTTTTGTCAGGGAGGATTGTGGGTGATCTCTGTGCTGGGCTCCTGGTCTGTGGGCAGGGGCTAGGGGCTGCATGAGGCCCAGGGCGTAAACAGGTTGGGTGTGTCTCACTTTAAATGGAGGCAGATCAAACCAAAGGAGAGGTATGAGGTAAAATAGTTTAGGGAAAAATAGTTTGAGGAGGAATGAGTTTAGGTGTTGTTTCAGACTTTATTTTTGACTTAATAGAAATAAAAGAAGTCACTCCGACTTTTGTAAATTATTCAATTTTAGGTTTATACAAGAACAACAAAGTTTCTTTTGGCTGCTCCCTTTCTTTCAGAGGTGGCTGCAGCAAATTATTCGTCAGCAATCTGTAATTTGGGAGGTTTTCTGCCAGATACCTTTCCATTTGTCTAGGCTTATAGACCAGCACAATTTACCCTACCTTACTCACCAGAGGCAAGAAACTAACCAGCTATTTTCAAATCTGTTTATATACTGCCATTCATAAAAATAAATCTTTTAATTGACTTGAATGAATGATTTCATGCAATTACAGATATCAGTCAAATATATGTACAAGGAAAACTGACTGCATCCATCTGTGCAAATGCTGCAGGATAAATAAGTTTGTTCCTGAAAATGCTTCGACTATAATACCTTCACAGCCACTATGCAAAATAGTGGGACTACACTAACAACACAGCAGGGCTTTTTCATTACCACTAACTGCTCATAATGAGTAGCATGCTCTTCTCCAAACTGCTCTGCCCTCCCTAAAACACCCATCATCTCCATAAGGCGCTCACCACTAGCATTTTGTCGGTGGAGCTACGCCCATACACAAATATACCCACCCAGTAGAGACACAAGGGGTGTAGACACAAGCCCCTGCAATAATTGGAGCTTTGCAGATCAGGGGCCACCAACAAGACATTGACACTGAACAGATTCAGTGACAGGGCCTTTTTAAAACTCAGTGGGAATAACCACAGAATCACTGCTCACACAGGCAGCAGTGAAACATCCAATAGAGAAGAGCAGCAGAGGAGACAGTTATCAAATTCTGTCCGAGCTTTATGGCTAACCTACATGATGCATAGTACAGTATTTTAGGAATTATTTAGTCCTATCATACATTTACAAAAACATACTCTAATCATAGCAAAGACTTATGGTTGGTGTAAAAAAAAAAAAAAAAAACTAAGCAAGACTGAACCTAAATTACCTATCAATAATCCCACAATTATGCTGGTGTGTTACATATTTGCAGTGATCATTATTATACAGTGGATTTCATAGGGCAGGACAATTAAGAGAGAAATAATTGCACCAGTCTTGTAAGCTATTCGAGCGAGATGGTGAGATCTGGAATATATGCTGCATTTTTTTTTTTTTTTTTTTTTTTTTGCAGTCTATAAATAGTGCATTTAGAGCAGACCTACAGTAGAAATTGTGTGGCAAGGATTGTACGATAGCCTAGCCTATATGGATGATAATCTTAACGAGGTTTGCACACATCAAAATGTGAAAATATGTCTGTGGAATGAAAAACATACTAACTGGTTATAGTTTTAGCTTATCAAATTATCGAAATGGTATTGGCTCAACCTTAGTAGAAAGGGCTTAAGAGGATGTGGGATGCTTCAGCTTTAGCACCAGGGACAGCACCACAGTAACCGCGCATCATCTCTAGACATAATGGTGCTGGAGAAAACAGAAAAATGTGCACGGTGTTTCCCATGTGACTGAGAACTAGGGTCAGCTACAACCCACCCACTCGTCCACCCACCAGCCCACACCTCCCACCACCACCCTCCCACAGCTCTAACCAGCAGCTCCACACCACGGCCCCACTCTTTTCTTTCTGCTCCCTGTTGGAACGGCGTTGCGCGGGGGGCTTACGGTGAGCGGGAGCAGCGGAGGAGGAGTGACTGACTGTGGGAGGAGGACGCACGGACAGCACGGCGGCCCTCACGGATGCTCCGGAGGAAGACGACGACGCAGCGGATACCCTTTTCATACCTGCCGAAAAAAAAAAGAAAAAAAAACAGCCCATTTTTTTTGCCCTGACGGCGTTTTTACCCCACCGCTCACCGCTCTTCAGTAAAATAATCACTTTTTTTTTTTTTTTTTTTTTTTGATTTCGTAACATTGTGTTTCAAGGATTCGGATTTGACGGACAGACTTTATCACAGTCACCTGGGATTTTTAACCATTACATTTGAAATTAGCTTAATTTTTAGCTAGCCAGCGAGGATTTTTTATGTGTGGTGACATTGTGGGGTATAAAAATACACCAATATTCTCTGAACGAGACCAAATAAGCGGTAAGCATCTTTTTATTTTCACACACCGGCGGGCTACCTATTGATAACACAGCTGATGAAAAAGGTCTAGTTAGCTTGAGCTTCTGCTAGCTTTCCCTGCCAATGCCCATAGCTATTGGCAGCGGAGGTAATATTTTTCATATTTTTAAAGTGTGAATGAAAAATGCTCCAGTGCTTGCATATTTATGAGCTGGTTGAAGTGTAGCTGGCTGCAAAGTATGGCGTTACTTGGGGCATATATGTCTATGCCTGACTGTCTCGTGCCTTTGTCTGAATCCATGTCAAACGTTGCACATTATCATCGTTTTCTGTACAGTCACCGTCTGCGTTTAGGGCCACCGTTTTCTCCCCAAAAATACAGCTAGTTCATGTGGTACAGAGCCTTCATCATATCTTGTTTTTCCCTGTCGACATTGTGAGTTGTGAGGTTATGTTATGATAGGACTGAGATTTATAACGCGGTACAAATATGGCCTATGCTGTGAGTCATACTAGCAGGATGCACCAGGTAAAAAGGAGGGATTTTTAACCAGCAATCGCAATGAACAGGTGTTTTGCAAACAACCCTTCTTAAACACCTAACAATGTTTAATTTAGCAGATATTGGCTGCGGACCACGTGTGATGTAGATGAGCCATGGTGACCTGTTCCCCCTAAACCAAATGCTCTGTGGTGACTCTTAATAACAGTATTCATTCCTGTCAAGCCCTGGGAAATGTAGGGGTTTGTCTCTGGGCATGTTGGCACAGACATTTTGAGAAGTAGTTTTGGTAATGGAGGGTTATGCCCCAAAATGAATGACTGGTGAGATTTTGAAGATATTTATCAGCAAATAAAAATCTCTTTAGGTGAATGGTAGCACAAGGATGCCACCTGCAAAGCTGTAACTGGGATCATTCATACTGTTTATAGCAGTTGAAAGTGGGCCGTGAGATTTTAGGCATAAGGTTCCTTCAATATCAAACTGTCATTACGAATACTTACTAATACTGAAGATAAGTATTTTGAGACTACTGTCTTAGCACTGAGAACACACAGAGTGTATTTCTTGATTTATTTTTCCTAATAAGATGGACAGCAGTGAACATATTGTTACATGGTGAAACCTACAGCTGTACTGTCATAACTTATGATACTTAAGATACCGTTGTTAGCTATTGGCTAAGAATTTAGGCTGTTGTTATATTACATTAAAGAGTGGGACACTAACTGTGACTAAAAGCTATTGATTGGATCCAGCTCTACCAGACAAAGAGGCTTTGTTACTCAGGGTGGATGTGCTCAGGTGTTGAACCTGGATCCTACTGTTAGAGCTTCATTACATACACTTGATGCTGACCCTGTTTCTGTCTTCAGCTCTGCCAAAGATGGCTTAATCATTCAATATATCTGATAAACAGTGGGTGCAGTCTTTATAGCTTCATATAACATTGCCCTAAAAGCAAAGGTGTTAGCAACATTATCACTGGTGTCTTTGTAGATAAGTGTCTTAAAGTTAGGAGGCTGATCTTTGTAATATCCAAAAGTGATTTTGATTCACGGAAATGGAGACAGGACAGAGACAAAAAGTATGTAAAATAAATCATATTGCATCTTTTTGCTTCGTCAAGCTTTTTAACTTTGATTTCATACTGCTGACTGCTTTTCATATTCACCAGTCATGTTTGCTAACAACTATTTTGACTTAATTGTCAGTAGTTGGTGCAATAGTTGACAATAAAATAAAAGCGTTATTATATGAAGTACTAGTAGAGTTAAAGATTGTCATTTTGTTGTTTTGCCTCATGTTACTCCAAAGGCTCCAAACTCATCATTGTTTCACATCACTTCAAATTTAAATACAGTAGTATGCATGGTAATTTATATTTATACAGGTGTATTATCCTAGGATAAAACAGGCATGATGGCAGAAGGCACAGGATTGGATGAATCAATAAATAATTTGCACATCTAATCTTTCAGCAAGGAGCTCCAGCAGCATGTACCACCAGGGGGAGCCATAATGTCTTGTACTTAGGAAGTAATGACTATAGGCAGTGTCAGGTGGATGGTTCCATAAATATCTATAATAATAAACTACCTTTTGTAGCTTTGTTGAGTTACTCTTTGAGGTATTGATTGATATGGGTTCCACACCAGATGTCACGGTACATGCTTGATAATTAGAAAGACAGTTTGAGTTTAAATTATTGTTATTGTTACATAAATATAATTAAATATAATTTGCTGCATGGATATCTGTTCAATTCCCTGACTCAAATGAATATTTATTTATTTTTATTTATTTTTTGGCTTCTCCCGTTCTTTTTTGGGGTCGCCACAGCAAACCAGTTGAACAGTGATTTGGCAGAGTTTTTACTAGAGCCCGACCGATATGAATTTTTTTTTTTTAGGCCAATGCCGATATTAGGTAACAAAAAGTTACCTAATATGAGATGATGGCTGTATATTGTGTACAGACAGGAACTTGTTGGTCTGGTGAGACTGAAGGTTGTCATCATGGATGAGGAGTTTCTGTCGTGGTCTGAAGCCTGGTAAATGCTCAACAATGGAGATGGACTGTGAATGTGGCCCCCCCATAGTGCTGATTCTTCAAATCCCTCTCCAACAAGCTTTTTTCAATTGTTGCCATTCACAGTCATTGTGCTGCAATGACCCATACCAGTAACCTGCCAAATGGAACTGGCTGCACAACACTGTTTTAGCAGTTAAGCAAGTATAAAGCAAATCTTGTCAAACCCAGCAGCTGTAACAGGTAACCCGATAAGGCACTGTGTACAAATAGAGTGTGTTGTGCTTTGTCAGACTCAGGATCTTTATAAGAAGTGCAATAACTCATGCCGGCGTGGCCTTGTTTAGGAAAGACGCACCAAGACATTAATTTTGGTGATGATGATTTTGGACAGCAATTTTTCTATGAATTTGTACCATCTGTGCCATGTAAACAATGAGCTCCATCTATCATCTGTCAGAAAAAGACTAACACTGACAAACCATCAATCTGAAAGCCATTTCTCATACTGTGTTTAACTGCATTCAAGCTCCGCATTGTCTGGAAGGCAAATTTACTGTGTGAAGACTTAATGCATTTTGTGTTTTTGGTGGTTTGGAAAAAATGTTACAACATGGAAATCTTGTCACTGGTCTAAGTTGTCTTTTTACCTTCATACAGAGAGTAAAACATAATTGATAATGAACAGACATCGTGACTTGGGTGCAGACCATGTGTACCTACAAAAACTGTATTTTAAATTATTATGTTTTTTTCCCTAAATATTCTTTATCAGTTGCAGTCAATTGCTCAAATCTATACAGTTATATTGTAATTTAGAATGTATTAGACCAAATTAACAATTATGACAATTACATTTTTGTGAAATAGCAAAATGCAGTGTTTCAAATTATTATTCAAAAAACTGTTTCAAAACAATCAATAGTTTTAAATAACTGAAGACAGAAATCTAATGTCCTTTTTGTCATTATAAGGTAGTCAAAACTATTTCAATCGAAACTATCTTCTCAAATCAAGTTACAAAGGAGCCCTTTTATGATATTGTTTAATGAATGGGAGAGTTGTTAAGGTCAGGGGAAGATGGTGGTTAGCCCATCATATTTTCTCCCTTTATGCTTATAGCAGCATGAATTTGACAGACACAGTACATAATAAACCTTTGAACCTGTTTGCGCTCTGAATCACACTAATTTTTTAAATTTTTGTGAACTCTCCAGTGTTTTCATACCTTTTGCAAGATACTGTACTACTATTTTTACGCTTCTCATCTGCAGATAGAGCTTTAATTTTCCCTATTTTGCATGAAATATGTTACTTCCTTAATAATGTAGCACAGCAGGTTTTAATTATGTTGCAAACTATCTACCAAACCTTTTATATGTCAGTGATGTAAACTGACAGAAGAAGCAAGACATTTAATAAATTTAATTGAAGAAATGAAAGACAAATGTTTTTTCACTTGAAATTGTGTTGGTATAATCATTTGGAACACTGAGTACACATTTTAGACTGTTGCAAACATGGACCATCTAGGGCCACTCATATTACGGAGAATAATATTTTTAGGCATGTTTAAAATAACTTGCTTGCTTTTAAGTTCAAAGTGCCATCGCTTTTGAAATGCTCCTGCAATCAGACGTGTGTGTGTCAATGCGTGGTAGGCGACCATCGCTCCAAAGTTCACTGATGTGATGCTACAGGCCGACAAAGGGCTGCTGCCGTCCCATTCAGGCGTGCCATTCAGCCGGGATCAGTGCTTGTGGAGGGGCCTCTGATGCATACATGCGCCGCTGGCTGCCCATCTCTGCAAACAGGAAGGACTGACGGCTGGCCCCCACTCTCTGCTGACTCCTCCATTGTGTGGGGCCAATTTGGTGGCGCAAGCTTTGTGAGCTTTTATTTTCTGTCCCTCCAGACTCTGGGTGTCAAAGCAGGTTGATATAAGCATTGCCACACCCAGACCATTAATTTTAATTGGGTTATGAGCAGGCTGTTTTAGTCCTGTTTATGTGAGGCCTAATTACAGAGCGCAAGTGCAGTTGTGTCCTGGCCATGTAAAGGTCATTATCTGTCATGTGATGTGCTTCGAATGTGATGGGAGAGTGATGAAGCTTATTGCTCCTTTGTTTGTCGATACAGGCAGCAGTGTGGCCCATTCCCTCTGTGCACCAGAGCTGGCCAATGTGCTCAGGCCTAATTCCCTGTGGGCCACTGATTGTAGACTGTGTTTCCCTCCCTGATTAACCAGGGAAAAAACAGAGCAGCTGGTTGATGGGAGGAGGGCTGGCAGAGAGGCAGCCGCTGGCTCTGTCCTGCTTTCTTAGCTGGTGTCACTCTGCTGTCTGAAAGTCAGTCTGTAGCTAGGGTTTAGCCCTAAGGCGTTGTGGCCCACTTTCACCCTGATTTACACACTGTTTTCTTGTCAGCGGTCTTCATCATGCGTAATTCCCTATAGATTGTAAAATTGAGGTTGGCAATTATTTGCGTCAAAAATCAGCAACAATGTTTTTTTGTCTAATTCTACTTTTAGTAACATATCTGTGTGTACTCTCAGTCATCCAGGCTGTCACAGTCAGTTTTTTGGATGATGGACGAAACGTTTTCAACTCTACAAACCACATCCAGATGACCTTTTCAACTTTGTTTTTGATCATGCTTGAGTAGCTTGAGTAATCTGTAATGTCCAACTGAACACAGCCTATGGATATTATGATGATGACCACTTAAATAAATAATAGCTTTCATTATGAACTACCACTGAAGACAAAAAACTGTAACATTACAAGCACTTGCAGATCTCAGACCTCTGCCAAGGCATTGACCCCTTTATCGCAGTGGTAAAAAGTATAGTGCCCAGAGTCCGGACAGATCTGAACTTGGACCAGATATCTTCTAGTTCATGGATCAGGGCTCTAGTGTGAATATATTATTACATCCATGGACTCTAACCTTTAAGCCACAAAGCTCTCTCCAGTAGTAAAGAATCCACTAAAACTACTTATTTGTTCTTTTACTGACCCCTTGTGGCTGGAGTTAGTATCTTCAGCTTTCAATGGTCTTCTTTATGGTCTTCTTTCAAACTGTAAAAGAAATCCTGGATCCAGATGATGATCCACAAAAACCTCCAAGTCTGGACACTCTATCGTTACCATTGTGAGATAGACCCAGTGCCTTGTTGGAGGTCTGTGCTTTCTGGGTACTTCTACTTTCTTGCTGATATTTTTTTTCTCCATTAATCAAAAGGTAGTATTTTTTACAGAACATCTTATATGTTTTTATAGTCTTTTATATTCAGCTTTTAAATATGCTTTGCAAAGTTGTATCTCTCTTTGACTTATTTTAGGATTGGACCTGACTCTGGACTAGGTCGAGGCATTACTCAGACCGGCACTAATGTCTTATTTTCTGTGCTACATGCCAATAGGGGGCATGTTTAGTGCTGAGTGGGTGGATTAGAGTGTGTCACTTAAAGCACTCTAGTGTGTGTGTGTTGGAATAGGTCAGACCCATTTGTGGGCTGTCCTGGCAGATGAGTACAGTAGGCCGTATCATAGTAGGTCAGGGGATTGTTTGTCTGATCCATGAGGATCTGAGGAGTGATTAGTGCTGACAGTGAGCTGAGCCTCTTCATACTCACAGCGAGGAGAGGATTGGCCTGCATTTGCCTCTGCCAGACTCCGTGACCTCACTGGTCACATCCAGATGGGTAAAAGACTTGATGCCGTTGGGCCTGTCCTGGATTGTTATGTCCCCCCTGTGGCTCCAGCTTTTCCAGCTTCTTGCTTCCATTTACTTGCACTTGCTTTATTTACTGCCACAAATGTCTGAAGGCCATGCTTTGTCAGATGTACAGAAAGATGTCTGTTTTTCTTATAAAAAAAATATAGGCTGGGCAATATCTCGTGTGGGATAATTTTTGGGAAGACATTACTTCAAACTTACATGTATCATTTATAATTATTTTTTAACAGAAGTAGTCAACAGTAGACATAGGCCTGTGCCCACACTCCTGAAGTTGGGGTGCCCACGAGAGGAGAGGTGAAAGGTCAGGGACAACTTAATTTTGCCTTTTTCTCTAATCCCTGCATTTAGTTTCTATTCCCAGCCACTTCTTAATCTGGCACTAATAGGATTTTCTAAGCTTGCTTTTGTTTTATTTTTTTTTTATATATCTAAAAGCTTTAAGGCTCTTTGATTTTTCTCTTCAATTCTGATTCTATGTTTATTGTATTTAAAAATAAATGTTTTTTTAGCAGTTGATAGGCAGCATAAAATGTTTTTACCTTGACTATTTCATAAAAAAAAATATATATATAATATCTTCTCATGGTCCGCCATGTTTCTGAGGTCTGAGTTCTTGGCCAAATGCTGCTGATCGCAAATTACAGAGCTTTTATAGGGTAATTAACTGAACGAAAGAGATACTTGGCGATCTTCACCCGCTCTGTGGCAATAAATAACATTGTGTATCTCCTTTCACTTGCTCCACCCTTTTCCTGCATGGGAGCTATCATCCCAATTTCAGACAGTACTACTAGACACAGCAAAATATAAACTTGCAGGTATTAGCAACTGACTTCTCAATCTAACCATTAATCTGGTCAATGCTCTTAAACTGTAAATGTTCCATTCTGTTAATGGGCTGTATGGGGGCTTTAATCTTAATGTAGACCTCCTAGTGGGGTGCATGCAAAATCCTAGACTTTGTCCTCTCAGGTTGAACAGTTGCAAATTAAGCTGTGTTCAAGTCGTTTTGCTTGGTTTGCTGCCTTGTCATGCTCTAGCCATTTGTGCATCTTATTCTAGCCAAACAGTTTAAAATGGCGTACAACAGAATTGGAGGCACTGCTTGGTGTTTCAGTTCACTTCAATTAAAAAAACTTTATTTGTCCCATAAGGGCAATTAAAAGGCATGTAGAGCAGTATTCGGCTCTACATGCAGTATTTTAACAGCATAAATAAATAATAATTTAAGAACGTCTAGTGCAACATCGGCTGGTTCAATAGTATTAGTCATGTAAGTCATGTACTTAAAAAATATGTCTTAGCAATGTATATGAATGTTGAATTTTATGAATGAACTTTTTAGCACAGAAGTAATCATTTTTCAGTAAGTACAGCCCATTAAGTAGTCTGTGAAAACCAGTTTCACTTGAGTTTCCTAGTCTTTGCTTAACCAAATATTCAACTTATCTCAAATCTTTTATCACACCCTGGCAGTTGCGCTGTCTAAAAGTATATTTGCATATGACCGTCTTACTTGCACATGCAATGAATTAGAGTGGTGACGTGTCGGTTTCTTTGTGTTTTTTAGGTTGAATGTGTTTTCCTCGAGCACCATGAGCACCATCTCACCAACAGACTTCGACAGCCTGGAGATTCAGCAGCAGTACAACGACATCAACAACCGCTGGGACCTGGCAGCGGAGACCGACTGGGACAATGAAAACAGTTCGGCTCGTCTCTTTGAACGCTCACGCATCAAAGCACTGGCAGGTATGATACACTTACACACTGTTGACTCAAATTTAAAATACAACTATGTTGCAGTAGTTTTAGGGGGCAGAGTGGATAGTGTTCCTGCCTGTGGGTTCTCTCCGGATGCACCAGCTTCCGCCCACTGTCCAAAGCATGCATTTATAGGTGAATTACTGATGCTAAAATCGCTCTAGAGAATAAATGTGAGAGGGAACGGTTGAGTGAATGGTTTGACTGTGTAAGTCCCTGTGTTGGCCCTGCAATTGGCAAGGCCCCAAAGTTGCTGGGTTAGGCTCCAGCCACCCGTGGCCACTGGGGGATTGAGCAGACTGACAAAGATGAATAAATGAATGACTAGTTTTATCATCATAATTTATCAGACTACTTAAAATGGTAGTAGAAATATTTGTTGTTGCATGAAGCTTTCAGTATGTCAAAAGGACAGCCATGATAGAAGTATCTGGATGGTAGAACCAACGTTTTGAAAGAACTCATTGGTGAACATAGTAAAACTCTAATTAGGTTCAGTGACTTGGGTTGAAACTTAATTTTGGTCTGTCCCATAAGAGCAGGACAGAAATACTTTAAAATGAGGACAAGGCCAATGAGCTGCACAGGCAGATATTAGGGCTCGATGCCATGAGGACTGTTCAGTAATGTGGATTTGCTCATCCCAATGGCAATGTAGTTGTCGATTTCAGCTTTGTATTACATTTGAGTTGGTCAGATCAACTCTACACTGAAATTAATTGAAATGGATTAAACATATGTCAGGGGCACTTTTCTTGAATTAAATTGACCTGATTATGTAATGATATTTTATTTAGACTACATCTCTTCTAAACCTCATAGATAAAATACAGCATGTCATACAAGTTGTAATGTCATGGGTAATCCAGCAGAGGGGGGCAGTAAGCAGCCTTCCTCCTTTCCTATTCTCACACAAGCCACATGGTATGCTGTACTTTGAGTGCACAATAGTCAATCCATTTTCAAAGATAGCTCATTCTACTTACAAATTCGACCAGCTTAATTTCCTTGAGACAACAGTGAAGTGAATATCGCTTACTGTTGTCTGTCTGGATGTCATTTCACTATGGTCTTTTTCCTCACTGTATAAAGTATAGAGGTTGTGAAATAACTTGTGGTTGGTCAGTTTTTATGTCCCTTAAATGCTATGAGACAGGAGCAGAAGGTGTTGTAGCTTCTGCATAAATATCTGTGATACCATCACAGACAAGTGTGGGCTTGAAGTGCACATTCTTTGACATGCCTTAGCAGCTACTGGCCCCAGGGCACACCTCCTGCCTTTTCCAGTTATCCCCAAATGTCAAGACCCTTTGCATGTTGTAAGCTACTGCTTGCACAGCTCTCTCACGCTCACACACTTTCTCAACTTTTCCTTGAGATTGTTTCATTTCCTTGTTTCTCACTCACTCTCACTGCTTTTTTCTGGTGTGACAGAAACAGTACTTTTTCCTTTAACCTTTATACTTATATGCAGTATTTTAACTTTCCACTACTGAATTTAAGTGTAAAATTAACTTTTATGAACAGACTCATTATTATAAACGAAATGATGACTTCTTACTGTTAACTTGTCCCCTTAGGGTTTTATTTGCTGGCAGTGTTTAAGTATGTTTGATTTTATTGCCCTCTGCTCATGTGTAAAAGAGCTTGTGTGTGGTGATCAAAACTCCTCCTTATAAAACACACAACACCTACAGCCCCAGCTGCTCCCTTTATCCTCTCCATAGCTTCATTAATTATTAATTCAGTTTACACATCATTGCAGCTTCTTGAATGTCTACATTTGGAAGACAAGCTCTGTTCACACATGACAATAGGATTTAACAGAGATATAAAAATGCTATTTAACAAAAACAACATGTATGTCTTTTATCTTCTAAACTAAGTGTATTTCATTTGTGATATTTGTATTCCCACTGTATGATTGCTGTGTGTTGGTTCTCATTAGTCCAGTCCATGTGTGTAAAACACCTTGTTACCAAAAGCCTGGGGTATTTTGTCGTCTAATGAGGTCCATCCAGATGCTCCCTGGTCATCAAAAAACACACACATCAAAAAAGCTACTGGGATTTTTACTGCAAACCCCTGGTCAGGCAAAAACACCCTGTACTCAGAAAGCTTTGACCATCTTCAGCTCTGAGTTTACAGCCCTGTGTTTAAGTTGTAGACCGGACACAAGTATTTGACACTTTCCTTCACTGTTTTAAAAAACTATACTGTCCAAAATCAATTTCTTTAAACAGAATTTATTTATTTATTATGAATGAAGATGAAAAGCTGAATGGTGAAAAAGGTGAAGGAAGTTACTGATCTAAAAAGCAACACTGATACTGAAGTCTGTAATATCACTCATATCTATATTGTTTTCTTTTCCCATCCATGTACCTTTTGAAGTATTTTATCTAGATTTATCTATAGTACTGAGACTGAGACTACTGTGACCCACCTCTGTTGTGCTATACACAAACAAAAGCACACAGTTAAGTATGTTGTTGAGGCTGGAAAAAGCTTGTCACTATTGCAGAGCATTTTCTATGACTTCCTTCCTGTCTCATCTCTGTATCAAACTCAGAGACTGTTGACAGCCAACCCTTAGAGGAAGTTCTTCACTGAACAACTGCATAGGATGACCCAATCTGGTGGACGCTGTTGTAATATACCTTCTTGGCAGGCCACCCCCTGATGCTCCTAGGTATTAAGGAAGAGTCAAATAATCCTCCTCAAGCTATAGTGAGCAAAGAACTCTAATGGTTTAGTCCACCTCTACACCTCCTCCCCCATCGTCTTTTCACAGTTGCCTTGCTGAGCGCTCCTCCCTCAAACACACCTTATGCAAATGGCACAATTTTCAGTGGGCCCAGCAGGCTTTGTTTACACAGCCATCCGACCGCAGCCAGTTAGCTGCTCTGCTCTGCTCTAGCAAATGCGTTTGGAGGGAAGTAGTAGACTGCTCTTTTACAAGGACCACAAGGGAGTGTGACCACAAGTTTTGACTCCAGTCGGAGGCCACAAGTACGGTGAACTTTACACAAGAGGAGGTGTATCAGAACATTTTGTTCTCCACTTAAAGTTTCTAAAGAGTTTTTGAATCGGATCCTCCACCCCTGTGCTTGGAGCTGTGTTTTCATTGGACAAATCAGGACGTATAGTTAAGGAAAAAGAAGCGGTGGCAACATATTGAAGACCATATTGTGTCTTAAAGAAGCTAAGACATACTAATATTGTCTTTGGGACAGTTTGGTCTGGGAAGGCTGTCTCTGCTTGGCTATGCTGGAGTTATCCCATTCATTTGACGTCTGACTGAAATATTTAGGAGGAAGACCCACAAGAGGCACTATGGAGTGGGACCACAGGGACAGAGAGCCCTGTCTGTCCCCTGCAGCATTTGTTAATCAGGTGCAATACTCCAACATCATGGAGGGAAGGTTTAAACAGCTGCAAGGTAAGATCTGTACAGGCCTATAAGTTTGGTTTTCAGGAATACTACTTGAAAGAGGATTTGAATCGATCCTAAAAGGTCTTCCAGTCAGGGTCTCTGAATCCACAGTTTTCTGCTGACTCCACGGCTTAGTATTTTAAGCTCTCTTCTTTGTCGCTTACACGAGCATCGTTAATATTAACAGATAATGATAAGAATGAGTTACAGTCCTGTGTAACCCATTTACTGAGATAGAAGGAAAAACAGCCAGTTTGTCAGCTCTATAATGACGCTTTCCTGCAGCAGGTGCTTCAGGTTGTTTGATAAGACTCAGCATTTTTTGGCAGGTATAATTAAAAGTGAGCTCAGTGAGGTTCCTCTCTGAGCATTATATAAGTATAAGTGAATAGTGTTGTATTTACACAGTGGGCTTCAGCTCATCTCTAAAGCAGGGCGGCAGTCTGGCACCTGATCACTGAGCCACCTGTCCTTTCTTATCTTATTACAATGCATGGCTCTGTCTCTGCACATGGCCTGAGTGCTACAGGTAGTGCATATTAGAATCACCCAGTAATGGTTGGCATATGTAAATACTAGGGAGATTGTGTAAGTAATAGCAACCAAAAGAGACATGCTGATGCAGACTCATCTTAACAAACTGTTATTGTAACCAAAATTTGTCACAGACTGTATTACTAACATTTATACTCACCAAAAAAGAATCAAATGAACGATATGTGCAAGACTTTTTGGACAAAGCTAATTATAGAGTTGGACCTGATGTTTAATGTCCAGCTCTAAGCCTTAAGTCTAAGTCGCTGGGCACATTAGTGTTTGAAGTAGCCAAGTGCATCTGTGCCAGCTTATGCACGTTGGTGTGCGTACGAGGAGCCCTGCTAACATCCGGTCCCTCCCTGACGTTCGTCTGGAACAGAGCTGTCTTCAGTTTTTCTTGAGCAGCAAGTTATGCTCTACACATATTTCACATTCTTTTAGTTAAAATAAGGTATTATATAAAATTAGATTTTCAGTCACCAAGCAGAATAGTGTGAGTGTGAATGTGTAAGATAGGTGTACGTTATACCTAATATACCACATTAGCTGTCTTTTGATTAAAACACCTTATTGTTCAGGAAACAGTGCCATATACAGTACTAAAAACATGAATAGGTAAAAATTACCTCTGGGCAACACACATAAGGCCATGGACAAATAAACAAAATAAGTAGCCTACTTTCTGTATTGATATTTTGTGTGATGGCTGTATGTGCATACACATACAAATGCAGACACAAACACCTTTTTGGCAACACCTACTTGTATTTCCAGTTTGACTCACCTTGAGGCTCATTCTTCGTGTCACTCCCTGCCTCCCTGTATTAAATTATGACTTCAGTCAACTACAGTAATAAAGAATGAAATGTGCGCAGCCACGGCATTCAGACAATTGTTTGAATGCTTACTGTTTTACTACTTACTTTGTTTGAAATGGTGCAAACTCATCCATAGGTCGAAAAGCATGCTTTACCATTTCAAAGCAGCATGCAAGAGACTAATTTATTTATTTTAACAAGGGCACAGTGAATTTTTATTGTAGTAAATAGTTTATCACCACATGATTTATATCACAAGGGCACATTTAGCATAATTTGACTTATAATAATACCATGGTTAATAAATAAATGATAGAGTAAGCTGGGTATCACCACAGGGTCCTGGTGCAAAGGGTCACTGTCCGGACTACCACCGACCTCTGAATCAGCCGCTGTGGACTTTGGAATGAAATGTCGTTCTAGTTTACTTAACCAGAATAAACATCATTTAGTCACCACCAAAGGCCCTCATGAACACTGCAAACATAAAGACATGCATTACTTTTATATAACTAATACTGTTATTTAGCTTTTTCAGTGCCAATATCAGTCTTTATTGTTGTTAAAAAAAAATAACCAGGGACAATGTATTGGTCAACCAAGACATGTTTCAATCTCTGTTGGTGACTCTGTTGGTGACGAATTGAAGGTGCTATAAGCAGTATATATTTTTTTATATTTCATAAAGGTTACCCATGTGTCCCAAGATATGAGGTAAACATGTTTAAATCAAATATTAGTTTTACTGATAACAATGATACAGCTGATTTATTCACAATTTAAAAAATATTGAACGTAATACCCAAGACGTTTATGTTTACATTTTTTGTTTTGGTTCTAAATCCTGCATTGCCGATTATCCAATCAGAAAAGTGGAAAGATTGGCAACCCACAGACCATTGTTTTGATTTAGACTGCAGTACCGTTTTCAAACCAGTATGAGCATATGCTGTTTACATTACCTTTAAACTGATCTGAGGTCAGTGTTGCATTTTGGGTCAAGTTCCTCTGAACTGTATCATGTAACTAGATATTGCCAACACTCAGTGAAAGCTGTGGCTCTGCTGGCCTCCAGCTGTAACGCAGAGTCACATTACCCAGAGTTCATTGTGTGGACACACAAATGGCTTTTTAAGGTTTTTTTGTTTGTACAGTTTGGCCAATATTGACAGTTTTCTAAGTCACAAGAAGGTGCAGCTTTGGGAGGGTCACGAGACACAAGATGGGTACTCTATTGTTGACACTTCACACTATTTGGTCTGCAGATGTTGTGGCTAAAACAGTTTTTGTCTGTAGTCTCATGGGACTAGCCTTGGGCAGTCCTCTCCCCTGTCTTTTGCATTATCAGCAGCAGATGCACTTGGTGCAGAGGGGAATAACCTGTTACCCATACTGAAAGAATTTTCATAAAGTGAAAAAACTTGTTACTGTTTGGGAAGAGTTGCACCCATTTCTACTGTGACCTCAAACTGTTCAAGTGTAAAAATAACTCGTGCCACATGTGGCTGGGCAGCGGTTTTGTAACAGCCATCTCACAATGTGAGAAGTGGAGGAAGGACGCTCCCGCCTACAGACAAATGTCAGAGCATGTGCATATTTTTACTTTGCTTACAGTTTGTCACTAAATTCACAAATTCACTTGCCTTTTCTCTTTAAATCAAATGTCATAATAATTATATATTTTTTCCTTTAACTCTTTATATGCTGAGTTATGTGCAGATCAGATATGTGCTGCTTTAGATAATGATTCTACCCAGTACCCACCAATTCTATTTTTAACTTGTCCTAATTTTTGCTCATTTTTTTGTTTTGAAAGTATTCAATCCACTGTTACCTCACCACTAACCACACATCTCATTTAACTGTGTGGCTTGTTTAGATTTTTAAAAATAAAATTAAAACATGCTTTAATAGACTGATGTGAGCCTCTGTCACATCTTTTCTGTGTATAAGTCCCTTACACAAGGCCATGTAAGTAAGATAGGCAGAAGGATGTTTTTTCATTCTTTCTAAGGACGGGGTGACCAGAGGCTGAGGTTACACATTCTCACACATACACGTTGTGGGTGGGGAGAGAGATTTTAGGAGTTTATGGACTCAAAGACATTCCCAAACAGTTCAAAACAGGAACAACACATGACCTGGGTGGGTCGCAGAGGGAGGTTTCTTGTTAGCAGCTAGTGAGTCTGAGGCTTTCTTTTATCTTTGCCAATGAATACAAAGTCTGTAAAAAATAATTAATTGTGTGGTAAGAAACTAACCCAGATTTATTATTTCTGTAAAAAGTACAGTCTGCGTTGGCCTTTTTTAGACTTTCCTCTCTGTGCTGAGGTGGCACCAAAAGAAGCAGAGCAATGCCATGCAACACAGAGGTGGGACATTCGTTTTCTTGTCCAAATGATAAAACTGCTTGTCCATTAATGCTTATCTTTATGTCTGCCATGTTCAAATTAACAGAAACACTCATATATACAAATTAATACCTAGCTGTCAGGTCCAGGCAACAGCTTCCGGCTTTGCCACATGTGTTTTGATAAATGTATTATCATTTTATACAGTGTACATTTCTATAGCTATTAAAAATGATACACAAAGAATTATCTTTGGTCTCTGCGAGTATGTCTGTCATGTTATCACTGAACCTTGTCCCAGCTTCTATGTACCACACAAACAAGATTAGAAGCATATTTTCTGAGATTACCTGAAGATTACTATCATTATCAATGGCTGAGTTTGGAGGTTAAAAAGAGACATCATATGAAGTAGCTCTAGTAAAAAAAAACATTTTTCTTGGCAGAGGCAAGCCCCAGGACAAGCAAAACTAAAGCAAAACTACCAGAAACAAACAAAGTATAGTGACTAGACATGCCCTAATCTGCCTTTGACACAGTCAGTCCCATCCCAGTTCATAAACACTGATGACTGCCTCTACTGATCACTTGTAAAAAAGCTTTACATACAGGGACTGAAGAATTGTGGCTAGACATTCAAATCTTAGACATCCTAGACATCTATCTTACTGAAAATTTTAGTTTGGTTATTATAAAACAGTATGAAATTTGCTTAAGCTAGACCACTTTGTTTGTACTTGTCTACAAAATATAGGATTATATGACTTAAAGAAGATTTAGCAGTAATTACAAGGCCCAGTGTCTGTAGCTCACATTTTCCCACTGTTCTGTCTTTTATCTCTTGTGTAATTGTGAAACAATGTTGGCAAGCTGCTCAGGTGTTTTCAGAGACAGTGACGACATAAAGAAGCTATGGTTTTTCCCTCGCTCAACTTTGGCACCTTAGCCAAGATATTGTTATTAACAAGGACTATCAGGCTTATGAACATGAGTCGGTATCACCAGCCCAGGATGCACTAACTAAACACCTCATTATTTTCTACAGCTGCAGCTCTTATCTACCTCAGTCGCCAATGGCAGTGGCAGTGTTTGCTCTAACGAGTAAACATGTCTGACACAAATGTCTGTGTTTGCCTCCTGTTGTTGTTCAGTAGCCTTGTCATTAGAAGCACATCAACACCAAGAGCATATTTTGGGACCATTGGTCCCTATATTCTGTCTGGTGCTAGGGCTGTCCCAACATGACCAAGCCATCATAAGAATGCAGTAATCACTCCAAACTGCATGTCTTCTGGCCTGGCTCAACCTTTGGTTGCATACTGAAACTTTAAACCTTGCCATACATTTTGTGTTAATAAATAAATGTGCAGATAGCAGTAGTATTAGCTTAGACTTTAGAGGAAGTAGCTTTAAATTTGCTCATGGGTTAAGCATTATACTTTGTGGTATTTCTCCATCCTCATTGCTGTTTGCAGTGAGGATGGAGGAATTTCTAAATCACTCAACTGTCACTTTGAGTTGGCCATCTCACATGTCTGTTGAGTTATGATACAACACATTTATACTGAAATAGTCCTTGTGTTTCTGTTATCTGCAGCGTTTTCTGCTGGGATCCATGTATCTTTACCATCATTATATTATTAGCAGCTGCAGGAAAGACTTTGTTTTGCTTAAGTCATTAGTACAGACCTGCTCCTATGATCATTTTTTCTGTCAGCTCTAGGGCTTTGTGTATGAGGTTGTGTTCAGCATAATGCATTAATACCCAAGATTCACCCACTGGTGTTTTGAAATGGCAGGAAGACCTTGTGTCCTAGAAATGAGGTCACCTTGTAAGGTGGCGGAGTGAGATTAGCTTCTTACTCCCTTGGTCCATATGTCTGAGCTGCTGTTACAGCTTAATTTATTGTACCTCTTTTTAGTTCTTAATGAAGCAACTATAAAGATCTAATCCACATTTACGGACATTTTTGCATAGTCACTCTAATACTGAAAAATGTCTTCTGGCAAATAATTGGCACAGTGGCACTGGCATTGGTAAACTAAGAGTGAAAACCTCTCACTAACCTGTCAATAGTGTGATGTTTAATGGTTTTGCCTATCTGTCAAATAGACCGCTTAATACAACAGGTTAAGACGTTTTGATTAAGTGTGACTAAAAGGTATTGAATGGATTTAAATAGCTAGTAACATTTTCTTTGCTATGTTGGTCAGCTGCGACTGAACCCACATCTCCTCTTGTGTATTTTACAGATGAGCGTGAAGCAGTTCAGAAGAAAACCTTTACCAAATGGGTAAACTCTCACTTAGGCAGAGTGACCTGTCGCATTGGTGACTTGTACACTGACCTGCGCGACGGCCGCATGCTAATTCGTTTGCTGGAAGTGCTTTCAGGAGAACAACTGGTCAGTGTCCCGCATGACCCATCACCACACTACAAAGATATATGAGCCTATGTTTCTGTCTCTTGTTATACCTACGCCCAGTATGTATAAAGTTAACTCTGAACCATCTTTCCTCCAAACAGCCAAAGCCCACCAAGGGCCGCATGCGTATCCACTGCCTGGAAAATGTTGATAAAGCACTACAGTTTCTAAAGGAGCAAAAAGTTCACCTTGAAAATATGGGCTCACACGATATTGTTGATGGGAACCACCGCCTCACACTAGGTCTCATCTGGACCATCATCCTTCGCTTCCAGGTAACACTCATTTTGTTCAACAGCCTGTCCCAACAACCCCTCTCAAAAAGGAAGCTTGCCTTTGGGTCCTCAAGTCTCTGCATGTTGTTGTAAAAGAAATTAATGCTGCTGTGATGTAATTCACCGGGCAATTACTATTGAATATGTCCCTGCAATATTTTTTATTACCCATGGACTAATGGATTGTGAACTTGTACCTGTACTTGTTATCTTTGTATGGTTAAAAAACAACAACAACAACAAAAAAAACACAACATATGTGTTGTTTTTAGATTCAGGACATTAGTGTGGAGACAGAGGACAACAAGGAAAAGAAATCTGCTAAAGATGCCCTCCTTCTTTGGTGCCAAATGAAAACTGCTGGGTAAGAACAGCACTTCTATAAAAAGGCTTTAATTACATTGAAATCTCACTTTAAACCTGATTACTGGTATTCTGACTCACGGTTAATGATCGATGTCTGATTTGACTTTTTCAGATATCCTAATGTCAACATTCACAACTTCACCACCAGCTGGAGAGATGGCCTGGCATTCAATGCCATTGTGCACAAACACAGGTCAATGACTTCTCCCTTTACTTGCTGCACTGCACTGCATGGTCTTATTAGATATGCTGTTACAATGATACAAACATTATATTTTGTAGCTGAAATTTGTAAAAAAAAAAAAAAAAAAAAAAAAAAAAAAAATATATATATATATATATATATATATATATATATATATATATATATATATATATATTGTGTGTGTTTTTATCAGCTTCAATCTATATGTCTCTTTTTTCTGCCTCTGTCATCTTCCAACTGTCTACTTTATGCCTACAAAGACAAAAATAAAATCTGGAATAAGATGCCCTAGATGACACAAATAATAACCTACTTATTTTCCATATAGACTTGTGCTTGTTTTACTCACTTGCACACCCTGCTGGCATTACCCAATTACCCAATAAATTATAGGATCACAGATCTGTTACTATATAAAAGCATCAATAACTGGCAGATGTATTTGCAGATAACAACTTAAATCTATAGCAGAATGACTTTTGTGTTTTAATGGGCTCAATAAATTGCTCTTTACATTTGCATGTGGGATGTTGCGGAATAGTTTTCGGAAAATGCTTTTAAGTCTTCTGTTAATGTTTTTGTGTAGACCTGACCTGATTGAGTTTGACAACCTGAAAAGGTCTAATGCTCACTACAATCTTCAAAATGCATTTAATGTTGCCGAGAAGGAGCTGGGCTTGACAAAGCTACTAGATCCTGAAGGTAGGTGCTTCATAAGGTGCTCTTGTATTATATTGTGCAGTATAACACCATATTGTGTATGAAGGAAATAATTCATGGCATATAAAGTAATTATTAATTAAATGTATTAATTAAAAATTAATTACACTCTTTATCAATTTTTCTAGATGTTAATGTTGATCAGCCTGATGAGAAGTCAATCATAACATATGTGGCTACGTACTACCACTACTTCTCCAAGATGAAGGCTCTGGCTGTGGAGGGCAAGCGAATAGGCAAGGTTGGCTAACCATCTCTGTTTGTGAAAGAGCTTTTCTTTCATGCATCTTTTATTTATGCAATACTAAATTTAACTGTTTGGTTCAGGTTTTGGACTATGCTATTGAAGCAGACCAACTGATTGAGAAGTATGAGACACTGGCTTCAGAGCTGCTACAGTGGATTGAGCAGACAATAGTGACTCTAAATGATCGACAGCTGGCTAATTCTCTGAGTGCTGTGCAGAACCAGCTTCAGGCCTTTAACTCTTACAGAACTGTAGAGAAACCACCCAAGTGAGTTATACCACATTCAATACCCATTTTTATATCAATGTTGTTTACACAATAAAATCATCCTCTGATGATTGTTTCTATTGTCGTGTTGTAATTTCTTCACTCTCTGTCTCCACAGATTCACTGAGAAAGGGAATTTGGAGGTTCTGCTATTTACAATACAAAGTAAGATGCGAGCTAACAACCAGAAAGTATACATGCCACGAGAGGGAAAACTAATCTCTGACATCAATAAGGTAATGGATGCTCTAAAAAGCTTCCTTTAAATCTAGAAATTGTCTTAAGTGGATTTTCAATGTATTTTTTTACTTTTGTCACTAGTAATCTATTTATCAAACATTGAACTTTTTTTGTGTATTTTCCTGGAGGCATGGGAGCGACTTGAAAAGGCAGAGCATGAACGAGAGCTAGCACTAAGAAATGAGCTCATTCGGCAAGAAAAGCTGGAGATGCTTGCTGCTCGATTTGACCGCAAAGCAGCTATGCGAGAGACATGGTTGAGTGAAAACCAAAGACTGGTGTCTCAGGTACAACTCAAAATAAATAACAATAAATACTTTTCTATCATTAACATTTGTTTCTGTTATTAGGACAATTTTGGAACTGATCTTGGAGCTGTTGAAGCTGCCACACGTAAACATGAGGCCATTGAGACGGACATTGGAGCATACTGGGAGCGTGTTGCTGCTGTAGAGGCTGTAGCCAGAGAGTTAGAGGCAGAAAGCTATCATGATGTGAGGCGTATACTGGCACGACGAGACAATGTGCTTCGACTATGGGAGTATCTGAAAGAACTTCTGGCTGCACGAAGGGAACGGCTGAATGCTCATCGTGACCTGCAAAGACTGTTTCAAGAGATGCGCTACATCATGGACTGGATGGCTGACATGAAGGTAATTTAGAAACAAGGTTTTCATTTTACTAAACTATTAAGCTGTTATGTTTAATTGTTCTTTTTTCTTATTTTAGGGTCGTTTACAGTCTCAAGACAGTGGTAAACATTTACATGATGTATTAGACTTACTACAGAAACACACACTAGTGGAGGCAGACATTTCAGCTCAGGCAGAGAGGATCAAAGGTGTCCAGGGAGCTGCCACACGCTTTACTTCCTATGAACAAGGTGAGAATGTTTTACCTAATGTTCTTGTAGAACAATCAGTTCAAGTAAATTTCATGTGCACAATCTGACTATTAGCTTTATGTTTATATGTTATAAATTACAGCCTACAAACCATGTGAGCCTGCTCTAGTTAGTGAGAAAGTTGAAACACTGGGTCGGGCCTATGAGGAGCTTGGCCAGCTTGCCGGGAATCGCAAAGAGCGTCTAGAGGATTCACGCCGCTTGTGGCAGTTCATGTGGGATCTGGGAGAAGAGGCAGCTTGGATCAGGGAGCAAGAGCAGATCCTGGCTAGTGGTGACTGTGGAAGAGATCTCACTTCTGCCCTTCACCTGCTCAGTAAACATGAAGCTTTCAGGGATGAGATGGCAGCCCGCTATGGACCCCTAAGTCACAGCATCGCTGCTGGAGAAGCTTTAGTGAGTGAGGGTCACTTTGGAGCTCCAGAGGTCACAGAGAGAATCCAAGACATCCAGGGACAATGGACACATCTTGAGGAGGTAGACATCTCTGCTCTTTGTACTTGGCCTGGATCTTGACAGTAGAAGTATTTTGTTTAAATAATACATTTGTCACAATTTGTTATTTCAAGACCACCAAGCTGAGAGAGCAGCGGCTTAAAGAAGCAGTAGCTTTGCACCAGTTTGAAACAGATGCTAATGACATGGAGGCATGGATCCTGGAGACACTTCGTCAGGTGTCCAGTCCGGAAGTGGGCCATGATGAGTTTTCTACACAAACTTTGGCTCGAAAACAGAGAGAGATAGAGGAAGAAATCCAGAGCCACAGACCACTGATTGACTCTCTGCATGAGCAGGCCCAGGCCTTACCTCAGGCCTATACCAGTTCCCCTCAGGTATGTATCAAAAATAGTTTTACATAAAATCTGATGTATACATATTGTGTGTACTTTTTATTACTCTCTGTAGGTTGAAGGTCGCTTACCTGCGATTGAGCAGCGTTATGAGGAACTGGAGACTCTTTCAGCAGCCCGTCGCCAGGCTCTGGAGGGTGCCTTGGCCCTTTACCGTATGTTCAGTGAAGCTGATGCTTGTCAGGTCTGGGTGGAAGAAAAAGAACAGTGGTTACACGGCATGGAGATTCCTACCAAACTGGAAGACTTGGAGGTGGTGCAGCAAAGGTAAGTGACATCTATATTTACTGTTTTGGACTTGTAAGTCAGTCCAATTGTTTGTTATTGAATTTATGCCATATACCTGCAGATTTGAGACACTAGAGCCTGAAATGAATAACTTGAGCAGCCGAGTCAATGATGTGAACCAGGTGGCTGAACAATTGCTTAGCTCTGACAACTGCAACAAAGACCAAATCTACCAGACAAAAGACCAGCTCAACAACAGGTCAGAGTTTACATCCAGAAAATAATATTGTTAGCATCAGATTAATCTCTATAAAAACTATAAAATATATTTTTTTGCATTTGGTGTTTCTAATAGATGGAAGGAATTTGAAATACTTGCTGACCAAAAGAAACAAGCCCTAGAATCAGCTCTTAATATCCAGAACTACCACCTAGAATGTAATGAGATCCAGACGTGGATGAAGGAGAAGACCAAAGTGATTGAATCTACACAGAGCTTGGGCAATGATCTTGCTGGAGTTATGGCTCTACAGCGCAAGCTCACAGGCATGGAGAGAGACCTGGAGGCAATTCAGGTACAATGAGAAATCTAGAGATTTTCAACAAATAAAAAAGACTGTGTGCTCTTATTCTTGTATATGAGAATATTATTACGATTGGGATAATTTAGCTTTGTATTCACAGGGAAAATTGGATGACTTGGAAAAAGAGGCAGAAAAGTTGGCTAAAGAACATCCAGATCAAGCAGGGGAGACCCAAGGACAGCTAGCAGAAATTCAGAAAGTGTGGGAGGAATTAAACTCCACCATGAAACGCCGTGAGGAGTCATTGGGTGAAGCTAGCAAGTTGCAAGGTTTCCTCAGAGATTTGGATGATTTCCAATCTTGGCTTTCCCGCACCCAGACTGCCATTGCCTCAGAGGACATCCCAACCTCTCTGCCTGAGGCTGAGAGTTTGCTAGCACAACATGAGAGTATAAAGAATGAGGTTGACAACTATAAGGATGACTATGAGAAGATGCGGGCCGTTGGTGAGGAGGTGACTCAGGGTCAGACAGATGCCCAGCACATGTTCTTGGCCCAGAGGCTTCAGGCCCTGGATACAGGCTGGCATGAGCTGCGTCGCATGTGGGAGAACCGCCACAGTCTCCTGGCACAAGCCTTCGACTTCCAAACTTTCTTAAGAGATGCAAAGCAAGCTGAGGCCTTTCTTAACAGCCAGGTTAGTGTGCAAAACTTACTAAAACACTTGTCTGAAGTAAAAAAAAAAAAAAACAAACAAAAAAAACTGTCCTATTTCTATTAATAAGAATATTGTCTTTCGTTGAGATATGGGTATTGTGTGATAAAATACCACTTTCTAATGTATGACATGGGTGTGTTTTCTCTCAACATATTTCTTACTCAATTAGAACATTGGATGACTAAAGATAACCAAAATCAAAACATGTGTCTATGTAGGAGTATGTGCTGTCCCACACAGAGATGCCTACCAGTCTTCAGGGGGCTGAGGAGGCCATTAAGAAACACGAGGATTTCCTCACAACTACAGAGGCCAGTGAGGAGAAGATAACTGGTGTGGTGGAGGCGGGACGGCGTCTCATTAACGACAGCAATGCAAACTCTGATAAGATCCAGGAGAAAGTTGATTCCATTCAGGAAAGGTTAGGGCAAAAGAAAAGTAAAGCATTTACTCATTGGCCATATTTTTGTTTTTAAAACTAAACACATTTTTTCTTTGAAACTTAAGGCATCTTAAGAACAAACAGGCCGCTAATGAGTTACTATCAAAGCTTAAAGATAATCGTGAGCTTCAGCATTTCCTTCAAGATGGGCAAGAGGTAAAATTTCATAAGTTTCATAACATTTATAGATATAGATATCAATATTAAAATATTCATATATGCACTGTTTTTTCCTGTAGCTGACATTGTGGATCAATGAAAAAATGCTAACAGCTCAGGACATGTCATATGATGAGGCCAGGAATCTTCACAGCAAATGGCAAAAACATCAAGCCTTTATGGCAGAGCTGGCTTCTAACAAAGACTGGCTGGATAAAATTGATAAGGTTTGTGCTATTCACTTTAAATATGTGTATCATTTTTTTAAGTTTCTATCACTAGATTTATTAATAAACTCATACTATACTCATACTATATATTGAGGTTTTCTATTTTTGTTCTCCGTCTATCTTTGAACAGGAGGGTCAGGCCCTTGTGGCAGAAAAGCCTGAGCTGAAGCCTGTTGTCCAGCAGACCCTGGAGGATCTCCAGCGCCAGTGGGAGGAGCTAGAAAACACCACTCGCACCAAGGCGCAGTGCTTGTTTGATGCTAACAGGGCAGAACTTTTCACACAAAGCTGCTCAGCCCTGGATGTCTGGCTTAAAAACTTAGAGGGTCAGCTACAAAGTGACGACTATGGAAAAGATTTAACCAGTGTTAACATCTTGCTTAAAAAGCACCAGGTACCTATCCTTTTAAATATTTATTTAAGTGCCGTATGGATTCAAATGCCTCTTGTCTCACCATGGTGTTTCTGTGTTGACTATATAGATGTTGGAGCATCAGATGGAGGTCAGAGAGAAGGAGGTCCAGTCGCTGCAGACCCAGGCGCAGGCCCTCTCTCAGGAAGATGCTGGACTTGTTGAAGTAGATGGTCAACAAAGAAGGGTAACTGACAGTTTTGCAATGCTTCAGGAGCCACTGAAACAGCGGAGACAGCAGCTGCTGGCCTCAAAAGAAGCTCACCAGTTCAACAGAGACTTAGAAGATGAAATTGTAAATAAACAAAACGACATTACAAAGCTTAATGGATATTTTGCACTGTTATGAACATTATTTTTTGTCCCTTTCTACAGTTGTGGATAAAAGAGAGAATGCCCCTGGCAGCATCCACAGACAATGGAAAAGATTTGCCCACTGTACAACTGTTAATCAAGAAGAATCAGGTAGTGTGATGCTTTATTTACTATGTTTAAAACAAAGTATAAGCATTTAGAAAGGCAAACTGCCAGTTATTTAACAGTTTCTTTATTAGACCCTGCAGAAGGAGATTCAAGGCCATCAGCCTCGCATTGACGACATCCATAAACGAGGCCAGGCTCAGAGCGAGGTGGATGGTGAGAGGCAGGCGGTCCTCACGGAGCGCCTTACTGAACTGAAGGACCTCTGGGACCAGCTGATTGCTGAAACAGACAATCGGCATTCACGTTTGCTGGAGGCCCACCGGGCCCAGCAGTTTTACGCAGATGCTGCTGAAGCTGAGGCTTGGATGGGAGAACAGGAGCTACATATGATGTCTGAAGAAAAGGCCAAGGTATGAAAGATAAATTTAGTAGTTGTTCTAGTGACTTGTTGTTGACAGCATTTGAACCTTAAAATGACATTTCATAGGATGAGCAAAGTGCATTAGTGATGGTCAAGAAGCACCAGATTCTGGAACAAGCTCTTGAAGACTATGCTCAGACTATTCACCAACTCGCCAATAGTAGTCGTCTCATGGTTACAAGTGAGCACCCAGAGAGGTGAGAAGTATGACAAAATAATGTGTTTTTTTATATTCAAGCACTGCTACATTGTATAACTTGTCTTCAACTCACTATTGACAGTGAGCGAATAACCCTACGTCAAGCACAAGTGGACAAGCTTTATGCTGGGTTGAAGGATCTGGCTGAGGAGCGTCGTGGCCGGCTACAAGAGAGGTTAAGACTGACCCAGTTAAAGCGGGAGGTAGATGACCTGGAGCAGTGGATTGCTGAGAGAGAGGTGGTTGCTGGTTCCCATGAATTAGGACAAGACTATGAACACGTCACCGTAAGGTTTTTACATTTGGACATTTTTGTAAACGCATTCAGACGAACTTTCACATTTGCCATAATTCTCATTGTAGATGCTCAGAGACAAGTTTCGTGAGTTTGCCCGTGACACCAGCACTATTGGGCAAGAGCGTGTTGATGGTGTAAATGCACTGGCAGATGACCTGATTGAGTCAGGTCACCCTGAAAATGCAAGTGTAGCTGAGTGGAAGGATGGGCTAAACGAGGCCTGGGCTGACCTGCTGGAGCTCATTGACACACGAACACAAATGTTGGCAGCATCTTATGAGCTCCACCGTTTCCACCAGGATGCCATGGAAGTACTTGGACGAGTTAAAGAAAAGAAGGAGGCTCTGCCCTCTGACCTGGGCCGTGATCTGAACACTGTCCAACACCTACACAGACAGCACAACACTTTTGAAAATGATATCCAAGCTCTAAGTGGACAGGTAGCCTATTACTGAATGAAAAGATTACATCAGTGAGAAGTATTATCTTTATACTCTTAAACTCCTCCTGTTCTTTGTTCAGGTGAATCAGGTGCAAGATGATGCTGCACGGCTCCAGAAGGCCTATGCTGGGGAAAAAGCAGATGATATTCAAAGAAGTGAGCATGCAGTCACCTCTGCATGGGAGGGTCTTCTTGAGGCTGGTAAGGCCCGCAGGCTCCTTCTGCTGGACACTATTGAGAAGTTCCGTTTTTTCAACATGGTACGAGATCTGATGCTATGGATGGATGGTGTCAACTTACAAATTGATGCCCATGACAGCCCAAGGTGAATATCAATGCATGAGAATTTTATTAACTTATATGTAAAGGCTGTATTAGTGATACAATTCGCTTGTGTTCCTTCTCTTGTTAGGGATGTGTCTTCTGCAGGACTTGTTATTGCCAATCATCAGGACATCAAGTCAGAAATTGAGGCCAGAGCAGATAGCTTCACTGCCTGTATTGACATAGGGAAAGCTCTTATTAACAATAACCACTATGCATCAGATGAGGTGATTTTCTATGATTGACTACCATCAAGCTTAATTTTTATTATATTACAGTGATATATTTTATGTTGTGGTGTATAAATGTGGCAATACATTTTTCATCAACAGATAAGGGAAAAACTTGCTCAACTTCAGGAAAAGAGAGACAAGATCAATAAAAAGTGGCAAGACAAGATGGACCACTTACAGATTGGTATGCATGCTTGCTCTTTTTCTTACTCAGTGCAAAGGACAACCAACAGCACTAGTATTTTAAAAACTTGTTTTGGTCCTTTTTTAGTCCTTGAAGTTTTGCAATTTGGACGTGATGCCTATGTGGCAGAGTCATGGCTAGCAGGGCAGGAGCCTCTGGTGCGAGCAGCAGAACTTGGTTCAAATGTGGATGAGGTGGAAAGCCTTATCAAGCGACATGAGGAATTTGAGAAACTTGCTGCAGCATGGGAGGAGCGATTTGTTATGTTAGAGAAACTCACTACAGTAAGTTCAGCAATGAGGTTGAGTGATTTAATCAGTTGTTCAGAAAATGTGATTTTTTTTTTTTAAAGTGTAGCCCTTGTGCAGTCCTAAAAAAAATCTCAAACACTCAGAGCCTTTAGTACCAAAAGTGCTTACTTTTTTAGATTTCTTCCACTTTGATTGACTAAATTCTTCAAATCAACTTAAATTTATATAAAAACTATTATATTTTAATATTTTTTCAAATATATTTTTAACCCTTTAAATGCAATTATGCTGCTATCAGAAAAGCTTTATTGATGATTTTTTCCCCATTTTAACATACAAAGTGTCCTGTGAAATTTAAAAAATTATCATGGTCTTGGACATGCCATTAATTGACAACAGTTAGTTTGATTAATTCTTATTGGAAGGGTTTTTTTTTTTTTTTTTTTTTTTTTTAATGTGTCACTTGTTGCTTTTAGTACCAAAAGTGCTTCCCTCCTTAAAAGTATACTATTGATGATATTTTTTCCACTTTGAATCACTGAAATATTTTAATCTACTCAATTTCTTATTGTAACATTTTTAACTTTTCACACTTGAGTCAAGAACTGTGTAAGAGAGAGGACGTGAGAGACAGATAACAGAATCTCTATTTTTCAGCTTGAGGAGCATGAGATCCAGAGAAGGCGAGAGGAAGAGGAGAGAGCAAGGCGGCCGCCCACGCCACCCCCAGTAGAGGCACAGTCAGAGACAGAAAGTCAACCACATGATTCTGCTGCCAGGTACCCATACACTGTGTGGAACACAACTGTGCAGATGTAGACATTGGATGTATTTCTGATATTTAGTTATTCTTTTTCAGAACCAGTCTGGACCAAACCACACTCAATCAGACTGTATCAGTGAATGGAGTACACAGCGACAATGACACTTCTCAGGTGAGACGTAAATGCATACAGTACAAACAACTCAGCAGTGACATTTACATGTCATTAAAACATTACACGTTTTAGTATTTTGTGTGTTCAATATATGTGTTAAATACATTAAAATATGTAACCGTGATTGTCTTTGTCGTCTACTTACTCACAATTGTTATTATAAGGGTTCATGTTTTTTGTAGTTTGTATACTGATGCATGATGCACAATTTATCTAGTTCTATCAAAAAATTGTTTAAATAAGAAGTCTCTTTTCAGCCATGGCCAAACTTCAGCTTCTAGAAATCTGCTTCTCTACCTGCTTTTCTAGTCTGTTTTTTAGAATGTAGAGTTGAGCTGCTTCTAATACTGTATGCAAGACCCTAATGACTCATTTTCAGAAGGGGCTGAAGAAATTCACAGTTTGTATGTTCTACAGATATTCAGCTGATAAAACTGAGTAGCTGCGTGTTATTGAACTTTCAGTGTTCTAAATCTAGACAGACACCTTAATATTTTCCTATTGCGTCTTTACCAGAAGTCATTATCGCTATCAGTGTCAGTGGGAAAGAAATCTGAGCCTAAACGCGTGTGTAAACCAAAGCAGCAGGAGCGTGTGAGTACTTTGTAGCTGTCCCCAATCCCTCCGCTTAGATCCTGGTCCACCACAGTGCTCTTGTCTTTTGTAGAGAAACCATTGCAGCCATTGCTTTTTTTTTCCATGCACTTCCATCAATGGTGTTTTCATGAAATATATTTGTTGTATATGTGCTTATATACTTATAGATATGCTGTGCAGAGTTTATAGTGATTTGGCGTGAATTGTATTTTAAGTATTAGAACTGTGTTCTGTAGAAAGATAAAGATTTTGTTTTGTGCCTTCTGTTACACAGTGATTGTTGATATATTTTCTACAAAGATGTATACATTTTTTCCTAAAAATATTAGAGTTATTATCAATACATGTTTTAGTTTTGCTGTCCATATGTTCAAGTTAGTTGTAATGTAAGCCAAGTATCATTGTAGCTTTTCATTTATGGCTGTAAATGGCTGCTTTGCTGCACACTGCTTGCTCCCAGCCAGGTTTTCCCTTCCCACCATTCACTAAATACTGGTGTTTTAACTGTAGGGCTCAGAGTCTGAGTCGGTGAATGGACCAGGCCGTGACAGTGGGCTGGCCTCCTCTCGCCTTGAGCCATCTGCTACGTTACCAAGTAGAGGAGCTGCAGAGTCTGAGCCAGAAACCATGGAGGGCATGCTGTGTCGGAAACAGGAGATGGAGTCCCACACCAAAAAGGCAGCTAGCAGGTAGGTGTACAAGCCCTAGTTAGGGGAATAGAGTCAAACATCTACAACAATAGGCATTATAGACCAAACATCAGCTGCAAAATATGATATGTGTATATCTAATTCTATTAACTTTTGTTCTAGGTCATGGCAAAATGTGTACTGTGTTGTAAGGAAAGGAAGTCTAGGCTTCTACAAAGACAGTAAAAGTGCTAGTAATGGCATTCCATACCATGGAGAGGTACCCATAAGTCTTGGAGATGCTGTGTGTGAGGTAGCACATGATTACAAGAAGAGGAAACATGTGTTCAAGCTTAGGTGAGAAAGCAGACAACTTTCAAAAAAGCAGTTCAAATGTGGTATATTTGAAATATAATTAACCTGAGTCTTATAACTTACAGGCTAGGAGATGGAAAAGAGTACCTGTTCCAAGCAAAGGATGAGGTGAGATGCACTCATTTAAATCTGCTAAAACACACGCATCAAGCTTAACGAGGCATGTTATATCTGTTGAATAAATACATGTTGGCCTGTGTAGGTAAAAGGTCATTTGTAGACAATAGTGAAACCAATTAAACAGAATAGAAAAGGACAAAATGTGTATTAATTAGTTTGTCATTAGCCGTATGCATTCTGTATTTGTTCAATTGGTACTGCATTGTCAAAGTAAGGACATTAGAAAAGGTCTTGATAGCTTGTTAAGAATGTGTATGTTCAGTGATTTATTTTGTTTCTAAAGGCGGAGATGAGCTCCTGGATCCACTCCATCCACACTTCCATTCCATCGGCGTCAGGAGATTCACCTGTCGGCCCTCGAGCCCTAAGCCGCGCCATGACAATGCCCCCCATCTCCCCTGGCTCAGCAGATACTGGAGGCGTCACAATGCGCAACAAGGAAGGCAAAGAGAAGGATCGAGAAAAGAGGTTTAGCTTCTTTGGAAAAAAGAAGTAGACTATCTGTATAATCTTTGGAAACAACATTTGTCAAAATTTCAACAAACTGAAACAGGCAGAAAGAAAGTACCAAGGTGTCTCACACACAATGCTCTCAGTGCAGTCCCAGACAGCTGCAGTATGTGGCTGACAGAGAACATTAACTTTCTATTTGATTCTTCCCCTTTGCAGGCTTTGTGTCATTTTTATGTTAGCACATAATTTACAATTGGTTGTGCCATACAGTAGTAAGCCTCCTCAGTTATCTTGAAAGAAGAGAAAACTATGGGTCTGAATGACTGGGTCCTTATCTGCTGTTCATCTGTTGGTCCGAGCTGTTTGGAGGCTTTCCACTGTAGTGCACACTGTTCACATGCTATAATTTAGGGAAGAATCATCAGTCTTTTTTGGTATTGACATTATTAACCTGACCATTAATATTGCTGTTATTATTATTTTTATTTATCTTTTGCTATTATTGGTTTGAAAAATGAAACTAATTAATTTGACAGTAGATAATCTTGATTCATGTTGTGCAGAAAACTGCGTTTGGTTAAACTAGTAGAGAATGTTGGGCTTGCCCTTATATGTTTTTTTTATTCTTTAGGAAAGACAGTTCATGAGGTGTTTTAAGAAATAAAGCTTGTTTAATTCTAGCTGTGTGCAGTAAGTGATAATAAATTTAATTGGGAAATTATACAGTACAATATATTTAATATTTTTTTTATTTTATTTTATTAAATTTTGCCTTTATTTTTTGTCATTTCTTTTGAGTTATTTTTTTCTGCTTTATTATTGACTTTTGGTGTACAAAGCAGAGGAGATTAGTTTTCTAGTGAGTGTGTGCGTGTGTGAGAGTTGTGGTGCTGTGAAGTTTGCACGTTTATGTTTTCATGGATTAAACGTGGCCAGATGGATGCTGCTTTTTCCATGCGCAAATGCAGACAAACACAAAAAGCCCTTATTGTATTTTTTTAATTGATATTGTTCTTTGCTTTGGATTTCTCACCATATTGATATTGTCAGTGATTTTTCTCAGTTTCAGATTTCATATCGCATTATTTCTGTTCTTTATTATTGGAGTGAAAGTACAGGGCAGTGTGTAGATAAATGCTGAAGCACATTTTCCGTGGCAGACTGTGTTGACGAGCAAAACAGCAGACAGGTGTCATTGCAGGTAAAACAGCAGGTGAGGACATGTGATTGGATCGGCAGTACAAAATGTGTTGTCCGAAAGAAGAGTACTGAGCCTTACTTTAACCCACTTCACAAAATGAAAACCTTAAACCCAGCCTCCATTCGAACTGCCCTTAAAGGACGCTTTCTTATTAAGAGAAAAATGTCAAATGTGCCCTGTGGCAATGATCTAATGTATGTCAGTGGATTCAGGTGCAATATGCAAAACAATATGTTTAATTGTAACAGACAGGCTCTCCTTAGTGGAAGGAGCAGTCCTACATTCTCTCAACTCTTAAACAGGTTTTGTGCATCTGTGTATGTGGCATGATTTTCTATAGGTTAATAATTGTATGTGTTATTACCATACCACTGTGTCTGTGTACACTTAGAACATTAGACCACTTCATGTACAGGGCTGATGCACGGGATTAGTTACCAACTAAAAATGTGTTGTTACAATAATAACAGGCAACACTATTTACAGTCAAATAAGGGAGGCAATTTATTTGTATTTAATTGCCACAATGCATCTGAATAATCTCAAATAGTTCTTGAACAATACTCTTTGCAAGTTAATCATAGTCTATAATTGTGCAGATCCAAAAGCCCATTGTGTTATGAGCTATAAAGTGGAATGTGAACAAAGGTCTAGTGCTGTAAACTTAAATGTTTGAATGAAAATGTACAACCAAATGAATGTGTGTCCACTTGGACTAAGGACTCCCTTAATTTAATATCAGTGCATGGACAAAGTTGAAAGCACTTGATGTTTTAGGGCTTACTAAACCTAGATATGTTGTCTGTGACAATTTGATTTTGATTCCTGGTGTCTAGTTTAAGTTGTCTGAAACTAAATTACATTGTCAATTAGAGTCATGTCATTGCGTACATAGGTGAGCCAACGCAGTTAATGTACATTGTGCACAATTTCGAATGGAGGCATGTTTAGTCCCTACAATTCAACTTTTTAGATCAATTGCCAATTTCTGACATGGACAGAATCCAGTTAAAATAGAGACGTTTAAGTTCAAAAGTCACATTGTGTTTTTTTTAACTGCTCATCTGAATGTGAATGACTCCAATTAGGTTTGCCAAATCGGTCAGTTGACGCAAAAATGTTTCTCATGCTTTCACAAGCTCTCTCACCGCTGCACGTTAAATGCCCTGTATATTGAATGCCGTTTTACTCAGTTACCTTGGCAATCTGGTTAATATATGGTGTTGCATCTGGTATACTTGGTAGGAATAACACTGTGCTGTAATTGAGCTCTGACCATGAAATTAAACTTTTGTTTATAACTATGGTTATAATGGAAAGTACTTTTAACTTAATGAAGAACAACTTTTATTTGTAAGTATTCAATATGGGTAAACAGAGACTGGTAACAAGCTGAGCTTCCTTTTATAGAAGAAGGCAGTCATCAGATTGGAGCTTTTATTTTTACTTCCACTCGTCTTGCATTTGATAAACCCGTCAATCTACCTTGATTTTTCAATGCTTTTGATGAATGTCTGTTCCTTCCTCTGTAATTCGGAGAGTGTTTAATACCACTATTATTAATTACTATTATTATCATTATTGCTACTGTTGTACTATTACTACTACTGTTACTAATGCAACTTATTGCAAAAAGTAGAACTTCTGTCCATTTTCAGGTATGTGTCTGTAATACCAGACCACTTCCACACGATGTCAGTGTGCTGTGGAGCAGTTTCATTACAAATTGAAAATAATGTTTGTTGACTTGTGTATCTACATCTATTATTAGAAATAATAAAACATGGTTTAATCAAACTGCGTTTTTTTTTTAACTATTATTTGTATCTTTTTTTTTTTCCTTTTACTTTTTTTTTTTTTTTTGGGGGGGGGGGGGGGGGGGGGGGGTCTATGTGACACTAAACACAGAGTAGATTAGGTGTCATGTCAGAAGTGTTCATTATTGAATAAATGTTGTAGCTTAATCCCTCATACTGTAGCTTATTTAAGGCAGTATGTTATTACCAAATGTAACTGTATTGGTTTCAACACGATACTACAACTGCTACTAGTACTACTTCTTACAGGATTGGATTTTAATATTGTTTCCCATTTTAACTTTTTAAACGCTAAAAAGTAATAGCCCACAAGTCCAAATCTAAAACAGGATATTCTGAATTAATGTTCTTTTAAAGAAATAATTTGTATTTGTTATATTAATGTACAATAGCCTGTATAGGCCTATTAGTAGTGACAGATAAATTTATCTTTCTGGTGTGCGAATGCTCACAGTAAAATACAAAGAAGGCCGTTTAATTCATTGCTTTTTGAAGACTTGTCCTAAAAGCTTTTGATAGAGTAAACGTCATTAGCCCTTCATTACTAGCTAAGCAATACTATAATCTAACCAATAGGCGGCCCTATTGCTCGTGTATTTGCACACAAGCCCAGGCGCAGGACTCTGTAACCCACAGTCACTTTCCGTGTAATAAAAGCAAGATGGCAGCTGTTGTTGAGAATGTTGTCAAACTGTAAGTGCTGTACTTTTTAATCTATATTTCAACACACTATCTGATGACACAATGACTTTGTACTCTTATATGAACGTATTAAATAGCTATCGGTCGTGTCGTTTCATACCTGGACAGTTCTGATTAGACCACTATCCAGTCATGTCGGACCGTCGTGCGTTCACATCCTGGAATTGAAGTGTGCAATAGTTACAGCTAGCTGCCTTGCATATGACATTTAAAAAGGACGTTTTGGGAATATGAATGACACTGTGAATGCTGTTATCATGTCAAATGTACAATTTTAATGAGTGTATTAACTTATTGTGTGCTTTTAGCTATTCGGCTAACTAATTATCGTGCTAACGCCAACCCAACGGCAGCAGCTAACAGGCTAACTAACCTAAAGAAAGAGTAACTTCAACCAGCGTTAGCGCAGGCAAATTTGGAATGAATGAAACATTGGCCATTATGTGTAAGATATTTAGTTGTAGCGTATGTGATCGCCCATAACTCTTAATGTATGTGTAATTACATTCATAACTGTTAAAAGTTGACGTTTCAGACTTACCCTCACCAATTGTAAAACCTCCCTGAATCTGTGTAATTTTCAAACAGCTGTGCTCACGCTCAAATTAGCCCAACTTCAAGTTACCATGGTAACACATATAGGCGTGAATAAAGGACACTTCTGTGTTAACCCCCTTTGGTCTAAATCCCATGTATAACATACTGGACATTATAAGAATACCACACAGTTTTCCTCTATTTTGGTACATGAGTCCATATTATTACGTGAAATTGAGGGCCTTGTTTAATTCACAAGGGTAAGTTTAATTTAATTATACCCAGATATTACAGTGGCCCTGAAGGGCAAGTCCCACCAACAAAATCAATAACACGCAAACAAACACTGAAACAAACACACAAATACAAAAACACCCTCACAAATAAATACAAAAGACACACAAAATTACAAAAGCACACACAAAATTACAAAACAAGCTCACAAATACAAAAATACACAAAAACACACAAATTTGGAAACACACACACAAACTCAAAAACACACACAAATACAAAAACACTAGGACTGCAACAACTAATCAGATTAATCGATTATAATCGGTTATTGAAATAATCGTCAACAGATTTAGTCATTGTTTAATCACTAACTTGAGTATTCATAGAAACATATCATGTCCTAAAAGAGGGTTTATTTCCCAAGACAGAGCAGAAGAGCCACAGAAACAGTTAAAAACAATGTACATTTCATGGTTTTGATTTTTTTAAAATCAATGCGTGAATATATACTCTATTCAAACATTTTTTTTAACAGACACTATGAAATAACTTTTTTTAAGCACTTTTTTTGCACTTTACTATCCGATTATTAATAGACTGATTGTAAAAATAATCCACAGAGTAATCGATTATCAAAATAATCGTTAGTTGCAGCCTTATAAAATGCACACAAAGTCAGAAACACACACACAAATCCGAAAACATGGACACAAATACGGAAACATGCACACAAATTTATAGGAAAAAAAAATAATAAAAGTGGGATATTCCTATAAACTGCACCCAGTAAACAAATTGGAAACAGCTCTTTTCTGTCCAATCACAGAAAAGCACAAAGGTTTCAGAGTTTGTATGTGTTTTCAAATTTGTGTGAGTGCTTTTGAATTTGTGTGCATGTTTTAAAACTTATGTGTGTGTTTTCAATTTTGTGTGCGTGTTCCCAAATTTTTTGCATGTTTCTGATTTTGTGTGCGTGTTTCCAAAATTGTGTTCGTGTTTTTGATTTTGTTGGTGTGACTTGTTCTTCAGGGCTACGGTAATACATAGCCCAATATCACCACAGTAGCAGTTACACCAAAAGGGTTCTGACTGACATGGAAAACAAAATGTATTTTTTTTGCATAGTTATTTAGCTTAAAAACAATCAAGCCAAATTCCATTCTCTGGCGTAAAAATGGACAAATAACTTATTTTTTTCTTTAAAAAAATGTGTACAGGGTAACAAAAAGTATCTACTCTAGGCCGTGCATTGTGTCAGGGTAGAGAAACTTTCTACTTCTATTGCATAGCAAATGTTTTTTGTTCAAATTCTACTAATTTGTTTCTTTATCGAAAAATCACCTGCTTTTAAGTTTTTGTAGTGGTGCTCTACATGCCTATACAAACATTTCCCATAGGTTGGTGTGTGTCTCTGTTCATCAGGTTGGGAGAGCAGTACTACAGAGATGCCATGGAGCAGTGTCATAACTATAACGCTCGGCTGTGTGCCGAGAGGAGTGTGCGCATGCCATTCCTCGACTCTCAAACCGGCGTCGCTCAGAGCAACTGTTACATTTGGATGGAGAAGAGACACAGAGGACCAGGTGATTAAGGGCATGCAACTGGCCATAAAACCCAATGTCTGCCTCTTTTAGTACAGTGACATTTACCAAAACAAATTACTAATGCTAAATGGATAAGAAATCATTAATAAAGGTGTTGTAAGAAGGTCTTATTTATAAAATAATACAAATTTCCTTTCAAAGCTGATTGTATTCTAAGGATTGTATTTTCTCTGGGTTTTTTTTGTTTGTTTTTTTGTCCAGGCATGGCTCCAGGGCAGCTGTACACTTACCCGTCCCGAAGATGGAGAAAGCGACGGAGAGCTCTTCCTCCAGAGGAGCCTTGCCTTATTTTCCCTCATCTAAAGTCAGGTATACCATATATTTATTCTAAATAAACATCTTTCAGTTGAACACACCACAACTCTGAATATTAGTTATCATTTTAAGTCAAATTCACAAACCATGTTGGCCAGAATGGTGAGCTCTTGTAGTCAAATCCTTGGAGGCAATCTTCAATAAATAAATGTGCCAATGGTAATTAAAACCTTACATGTTGAAATGTCTTATATAATGCTCTCCAAGAAAATGCATTATGTTTTTGTTGTACAGGGCTACCAAATTCAGTTAAATTTTATAGACATTTGTGTTGCATTTACAGAATATTAAACATATTAAAATCTGTCCTTTAATTTCCAGAGCTAGATTTAGGGTTGAAAAAGGACTCGCTGTTGTCTTCAGATGGCAGCAGCCTTGAAGCTCTGCTAAAGGGAGAGACTTTAGATAAACGCACAGCCACAGAGCTCCGCGGCTCGGAAGAAGACTCCAACATGAGTGATTACAGTGGTGGCCTGAACCCTGCTTCTCGAATTAGAAAGGTGCTCAATTTTACTGATGTGAAAAATATGAATGTGGCAAACTGTCTAATCCTGTCCTTTCCTTTGTCAACATAGAGAATCCTGGAGCCAGATGATTTCCTCGATGACTTGGATGATGAAGACTATGAGGAGGACACACCAAAACGAAGAGGCAAAGGAAAGGGCAAGGTAATTCATGTATAAAACTTAGAGAAAGTAAACACCTACCTTTATTTAATTCTAATATTTTTAGGGTCGAGGTGTGGGTGGCAACAGGAAGAAGTTGGATGCAGCTGCACAAGAAGACAGAGACAAGCCATATGCCTGTGACAGTGAGTAAAATAAGTGAAACCAATGTTTCTACTGATCTTAACAGAAAGATCTGTGGTTATTTTTGTTATGTAACTTTTCCTTGAATGAAATTGCACTTTCTTTTGTAGCTTTAAATCTCAGCTATAGATTAGTAATTATTTTATTCTTTTCTATTCTTTGAAATGCAGAAGTTTTGTTGCTTAAAGGGGAATGTTTCTTTCACTTCTTTGTTGTTGTGAAACTGTTCTTTTTTTGTCCTTGCTGCTGTTCTCAGTCAACCTTAGCTGATCTGCATCAGTCTTTGAGCTGATATCTCTGAGTATCTGTCTCTGCTCTCTTCTTTTCTTTCTTTCTTTCAGACACTTTCAAACAAAAGCATATTTCAAAACCTTCTGAAAGAGGTATATTTCTCATTTCTCTTTTACTGCCTGTTTGCCTTCACTTTGTGTTTTTGTCTGTTGCAGATAGTAATATGTTTGTAGTTCATTAGGTAAAGATTCACTCGATAAATATAAGATTATATTTCCAGTAGAGGCAATAAGTATGTTATTGTACATTTAAGCAGTGAGTTGTCTCAGTCTAATATAGACAAGATATAAGTAATTTTCTCTACTCTCATTGGAGATAGATAAGCAAAAAGAGCAAATCTTTTTTCCTGTACCTTGTTTTTTGTCATGATGCTTGATGCATTATCATTGCCCCTGCTTTTTCACTTTCCAACACATTTGCTCACTGTCACAGCTACTGTGGTTCCACTTTCATTGCTTGTCAGAGATTTGGTGTGGTATTTTTGTGGTTGGTTGCTTGTATACAAAAGCAAAAAGCATTATGAGAAGCTGTGTTTAAAGGCTAGCAACTTGAGAGGTAAGTGAAAAAGTATTTTATTTGTAAAAGTTGTGCCTTATCTTATGACAACCCTCAAACACCCCTTTGTGACGAGTGTTGCACAATGGCATCTTTGTCGTCTGAGTCATTGAAGCATCATGAAACAGTGGCAACTTATTATTTTAGTAGCATTACCAGTATACAGCTAGAGTTAAAATTAGATTTCTATTTTGCATTTTAAAAGCACTACAGTAAGGAAAACTATAACTTCTTTAACAACTCAAGTAGTGTTGTTAATAACTTTTTTTGTACATTTTGTGTGGTTTGATTTTGGCGACAGTCTGCGGAAAGCGCTACAAGAACCGTCCTGGCCTGAGCTACCACTATGCCCACTCCCACCTGGCTGACGAGGAAGGTGAAGAGAAGGATGACTTGGATCTGGAGCCACCCCCGCCACTGCCAGAGGAGCCCAAAAGTAAGTGTCATGGTCTCACCTAGAGAACAGCCCCAAAACAGTGCAGAAAATCATCTCCATCTTGTTATCAGCTCCAAAGAAAGGTCCAGACGGTCTTGCATTACCCAATAATTACTGCGACTTCTGCCTGGGAGACTCCAAAACCAATCACAAGACTGGCCAGTCAGAGGAGCTGGTGTCCTGCTCTGACTGTGGACGCTCAGGTAGGTTCAGAATATTGTTCAAAAACCGGCGGCAAAAGAAAACAAGATTTACCAATAAATATACTGTTCCAGGTCATCCATCCTGCCTGCAGTTCACTCCTGTCATGATGGCCGCTGTGAAGACATACCGCTGGCAATGCATTGAGTGCAAGTGTTGCAACATGTGTGGTACCTCTGAAAATGATGTGAGTTTTAAGTTCTGATATGGTATGTAACCTTTGTTTTGATTTTTAGAAGTACACTTTTATAATTCAATGTTGTTCTAGGATCAGCTTCTATTTTGTGATGACTGTGATCGCGGCTATCATATGTACTGTCTCAATCCTCCCATGTCTGAACCTCCAGAGGGTAAGAGGACAGTTTACAAATTGTACTGTCTGTGTGTCTCTTAAACTTATCACACATTTTCCTTTCTATTGTTTTGTATACAGGAAGCTGGAGCTGCCATCTATGTCTAGCTCTTTTAAAAGACAAAGCATCTATATACCAGAATCAGAACACACCACAGTCGTGATGTCTGCTGCTCTCCTGCATTCACTCAGCCGTCCCTCTGCGTGTGCTTCAAAACGCAACTCCTCTGACAGGCCAAGTTTAGAGGAAATGTTTTTGAAAGCAAAAAGGGAACTATTTTAAAACTGGCCTCAGTTAGCTTCACTAATGACTGTTACACAGTTTCAAACACAGCCCCAAAACCATAGGGTTTCATTTCCCATTTTGCCAAAAGATTTGTTCACTTGTTTTTTTAACATACACCACATATCCAGAAAATTATCTGCAAGGTTAGAGCAGAAATTAATGGCACGTCAATGCTTGCTCATTACAGTATATAAAAAGATACATTTTATAATATTTATATATTTCTATGGTATATTATATGAATTATATAATTGGAAACTGGTTGTGTAATATATTTTTATTAGTGCCCTCATCATGGAAATAGAAATCCACAGTCCACATGTTATGGCACTGCTGAATGCTTATTTATTTGTGGCTAGAGGGACTATAAATGTTTGTCTTATTATACCCCCCACTGCCACATAATTGACAAAACAGAAATAAAAACAAAGTCAGATTAGTATATTAATAACTTTATAACTTAATAAAATGACTCAGTGGAAACAGGTTGCACAGTCGAACCTTATGGACTATTTGACTCTGGTGCTCCAATTGCTAAAACTACATTGGGAACTATTATTTCTATTACTTCATGATACAGATTTTGTCAAAAGTACTGTTTGCATAATTAAGGGATTAAAAGCCTTAATTGTTACGGTTTAGAGTTTGGTGGAAAAAAACATGGAGATTAAGTTGGTTATAAGCTGATGAGGTTAAACAATAGAATGGTGTGGATTTTGGCAGGGTTAAGTTTACAGTGTGTGATGTTGTAAAGTTTCTTTAGATTAATTGCTATAAAACAGGAGACTGGACATTATTATGTTTGGCCCCATTATATAATAAAGTATATACACTGATCAGGCATGACATTTTGACCACTGACAGGTGAAGTGAATAACATCAATTATCTCCTCATTGCGGCACCTGTTAGTGGGTGGGATAAACAGTATTAGGCACCAAGAAAATATAGTTCTCAAAGTTGATGTGTTAGAAATAGGAAAAATGGGCAAGTGTAAGGATTTGAGCGAGTTTGACAAGGGCTTTATTGAGATGGCTAGACATCAGAGCCTATCAAAATTTCAGCTTTTTTGGGGTGATCTCAGTCTGCAGTCATCAGTATCTATCAAAAAAAGGGTCCAGGGAATAGTGATAAACTGGGGGACAAGGTCATGTGTGGCCAAGGCTCACTGACGCACATGGGTAGTGAAGACTGGCCTGTGTGGTCTGATTCAGTAGACCAGCTACTGTAGCTCAAATTGCTGAAGGTCATAACACATAACATGACCACCAATATTAGGTAGGTTTTCATAATGTTATGCCTAATCGGTATATATTTCCCCAGCTCTTTGTCAGTGCATTTACAGTTTAATTATGCAATGTTTTTGTTGTGTGACAAGCCTTAACTACCTGGCTGTAACTTTACCTCAAATAGATCCAGTATTTTAAGGGTAGAGATGTGTTTCTAGTCACATACTACAGTTACCAGCTGCATGCCCTGTAAATGTCTGCACTCATTTGCTGCATAGCATTAGATGGGATAGGTGTTGGGGAGTGCTGTAATATAAATTAACCAATATCATGTTTATTAGCCAACTAACAACATTTACAACTATACAATGGGTTATTTTCTCATTACAGGTATTTAGAGACAGTGGCACATAGCATATTTTTGCTTTGTTTTTATATCCATCAATTATGTTCTGATGTGTGGAGCAATGTGGGACTTGAGGTGAAGTTAATTTCTAGTTGATCCTGTGATCAGTTCTTTCTGAGCGGCTCTCATCCAAAAAAGTAGCAAAGCCTATAATGTGATGAAAAGACAAATACTTGCCAAAACAACGGTTAATGATGACATGTACATCCAAAGTCTTGTTCCTGTTTTTTAATCATTGTAAGAAATAAACAAGTGGGCGAGAACCTTTCAAACCGAGCTGACATTACAGGAGGCTGTAGGAGGCAAAAAGTTTTAGTTTGGATTTTCATTGGGAATGTGATTGAATATTTTATTTGTTTTCTCCAAGAAAATAAATTCTAGGCTCTATACCTGGTCTCAGGTGGGTTTTTTTTTTTCTTTGTTTTGTTTTTTTTTGTTTTGACCACAAGTGGACAATGTACAATGTGTTAATATGTTAAAAAATAATATGACATACCTTTTGGAACAAAAACAATATTTATTTTCTTACCTTTATGCAGCGACACATTTCATAAACCCTGGACATATAAAATGCAGCAAATGGTATATTTGTTAACCCATTTATTTCAGTATGGATAATGCAAGTAGTTAGTCACTACAAAAAAGACAAAATCTGGGTGGGGTCTGCATGTCCTTCCTGTGCTACTGTGGGTTCTCTCTGGGTCCCCAGCTTCCTCCCACCGTCCAAGTCTTGGGTGAAGTGATGACTGAATGTGACAGTGAATAGTTGTCTGTCTGTGTATGTCTCTGTGTCAGTCCTGCAACTACCTGGCATCTGTCCAGGGTGTACCCCGTCTACGGCCCAAAGTTACTGGGACAGGCTCCAGTACCAATGACTCAATGGGAATAAGTGGAAGATAAATTAATATTTTTCATATTATACTGAATTTAATTTTTTATTATCCATGATACCATGAAACCATGATCATCACAATTAAAATAGATGCCTGCTATATTTCACTTTGTGTGTACTAAATCTATAATGTATGCTTTTCACTTCAAGAATCGGACTACTGAAATAAATGGGACTTTTCAACTATTCTGTATTCTAAATCGTTGTTTGTATATTAGTCCACTAGATGGCAGTCATGTGATCACAATGCCTATTTATTTAAGCTGCGGGAAACAGTATAGGGAGAGCTGGTAAGAGCTTATTGCACATTTTATTGCACTCAAAATACAACAGTCTTCTATGATTCAAGCAACCTCTAAAGCAATAATTTTCAACATTTACGGCAAAAAATATATAGAAGGAATCATTTTGTAATGTGCTGTAAATTCACAAGGTAAAAGATCTTTGTTACCAAATACAGCAGACCCCTAACACTTGTTAAAAGCATGTACAAAAAACATTGTAAAAAAAAAGTGTCATAGATGGCATTTAACAACCTATTCACCAAAGTATTTAAAGTCTTTCACTTTGGGATTTTTCACTGATGCCCACACAAATGTTTATTCGCCACACTTTAATCTAGTGGGATTGTGGTATTACAATAAGTGGATAAACTGCAAGGATAAGATTAAAGTAACTAATAGAGTTGGAATTTGCTCTAGTCTTTAATATACTTGGGCACTTGCAGCATGTATTAAAGCCATAAATAAATCAGCTGTAGCATTTTAAATTACAGTTTAAATCGGACACTCAAAAATATTTGTATCAAGCTACAGTTGCTACAGCACACAATACAAAAACCCAAATTCAGGTTTAACATGTTCATACCTACTAATACATTTAAGTCGTGTTGTAAACAGGATTAACTGTAATGTGTCTGCTTGTATCACTAAATCAATACTGAACAGAATCAGTGCTCAACATGTTTGACAAAATCCATTCACTCAGCTACAATATTTCACGAGGAAGTCTAGCTACATGATCTGTTAAAATAAAAAAATAAAACAACTTATCTCTCAGACATTCATATTTTGTAAAATCTAAACACATAAACAATTATCATAACGGACACAATAGTGGTATTCTCATAGCCATAAAAAATATATTTGCTGGAACATTGAATATCAGTGGTCAACTTCAATATCAATGGTGGCACCAAGTCGTCCTTTGTACTGTGTATCAAAAAGTACCTGTTGTATTTTGTACTAAAAGTGTTTTTTTTCTCTTTATAGGCAGATGATTAGTAAATAAATGCAGCACTTATCAATTAGATTCGTGCATACACGTATACAGTATGCGTTTATTATTGCGGACATTGATGAAGATAGTTGCTGCTTTTATCCTGACGGAGTTTTGTGCTAAAATCTTCCACCAAAGTGCAAAATTCATGTTTGAAAGTATAACTAAGTCTATGTCTGTGACTGAAACATATAAAGCAAGACTAAAAAACTGTGTTAACTGTATGGCGTCATTGGGTTGTATCATTAATTGTTTATATATATATATATATTTATATATATATATATATATATATATATATATATATATATATATATATATATATATATATATATATATATATATATAATCTGCATTTAGTAAGTTTTCATCCCATATAATTCAGGCACACGGTGCCCTTAATAACTTTACTTAAAGTAGTTCACTATCAGTGCTGCCTACCATGTTTAAAAAAAGAGTTAAAAACGGTAGAGCCACAATGAAGTTAGATAGTTACGTTACATTCATCAAATACAAGGGCAGTAGAAATCTAACACAGACATATTTTAAACTCCAAATATGACTTAAGTTGACTTAGTAAATCTATTGAACATTTATTGATATTCTAGGGCCATTTAAGTTATTTTAAGATAAAACATTACTACAGAACTACCAAATCACAATATTGGATTTGCCTGACTACAGCAAACGTTAATATACATTTTTTTTAATAAATAAATAAATTATACAATCTCAGAAACATTCAAATTTGAAGTGCAGAAGGGAAAGTAATTCAAACTGCTAATGCTGTGTGTGCACTGAAGGGGCATGCCTTTTTTGTTAAATATTATTTGAACATATTTATGTTTGTTGGATGCTCACACATATCCCCACAGTAATTCTAAAGCTCATCTCATTTATTGCTTCACTTGAACTTGCAAAACAAAAAAACACAGAAGTGACAAGTATTTATGACCAGAGATACAAGTCTGTGTGCTCCTGTTTACTCACATTTTTGGTTTAGCCATTTAGTGATTAGCATTACCTTACTGTAAAAGATTTCAGTGTTGTGCTCTTCATTACAACCCCAACTTTTTGGCTTCAGGAAACAACAAAACAGAGTAATGGGAAGATAGATACTTGGCATGGTGTGAACTTTGTCCTCAAGGCCTCACATCTGTCCAAAGAGGATGGAGCAGAGCAAGAAGACAGCATAGAGGAACATCAGACCAAAGCCAAGACGGCGGTCGAGCTTCCAATGGTTCAAATGCACACTCATCACCTGAACAAAATCAAAATGGTCTCCAACATTAGCCAGAATATAATAATCAACCACATTTGAGCTAAGCATTTGCAAATCAAACAAATGCTGAGTAAGCAAAACAAAAATTTAACAGACATTATGGTATTGACTCACTGTCAGTAATACAGATGCCAACAGCAAAATCACTGAATACACCAGTCCTTTATTGTTTATATGAACCTGGAAGAGAAAAGAATATTCATACTCTACTAGTTCATCCCACACAGCATCCAGCTAATAACACATAAACTGTGTGCATACCACTGATCCATGGTCCACCACAAGGGTCCGCAAAGCCCAGGGAAAACCCAAACCCAACAGGATGTCAAAAATATTGCTGCCTATGGAGTTAGACACGGCCATATCTCCCATGCCTGAGAAAAGACACATGAGTTCGAATGAGACACTCAGAGCCTCATAGCCTGAAGCCAGAATTAAAGAGTTTATACCTTGACGTGCCACAATCAGACTGGCCATGCAGTCTGGCACACTGGTTCCTGCAGCCAAGAACGTGATGCCCATAATGTAGTCTGGGATGTCTAGTGTGGAGCTGATGATGGTGACCTGAAAGAAAATTAAATATTTTTGATCTCCAAGACTCATAATATGCTCCACAGGTTTGGTATGAAATGGCACAGCTAAGCATCATGATTTTTGATTTATAGCGTATCTGTCCATGTTTGATTCATCCTAGTTCTTACCATCCACACCATGAGGTAGGAGAAGACAGCAATCCACAAAGTGGAGGCCACAAAAGTGACCATGAACCAACGATGCCAACGAGGCAGAATGCAGTTAGGCACAGTGCAGTAGAGCAGGACGCCCAGAGGCCAACTGATTACCCACTTCACCCGCGCACAGCAACCACCTGCAACAGTGGATCACCATGTCTGTTAGTAGGCTACCCTCTATGTTTATAGGGAAACATGTAATGTGTTTCTAAATGGGTTCATGTGAAGCCACATGTGTAAACATAATGGTCTGTATTTGTTTATTATCCAAGTAACCAATAAATATATGCATGTGTATTTATTATTTTTTTTATATGTTAAATCTGTTCTGGTTGTGTTGTACCTTGTTGGAGTATCATGTCTGCTCCTCACCTGGTATGCGCCAAGGACTAAAGATCCCATCATCGTCCTCCCCATCCTCCTCCTCTGTTTGGCCCACCTTTGTTCCCTGCTTTCCTGCAGACTCTGCGTCTCCTATCTTGGGTCTGCCCCCTCCATTCTCCAGACCACATGTGCCTGTCCTCTTACCAATGTTGCTGCTGGACGCCCTTCTTGACCCAGGACCTGGCTCAGCATCCCTCTGGTTCTTTGAGGTCCGGATCAGTCTCTGTCTCTGCCAAACAACAACGGAAAGACCTTCTTCCAAATCAAAAATATAGAGTCTGATACATTTATTCCTTCAAACTTTACTAAGGACACAGGGCGCCTGGTCCATAGAAGGAAATAAAATAATAGTAATAAAATCCAATGTATATGTATTACACTTAAAGGCAGGATCACCAGTGACTCCACATTTTAGATGTGAACATTACAGAGCTTTTTTTTTTTTTTTTTACAGAGAATTAGATAATTTCATAACTCTGCACATAAATATATAAATAAAATGCTGCATAACAGTAATGTTTCACAGCATTATTTTTGATGTCATATTCTAAACCATACTGAGAGTGTATATTTAATAGCTGCTAAAGGCCTGTACTCTATTTACACAAAAATACCAAGTCATGACGAAGCCCATTGCTGACCATGAATTAGTCTGATACAGAGTGGCCCTATTTCACCGGCATGGTCTGATAAAAATACCAGAAGATAAGTATTCTTCTAGGTGTCTAGGGACAACTTGCTTTGATAATTTCCCATTGGTCCGATAAAAAGCTTTAGAAGCATCCATTATCTTATTGTGGTAGTTTACAGACCTCACTGATGAGCATGCGTCCTGCCATGCTGAGTCTGGTCCGAGGAGAGAAGTGGGGTGTAATCATTATGCGCAGGCTGGCCTCAGAGAAAGACAGTTTGTGTGGGTTCAGGATGAGCAGCTCATCCACCATGATGACTGGAGGAGACTCTGGCCCATGAGTTTGAGCTAAGCAGAAAAGCAAAGTTAAACAATACAAGAAGAGCCAATAGACCTCAAGAAGACCTCAAAACTGTCCTGAAATAACCTTTACTTAGAAGCACAATGGAAGTGTTGCAAGCAGCTGCCTCATCTGCCATCTTGTCGTCTCTGGCCTGTTCAGATCTGAAGCAGCACGGCACTGTGCTTTGACACTGATGAGTTACAAATGCTGATATTGCGGAATTAAATCTGCACAAAGAGATGCACTTTTCTCAGATCACCTTTTATGAACATATATTCCCATAGTAAATATGTCCGAAATCACTTACTTCATGATTATTATGTAGATTCCATACAATGTCATGAGGAGAATAGACTCCCACCTACAAAACAAAGAACATACTATTAGACTCATGATGAGGATTAAGTAGTTTTCCAATAAATATCACGTGTACCAACAAAGCAATTTACTACTTATTGCTTTAATGTTATATTTCAGATCAACGCTGATGAATAAAAATGGTTCACTTCATAAAGATGTGACGACAGAAGAGACTTATCGACAGAATCACATCTCACACATTGTAAGTAAGCTGCCATTTGGCAAAGTCAGCCTCAACACAAATCTTTCTGTATCCAGAAAAGTTGTGGTGAGGCAGAATAAGGTGGCCTTGGCTTGCCACAATGTGACTGAATACCTAGACTGCTATACATCACTAATGAATGCATTAGACATTCGGGACACAAATAAATCTCCCCTTTCATTAAATCCCCTGACAGGCACAACAGTGGACAACTTTTATTTTGCTTAAGGCCCAAAAACATCTTGAGAAGGCGTGAAACTAAATGGCCTTTACAGCACATAAAGAACTTCTACAGATTCAATAAAGTAGTAAAGAAACATTATAAAACTTTCAGGTCATCAAGCACAAAGGTTGTACAAACAAAGGCAAATAAAGGCACAGAAGTTATGATTCATCTTCAAGTGGTGACCACACAGGCTACTGTCATTATGAATTCAACACTACACTATAAGGGGCAAAGTAAAAACTAAAAACCAGATTTATTACACGTAGGGAAAATAAAGGACAAACTCACCAGACAACTCTGTCATCATAGATAACCTGGAGGAGGAACACAGACACTCAAACTAAAGAATGGCTGTAACTAAAACTGAAGTGATAACACTGTCAAATCTTACCAAGATGAGAGTCAGAACTGCTAAGATGTAGTACATTGAATCTCGAAACAGAGACCACCACGTCAGGAACACTGTCTGAAGAAAACAGGAAACAATAAGATAAAGTTATGCTTTACAGATATCATTAAGATGTGTTGTTCTTATTGTTCTTGTTGTTCTTGTACCTGGCCAGCAAAGATCCCACTGAGGCCGATGATGACCAGGATGTTGAAGACAGCTGAGCCAACAATGGTGCCCACTCCGACATCCCCCTTAGTGATGAACACACCTGTTGAATGTCCACACGGGGATCGGGTCAGTGTTGTAGCCACAATGACACTAACTAAGACCAAGTCTTGTTAACTTTCTTAATAAATTATGCTTTGACAAACTAGGTGTTGTCTTTGCTAAGTCATAGATCCACACCTGAGACCAGTCGTGGCTACTACTCCAGTACTATTAGACAAAGAACACATACCAATCAAAGATGTAAAAAGCTCTGGGGCAGAGCTCCCTGCTGCCATAAATGTGGCCCCAGCAACATCTTCACTGAGTTGCAGGTTCTTAAATGCCAAGAAATAAATTAACATTTGTAAATGTAAAACATCTTCATTAAAACTGAGTGTCAAAAGTGTCATATTTTTTACCTCTGATATTTTCTCAAGAGAAGGGACAAAGTAGTCATCACAGACAATGGCTAGGGCATAAAACATGTAGATGGCCTGAAACAAGTATTAAGAGAATATTATGATATATTACATTAAACACAGGTTTAAATGCACTCACAAAATAAAGGATAAAGACAAAGAATGCAATTTTTTTCTCTTATTTAGGCAAACTTTGGGATTTGGACTTACACATATAGCATGCAGACACACAGCCCCGTTCTTCCTCTGTTCTTTAGTGAAGATGTCTTCTGGAAACTCATGGATGGCTGCAGAGACATAGCGACATTAGCCTCCTCTAATACAGATCTCAGAACATTACCTTAGAATTAGGTGGGTTTTTGAACCAAAACATTTGATCAGACAATTCATTGCTTTTTGTATATCATTTCAGTATTATATCAGTATTGTATATCAGTATTTAAAAACAACCTTCAGTAGTATGTTAGTAGCTAACATACTAGTAGCTATAGTTAGCTATACTAATTTTGTGTTTCATGGGTTTGGTTCTTTTTATAGAAACCATTTCTCGCAGACATGGCACAACCCACACATTACAGTCTGGGACTGGAGTGAGACGGGAAGTGAGGTGAGAGTGAGATTGGCAGCTGCTTCCTTTGCTTTCCCAAGTTCAAAAGGAGGATAATGTGTGAACGACAACCTCTCTATGTATATCTTACATCAAGAAAGACAGTCTTGAGAGCACAGTTCAGTTCCAATTTCAAACTCTTAGCCGAGCTGGATGAATATAAAGTACTGGGGAGTGGGAGACTATAAATAGCTCCTGTGCTGTGTGACACAACAGTGGTCGACAAGCCCACAATAAGCTCAGAGTACAGTGAAGCACGGCCACAACTGAACAGCAGTGTAAATAAGGATTAGTAGAAGGTCCCTTGTTATTAGGAGATATGAGACATGATCCTTGACACTGCATTGTGAGTGAAAGGAGGCCAGAAAGTTGACTGTGTTCAGTCACTAAACATAAAGGTGCATTCATGTTTTTTCAGAGTGCTGTTCAGAGTGCACACTCAGAGTGCCTCAGTAATGTTCACAAACACAGTTTGTGTTTGTGAACATTACTGAGGCAATAAGTCTAATCCAGCCACAAGGGATCACAACCCAGTGTACTATTTGTGCCAGTTCCAAGCCAAACTGAGAGAGTTGCTTCAGGAAGGGCATCTGGCATAAAGCCAGTGACAAATTAATATGCAAATGGCTGCATCCTAGGAGGGAGATGATTTACTGTGGCGACCGTAGAAGGGAAAAGTGGAAAGGAAAAAGGAATGAGGCAATAGGACTTTTTCATGCTTCTTTATTAAGTAAAAACTATTTTCAGAGTGTGCCAGCTGTTATTGTATCACAGAGCTTGTGTACTAAATCTTGAAGGCTTAGCATGTAAACTTTGTGTTATCTAATTGCACGAAGACTGAGCCTGATGTTTGAGCTACACGGCATGTGTCATCACTGTAGGACATCTGTACTTACTGTCGTATTACAGTCTTCACCTTTCTCTTCTTTAACGTTTTTGTCCCCAAAAGCTCTAAGTCTTAGCCGGGCCAAGAACATAAGCTCCCAGGTTAGGTTGTCACTGGCAATGCAGAGCTGCTACATAGCTCAGATGGACGCTTTGAGGAGTCGCCGTGGTGAAGGCAGTTGCTATAGCGACCTTCTCCCTGGGGGCAGCCTGTTTTTTTTTTTTGTTTTTTTTAGATGGGTGGCAGTAGGAAGCCAAAGACAAGGCGACTGCATGAACAGTGGGGAAGGGGGAGGTGAATATGTGTTTCCCAGGGTTTGAGTTTATGAAAAATAAAAAAAAATAGAAGTGACAGCAGCCCTGGACTGTAATGTCTAAAAATATTTATTTTTCCCTACAAACCCTCAAGAGAGGTCTGAGAGCCAGGGAGGGGAAAGAACACAACACTGAGATAGAGGAGGCTCCAGCAAGAAAAACTGGACTGACTTCAAGCTCAGACATTTGCTTTGCCAAACATCACATGTCCTTAATTCACAAGACCATTCATTTAAAGTAATAAATAATTTCATACAAAATTTCCAGTTTTTAGACTTACAGACTCAAGCCAGATTTTTGGTCAAAATCATGAGCTTGATGGAATAGGTTTTGTACTTAAATACACCACAAGTAAATGCAGCAGAACCCACCCTCATTGGCTTAAAATCAGACTTTGACCACACACAGTGAATCCCAATACAACTTAATTAAGTAATGCTACAAGCAACAAAAAACGCCTGTGTTTTTACTGTATGCTTTACAATGTCCTGCATTCTTCTTTATGCATGTTCACAAAAAGTAAAAGTAAATTCAAAATTGAATTATGACACAAAGAGGATATTATAAAACAACTAAACATATATCAGTCCACTTTGAGAATCACCTTTTCATGCAATGTATGTAAAAATATTGCACAAAACAACTTCAAAACAATAGATCCTATTTAACAGGTCATCTGTCATTTTTTACTTTACAAAAAACAAAAAAACAAAAAAACAACAACAAACAAACAAAAAGAACTCTCCACAAAGTGAAACCATAAGTCAGTCTGGGACCGTAGTGTGAGTGGGTGGTGGACAGTGGGCGGTGCAGAGTAGTGTTATTGATCTGAAGCCTGTGTGGAGTCCTGGAGTCAAGCTATGGTTTCGATCGGTGAACCAAGTCAGAACCAAACTGCTGCTGCTGTATGGAGCTTACACACCAACAAGCAGAGACTGGCTATGAGCCTGAATGTTTCATGAGGAATCAAAAAATAAATATTTCATTCAGGTGTGTAATGTAAATTCAATTATGCATTTGTTCTTTGATTCTCTTCCCTTTGAGGCACTTTCAATGCAATGCTGATGAAACAGCAGTAGGGCTTCAAACTGCACTAACTCTGTGGCCTATCAATACTAACACTGAACATAACAGTGAACATCATGTACAGCACAGAGTCAAGCCCAAACAGCAGAGATTACAGCCTTATCTTTCAGACTGTACAAGGGCCCATGGATAACCTTCGATACCGGTGGGAGATTTCTTGTCTGTTAATAGTGCAAGAAAAAAAATAGAACATGTTTCAAAACTGTGATATATTTTTAAATAAAAGCCAAAAATCTAATCTTATAAAAATGCAAATAGTCAATATTGTTTTCCAATCTATCCCAAAACCTCTGAAACTCTGGAAAAATCCTATTCTGGGCTGATAGGAGCATGCCAAAATAAACATCACAACATCTCAGTGACACACCATGAGCCTTTCCCTTCATTTACATCATATGGATTCATTTGCACACGTCTCCCTCCTCATGGCCTATTTTTAGATCCTGGTTTGCACTTTTAATGCTTGAAAGACAGAATTGTCGGGGTTTCAAAATTTAGCATTCAGTTGCTTAGCAACAATGGTCTCAGAGGCTTGTCAGCTGAAGGCGGATCACACTGTCTCCATCTTGTTAAGCAGTGAAGGGATAAAAGAGAGAAAGGAGCCTGGGGCTGATGTTACTGTCCAATCCCCAAGATAATATCCCCAAGGTCCAGGGCAGGCTTTTTAATCACACTACAGATTATGTAATCACTGTCAGATGGCCTGCTGAGGAAGAGGGCACAACCTGAGCCTGGAGCCCGCTCACTGCTCTGACTGAACGTACCTGTCCAGCCTTTAGTTTCAACAAGTCTCCGGTGTATTCCCACAGTAAAGCTCTGCCACATGGACTGTGTCTTTGTGGGACATAATGAGGGAGATATCTTTGCAACAAGACTCAATAAAGGTTAAATGTGTTATCAGATAGCAACACACAACTGGCTCACACACCAAACAGTTCCACTCTAGAGAATGAAAAACAGACTATGCGATGTAGAGGAGAGGGAGGGGTGTGACACATGAAAAAAAATAAACGTTAAAAATTCACGCACAATACTATACTTTGTAAAGATCTTTAATGAAAAGCCTGAAAATAAAGGCAACAAACTCTTTGCAATCATACTGAGCTGAGGAATTAAGATAAGACTATCAGAAGCACGAATGGTTACTTAAGCTTAAAATAGCTTAGCGGTTTGAACTGCCGATGCATTATTAAGCAGTATTAAGATCAATTGCACAAGTATTATTGTATATCTAGGAGATGTACAAAAACTGACAATTTAACTTCTGAACTAAACAACTGTCTGAATACACAATTTAGTAGCTTAGTAGCTGTGCATCTGAATGCACATTGTTGGACAGGTCTAGTGACGTATTAATATCAAGGCTTATTTTTCATACATTTTATTTATTGGCACCAGGTCTAAACAATAAAGGTGCGAAGAAGGACTGAGGGAGACAATGCAGCTCTGTGACACACACACTGATATTAGAAAAAAATGTTTAAAGGCAAATTATATGAAGATATTGAATTGTTGCAGATGTTATCTAATAAATTCTGGTGCAACTCAATAAAGAGCTTTATTCTCCAAGGTGAACTTTTAATAATAAACCTGTCAGTGGTGATGAATACTGCTTCAGTCAGCTAGTTTATCAGCTTGTGAACCAGAGAAACAAATCTCTGTCTTGTCAATTGGTTACAAGTCTCAGTGTATTTTTACAAAGCCCAAACAGTTTAGGCAAAGCAGAGTTAGTCAACCTGGGCAAATATAATCTGTTTTTCTTTGCTGCTTCTCTGTTTGTACTTTGTCTGACAACTGACAGTGCCTGGTCTGTGTGACCTTTCACTTCACCTGCAGGGGAGGCTACAATCTTTGTCTCGCTCTGTCTCGCTCTCCTCTTATTGTTTGCCTACATTAACACACATACTTTATAGAATAAATGTGCTTAAGTGAATGGCAAGGAAGAGGGACAGCAGATGTGGTCACAGTATTTCTGCTTGAACAGTGTGTATAATGGTATAGGGTGACTCACCTGCTCGGGGTTCACCCAGGCTCTCGTTCAGGCTCTCGTTCAGGCTCTCGTCCGATTTCTCCTGCAGCAGCCTTCGAGTCCATTGCGGCGTCTCTCCACTCACACCTTTCTCTGGCTCTGGTACAAAGGGTATTTAGTTACATACAGTACATCACTTATTGGAAGAGGTTTGAAATAGTTTTGTTTTGGTTTGGATTCCCACTTCTGATTCTGATTAAACAGCTAGAGGTCACAAGCCAGTGTACTCCTTGTGCCTGAATAAAAGCAGGGGGTTGCTCCAGGAAGGGCATCTGGTGTAAAACCCATGCAAAAACAATATGCAAATCATGCTTTGGCACCCTAGAAGGGCGGAGCCAAAAGGAAAGAAGAAGAAGCAATTATTTTATTGAGTAAATTGAAAATGTTGACATGGTAATGTTGCAAAAAAAGTTAAACAAGAAGGTCATCTGGACAGGGTATATTTTTTAGAAGACGCTGCACAGACGTCTACGGTAATATTGGCATTTTTGATATGTTGTACACCTGCAGCACAACACAACCTTGGGATTTGATGAGCAATACCACCCATTAATTAAAAAAGGCATATTTTCTGCCTTTAATAAAAAAAAAGTGATGCTTTATTGCTTTTAATTCCAGCAATAATTGTTTATGTTTCAACTTTAAAAGTGGCATTTTATTCTTTGACAACATTTTTGTAATTTCTTTTCTATTACAGCTTCACCAGAGAGACAAGCAAGAAACCTGCAACTGTGATGTCTTCCTTATCATCTCTATTTCAGACCAGCACTCCAGTCCACTGAGTACCAAGACTAGATCTGTCTTGTCCCTGTGCCTTTAGCAGCCTGCAGGCCTGATGCCTTTCGTGATTGCCACTGTAGTATCCCTTTGTAGCGTGCAACACAATCAATCCATTTGGCGAGGGCAGCGGTCGAGGCAAAGCTGAGGCTTTCATGTTGTGGCATCAAGAGCGGTGTCTGAAATTCAAATGTGCGGTTGCCACAGATGGCTCTGCATCACTTTCACACTTACAACTGGGGCGCCTCTATCACCTCAAGCAGATCCCGTCTCATTACAAACGACAAGAAGAAAATGTACGTCTTTTTGCTTTTGTACTACTTCAGACAAGAGATTAGGGTCAAATAAGTTAAAATGTGGAGCAATACGCCTTTTTTGTATCAATCAATACAGTATAGCCTAATAAAATACTGCAATATTTTAAAAAATCTCTATTTTCTTACACCCCTAATTTCTACTGAAAAAAAAATAAGTCCCCACAAGTGGCTGTGCATAATGCCAGTTTTGCAATAGGACAGAATATTCTATCACAAAGGTTGCCATAACTGAGGTAACGCAGTAAAACACTATAAGATAGTATGTGTCCAAAGGTTCACATTGTACACAGTGAGATGTCAGGAAACAGCAATAACAGTAAATAATAGATTTTAAAAGTACACAGATTTTGTGCTGGACCTGTTTTGCTCATGTTACTTTGGCAGAGCACAATGCTACACAGTGTCAGAGTCTAAAAATGGCTACACAAAACAAGATTTCTGTTCATTTTCATCTTGTACAAAAGACACCTTATATATTAATTGTTATTTGTCTTTCTGTTAACACTGGTCCAGCCCATAGCAGGTCTAAAATAGAAGTGTGAGGGTGACAGTGTTTGTATGGAAATATCCTAATCGGCCGCCAGCCTGCTAAACATAAACAGCCTGGGTGAATGAGGAGAGGGAAGTGTAAATACCGCTCTATTCAGTGTAAATAACATAACTCAGTATTTATCTGTGGACACATCAGCAGACTGGGGGGAACTCTGTCTGTGCTGCAGACTGTCAACTGCCCCTACTGTGACATTTGTTTAAAACATTTTTAGAAACACGGGGTTATGTGTAAAAGGCCTCGTCATGAGATATCAAAATATTTAGATCCAAATGTACAGTGTGTTTTTCTGCAGGCTAAAGTAACTGCTTCTAATCATTGTGGTATTTGCCCTAGCTTGTGAAGATGAGAGTTACACACCGCTACTATAGTAAAAGGCACTGTTGGCTTCGCATTTGATTGTGTCAGTCACTCATTGACTGGATGAACCGGCTTCCTCTGCTCTTACCACAAACACATTGAGTGCTTCCCAAGGCTGGACTGCAGTGTGTAGATGCCTCAATAGTGGCAATGCAGGTGTGCTACTGAAACACAAGCCTATACATTATCATTTACGAAAAATAGTCCGGCAGAGCAGTCCTCCTTTCTTTGAGTAACAAGCCACCAAAGTGTCATGTTTTGGTTGTCATTACATAGGATACATACTTGTGTTTGTGTATAGTCGGAAGGTAGACTTTATAGATTTGACTGTCATCATATCAGACATCAAACCTTTTTATATTCATTAGCCTCAACTGTCTATCCAAAAAGGTCACTAATTCATGTCCAAGTTGCCAATCTTGCTTATACAATGTCTTATGTGGGGCAAAAAAAGAACCAGACAACGTCATGTGATGTTTTTGGCTCCAAATGACATGGTCGGAAAAGTCTCGGTAAAAAAATGTGATGACTTCTGAGAAGAGGCAATATATCTATGGGTATGAGGACAATTAAGAAATGCATTGCGGGAGAATTTGTTTATGTCTTTGGTGCATATTTTGCTCTATTAAAATGTAGTAGTAATTTGGTAATTTGTTGCATGATAATCTATGCCTTGTATTGAATCTTAACATTTTCCAAGTAGTGTATAGAGATACACACGTAAATATCAATATTAGAAATTTGCATGTTAAAATAAAACCAGATACGTCTTTATAGGTCTAATTTGTTCGTAAATGTTTTTAATTAAATAAAATGTTATATTCAACTTTTCTTCATGCTCTGTCTGCTGTCCATAATCAACCCTGGCCGCGATGCTAGATTTGAGAGTATACTCTTATGATTTTTGGCAAAAAGTTGCTGTATCAATTGTATCAACATGAAGGTGTTGAATCCTCTCAAATCGTTCTAAATTAGCCAATATCCTTCTTGAATCAGATTGAAACAATTCTAATCAATATGTATCGTTGCAAAAATGTATTGTTACATCCCTATTATGTATAATTAGATTATGATAACACTTGTGTTGTAAATGATTATAAGCACAGTGGTAGAGATTTCAATGCTTCCCTATCCTGTGACCTGTACAGCCTTGGTCCAATGAGCTCTTATGGTTATGGAACAGGGACACTCAATCATATGAAGTATGATTATTAAAAAACATGAAGGGTTTGAAGTATGAACCCTGGTGAAAAAAAATCAAATGCCACTCTTTGTCCAGAGCGTTAATGACAGAGGAGAAGTGGTGGTGCTGAAGCTGCAGATGAGTCACTGTGACAGAGTGTGACCCCACTGACAGAGGTAAGCAGAGGATAATGAGCTCACAGGATGGCTACTACGGCACATGTTGCCAGGACACTCATTAAGGAAGCATCTAAAAATGCCAGATGAACTAATATTATGCAACAAAGAAGAAACTATGAAGCACCGAAGCACTGTACGGCCTTACACTGATGTATGTGTGTAAGTGATCAGGGATAATATGCAGGTCTAATGTCTTCTTTGTGTCAAAAAATAAATAAATAAACTGAATTAATAAAAAAAAAAAGAAAAAAAAAAACCCACACACAAACAATTGATGTATTAAAATATTATAAACATATATATATATATATATATATATATATATATATATATATATATATATATATATATATAACCCAATGGAGCTCTAATGTAAGAAAAACAGAGAACGATCATAATAATGAGCAATGAATCGTCAACATTTCTTCAATGCTCTGATTTAGAACTTTTTTTATACTGAGTGTTTGATCACACACTGCTTAGTGGTGCCACAGATCTTACTTTTCAGTTAAAGAGCTCCGCCGCACTGAATTGGCTACAAAACTGCAGTTGTAAATTGATTACATAAAATATGTGTTGAACAAACTTGTTTAGTCTATTATTGGTTCTTTAGAGTATACTTTAATTGTATTTTGCTCGCGTAAGAGCTGTGAGTGCAGGAGATGCTCTCACCTGGGCCCCGGAGGACCTGGAGCTGAGCGAGCCAAATGACGGCGAGCAGCCCGACTCCACAGCAGCAGAACCGCTGGAAGGGCCGCCGGTGCCTCGCTGCCGCCGCTCTCATGTCTCAGTCGGCCACATAGCCTCCAAAAACATTTGTTGCTCGCTTTCTCACACTTGTTTGCGACTTTCTCTCCGAACACAGCTTCGCCCAAACCAAAAACCGCCACCAGTGGCTCCAGCAACAGCGATTTCTTTCTTGCCAAGTTATGTCAAAACCTTTTCCGAGGCTGTCTTTGGTCGTACTGCTGACAACTAACGCTGTTCTGGTCCAATCTGCCCCGGGTCCGAGTCACTCAAAGCTGGCGGAGACGCAGAGCTGCTCCCGGTCTTCACTGGGTCCGGTCCGAAAGGTCAACAGAGGAACCTGTGAAGCAGCGGCAGCAGGAGGAGGCATTTCTCGCTCGCGTGCGCCTCTACCTCTCTCCTCCAGTGTACACCAATCACCGCCAGGCGGCGACAAACACGTGACCACCACCTGTACCGCGTGGACTCACCGTGACGTCAGAGGGTCTTCATTAAGAACAGGCTGCGCCTGGCCCGTGTCAGTAAGTTGCTTTAATGACACGATTTAACGACAGAATGTAGTTCAAATAGTATTGAAAACTAACTATCTTACACAGTTTGTTTTTTAATGTGTTGTGGTTGAACACATAACATAAGGCAAGGGTAGTTTTTTAGTAGAAAGGCCACTAAGGTTTTTTTTCTGTAATATTGTTTGAATATTTGTCTGAACTGCAAAGATGTTTAATATTCAACCTGATGTTAATGCCGTGCAGCTGTTGCTTTCTTGTGTCCATCTCCTGCAGGTTGCTCTCTGCAGGAGGAGATTTTGAAGCCTCCCTACTCCTGTGAGGCCCCACTCACAGAGAATGGCCCCCCTGAACCACTCATTATAAAAAGGAGTGTTATTATTATAAGCAAGCATAAAGTGGACAGTCTTCCAACTGACTGAGATGGCCTGTATCCAACAAGACATAACTGATTATGTGTGATAACAATATTATAGAAAACATATGTATGTATTTAATAGCAATAATAATAATAAAGTGCCAAATGTCAACAACCATACTTGATTGCTGATCAACATTCCCCTTTGGTCTAATGTTTCCTGTATTTGATTTACAGCAAAAAAACGAGAATAAAAGTTTAGAGAGCCTGGACTACTTGTCAGAGGGTGAATAGGAGCCGCTGTTTGCTAATATTTCCACATGCCTCTTTTCTACAAAGTAAAAGGAAGGATGGAAAGGTTTTTGTGCAAATGTGAATATGGTTAGTTTCTTAATATTGAATCAACTCAAAAGAAAAGCAAGTACAATACGTACCAGCATGCATTAGTTTGTATATGTGTCACTGAAATATGCATATTGCTTATCATGTGTTGAATAAAACGTGGGGTGCATCATCAACTCAGTAACTGGTGTCTGTGGTAAGAGCCACATGACTATTTAAAAGACATGTAATCCTTCTGGTAAACTCGCATCTCACATAATCACACATCAGCATACAGTGTCTGTATTTACAAGACAAGACTCTTGTGTTTGTAACGGGGAGCCCCCCTGAAGACCGTGTCCTGTGCTCCAGCCCCAAATAAAGACATAGGCCAGGGCACTGTTACCATCAATTCTCCTCCCATTGTCAGAGCTGTGAAGATGAAGCATTTCTGTGCAGACACTGTTTAGAAAGGGCTTCCAGAGGATCCAGTCCTGCAAAGTGTTTGTATGATGTTGTCATGCCGTATAGTGTTCATGAAACAAGCTTTGGAAAATGTCGTTGGCTCTTTATCAAGAAGCAGCCTTAGTCCAAACACAGAGTATGTTAAACCTGAAAAGAGGGAAAGTCTGTATTGGACAAGTCCTAATCCTGTACAGGGAATGTGTCCAACAAGAGTTTAACACTGTCCTATCTCTATAATCCTTCATGTGACCATCTTTTGTGGCTGCCTGGCCTACACACATACTGTGTATACACCAGATTTATTTCTATTCCAGCCCCAATGCCATTACCCATACTGAAGATGTAACGTCTTATGGCTGCATTAGATTACACTTGGCCAGTTTAGGGCACAAGCCACAAAGGAAATTATTAAATGTCAGCGATATATGTTTTGTAAACATTATGTCATATCATCATCATCATCATCATTATTTTGTCATCTCTTCCCCAAAACTTTGTTATTTAAACACTGATGTAAGAACAAGACTTAAGCTCATTTACCAAATGATAATTGTATATATCTACAGATAAAAGCTGAGTTATTATTGTTCGGTCACCAGTTCCAGTGTGTTCAGCTCAATCTAATGACAGATGTAGTGACAAAGGAAGTGAATTGCAGATTTCTGTTTTCCTACAAATCTACAATCTATGTTTATAATGTTTTGCTGTATCTTTTTCTGTAGTATTTGTTTTGTTTTTGAATTCTGTCATTTTATTGCCCCTTCACTTACTGTATCATTTGAATTGATGTGTGTGATTGTGACTTACTGTAAAATACTTTTTTAAATGTATTTTTTAATAAATAGGCATATATTTACACAATAGACCTTTCTCATAGTTCTTCTTACAATGCACACACTCAAACCACAAAGACCAACACTCGTCTATCATTATCAATATTATTATTCATATTTGTTCATCCGATCAATTTTCCTCACATCGTAGAAGATGGGAGATCAAGGAATACTTAATGTGCCACAAAACCAAGTTAAGTGCAACCAAAGACAAAGAAATGAGCTCACTAGGCAGGGTGACATACAATACATTTTCAGGTAGGCACAAGTCCGAGAAAAACCTTCACATACAGCAACACTGGAGTGACTGTCAATGCTATCGGTTGCACTCATTAAGGCGTACCTAATGGTGTTTTAAGACCTTTTTTTTTTAACATAAGATAAGCTCTGTTTGCAGTTTTGTTGGGTCATGACAGTAAATAAAGAAAAAAAATCCCTTCTTCTCTGGTTCACATTGCTTCCCTCTTAAGCATGATAAATAAGTTACATTTTATACAGACACATACATACAAAGAGAGAGCTTGGAAGTTGCTTGGCACATTCTCATGCTTTGACCAGCCTCCTACAATCTAAATTACTATACAAGACACAGTTAAACGGCTCGTCTTACACACCCTATCCCATACTTAATAAGCCAGAACACTTCTTGGTCTGCATATGTGTCCTGCCTGTACATACTTCACACACAAATAGATTCATAAGTTAATCTGACATATCTTATTATGCTGGTACCAAGTATTCACAGTGACTCTTGAATAAAGGAAATATTTTTTACACAAGATTTTGGCATCCCTTTGTCAGAGTCAGTTCGATTCAGGTGGGATTCACAAAAAGCTGCCTGGACTTTGAGTCTCTTTTTGTTGGCACTGAGATTAAAACACTTCTAAATTGAACACAGAAAAGGTGAGGTAAGGTGGTATCAGGGTAAGATCATCCACCTTGCTGTTTTGGGCAGTTTGTTACCTGGGCAATCCTAAATATAAGTTTAGAAAGCAAATGGCCAGTCCAGCTTTCACCCAAAAAAGTGCAGGAATTACATAAAAACACACAACACACACAATGGGGTGTTGACCTCAGTGCTACCACTCTTAAGCAAACAAACATCACCAGAGACATCCGCCACACATTTAATTTAAATATTCTGTATTTCACTATCAGTCCAAGGTGCTGTATCCAAACACCTAAAGCTATTTGCCAGCTGAAAGAAAAGCTGCCTTGTGGCATATCTGTGGTTCAGGCAAGCAGATCTTCTACAGTATGGCTGCTACAATAGTGAGGTTAAAAGAGAAACAGCTACAGGCGGTCCTAGTATTATCTGTGTCCACAGGACAGGAGTATAACCCAACTCCATATCTCTGTAATACAATTTCCAAACAAACTCCTTGGATAAAGCATGCTTCCAGTTATATCCCTTATTTACTGGATTTTTTATATCTGTCCCTAAGTGTCCAGTTAAATACAGTACTATTCAACATAAATAGGGCAGAGGAGGATGATTTTATGTAATAGACCTTGCTCTGAGGCCAGTCAGTTAGCATCATTACATCCTCTAGTAGGCGAAGGCCTACAGGCCCCTCATTGTTCCCTTTTGTCTTTAAATTCAAGTCTTGCCACAGCAAACTACAGCTCTGGCAGAGCATACCAATACTATGTACTCTTCACATATATTATTTGAAATATACAGTATATACTGTCTATATACACTTTTGGTCATTTCACAGAAGACACCACCAAACATGCTATACAGTGTCTTAATTCCACTTTTCCTGCAAGTGCTAATGAGCCCAGCTTGGTCAAGTATTTGAAGCAAGTTACAGTATGAGATGCACACAACCACGCTCGTTAAGATCACACACTTACTAAGAGAAGCACTCGGACATAGCATACCAATGAAGCAGCCTCAGTGCTGCATAGTGGTCAGTCCATGAAGATCATAATGTCTCAATGTCTTTTAAAACTGATTTGCATACTCCCCACCGACAGGCCGGTCCAGGGTTCAGGGTGCTATGAGAATACACTGAGGATTTGTATGTGTAAAACCATCTAGACAAAGTAACTCAGTGTTGAAGACCAGTGGTGTTTTGCATGTTTCTGCTGATTTATGTGTGGCTAGGCTAACAGGGCTTGTTGACGTTGCACAGCAGCTCGGTGACTTTGATGAGGCGGGCCACTGTGCTCTGTGACTCTTCCTGAAGCCGCTGGTTGTTCTGCCTGAGGCTCTGCACCTCAGCCTGCAGCACGGCCTTGTCCTCCTTCTCCTGCAAGACACACGCACAAAACAAAACAAAGGCTGTCTCTGAGATGGCTGTGGCAGGGACAGGAGCAGAGTGACAGGTCGAGCTCAGGCTCTGAGAGGTGAAGAAAAACCACACAGACAGGACGCAGCATGGTGTAGTGAGGAAAATAACTCACAAACAGTGCACAAGTCTCGCGGATTTATTAGTGACAAGAAGTTATTGTTTTAAAAATAATAATATTAGCCAGCTTCACAGGTGGACAGGTAACATTCATACTTGACTTCACAGACATATGAGATTTCACTGATTAAACCATTTGTGGATGCTGCCAATATGAGGTCACTGAGCTGCTACAGCACATATTCAATAAAGATAATTAGTAAACATATAGATGAATGTAAAACACCTCTGTGTGTGGATTAAGTATGTGTAACTAAGTATAGTGTTGCATAGTTTCTGCTATTGTTGTCTAGTTGCATAAGGCACAGTAAAGCAATCTGCAAATTCACAGGGCATGGAAAGGGTTATTGAAAAAGTACTAAGTGTAGTGGCAAATGTCCTCAAAAGATAACATTAACGCAGGTGTGAGATTTATCAACATAACAGTACTTTTACATTTAAATACATTTTGACTTAAGATACAGTATTTGCAATATTTATAGCATATTTACAAATGTCATAAGTGTGGAGAATATAAACAATTTACAGACTATTTCCTCTGATCTCCTGACAGCAGTTAAAAATAAATATTACAATATAAAATGTATGAAGTGTTCATGAAATTTAGAGCACCTTTTGCAGGTCATCCTGCAGTTTCTTCAACATGAACTCAAGCTGTGACACTTTCTCCTCGAGGTGGCCTGGAGAGTCACTGCAACACAATACCATTACACTCAATTAAGGCCAACATCACATTTGAAAAAAAGTTGAATAAATTTACTTATTTATGTAAGAATAAAAAAACTTCTCAGTCTACCTTCCTGTACATAGGATACAGAGTTAACAAGAGGATACAATTTACTTGATTGGTGGAACCATCCATCACATTGACAGACTCAAGAGCTCAAGCTAGTGCCAGTCCTGAAACCTTTAATGCTCTGAGATCAATTTCATTAATGTAACTACTGCAGCAGCTCCCAAGAAGCAGACCTGTTCTCAATAAGTTGCCTAAACATTTTATCTGCAGTTACATAAGATGACTATGTGCTAACACAAAAGCCATTAGTTATAAACAAGTTGTAGTTGGATCTCAATTTTTAGCAATATTGTTCTTTGGTTTTAATATTTATCCATCAGACATTTCCAATACTAAATCTAAACTACTTTAAAATGGAATCAGACATAATAGAGAAGTACTGCATGTCAATAGTATTGTGTCAATGTCAGTGAATGATACTAGAGCCACTAACCTCTCTTTTGAGTCCCTTTGTTTGCCATCGGCCTGATCTCCTGACTGAGATGAATCACTACCTTTACGATCTGTAATGAAGAAAGCAAAATTTATCATGTTTTATAAATTTTGCGCACCACAAACAGCAATATTACAGTTACTGAGAGTAAAAGACAGAAGTAAAAAAAAGTAAGATTAAAGTTATATATGCTATTATAATGTATATGTTACAGGCAAAGTGGGAAATGTAGGCATTCTATAGAATGCCTGACATTTTTAGGCAAAGTAGAAAATCTTATTTATTGCTTACTTTGTCTAGGCAATGTATAGAATGCCTAGTGCCTAGTTAGGTAAAGTGTAAAATATGTGTTTTGTTACTTCAAGATTAGGATATAGTAACTTTTGTCAGATTTCAAGTATTCTTCAGGCTTTGGGACACACACACAAAAAAAAACCCAAAAAAAAAAACCCTTGACTGCTGCAGGTGTTGCCTGCCCTTTGGTCAGAATAAGATCCAACTAAGAGTGCTGCGCTTCCCATGTTTTTATTTTTCATTATTTTAATTTACCTCGTTCGTTGAAAATATTTTTTTTTTATTTTTTATAATACCATTTGACGTGCTGAATTTTATTTAATGCCCTAAAATTTTAGCCTGGCCACCCAGACAACTTCTTTTCCTATTCTATACAAAGAAGTCTGGTACCTTGTGGTTTGAATTTCATTTTTATGGGCGGAACAATCACAGGTGAAGTAACCAATCAGAGAAATGAAGCAGAGCACCTCTGACCTGTAATCCAAACAAAAATGGTGGATCTTGCCGATTTTGCCATAAAACATCAGAATACAGCGTATTATGAGCAGCAGTGGTCGTTACGTCGGACGTCAGCGGGACTTTACTGTTTTTAAAACAGGACGAAGACAAAAATCCCACAGAGGATAGAACAACGCAGACTTCAGCAGAGCCAACAGGTGGCAAAGGAAAGTACTAAACGACGTTAATCAGGTCAGAGAAGGTATTAAATTCGCTCTGACGCCATCTTGGTTATTTTGAGAGTTTAGCTTCTGTATTTGTAAGACACAGAGCTGCAGATAAACGGCTGTGATAGGCCAGTTCCAAATCGACTGAGAGGAAATGGTTCACTGCAAGTGAAGAACCAGACTGTCTTGCTTTCAAAAAGTAAGTAGGAGGGGTTGGCTTGCCAGGCTACTAATATTTTCTATTATAACCCAGTCTTATGACTAAAGTCTGTTTTAATAACGTCCTATTAATCAAAAATGGTTTAAGGTCTTTTTTAATCTCGAAGGTTAGGGTTAAAGTTAGGATTAGGGTTGGAGGGTTTAGGGTAAAACTAGAGGTAATTTTAAAATGCCAGCTATAATCAAGTTTAGGGCAAAATCTAGAGTAGTTAAAGTAATTATAAATATTGAATGTATTTCAATTTAAACCCATAGAGACATCATGTGTTAATCAAGTTTTTAGTTTTATACTGCATTTATGGCAGAAAAAGAGTACATCAAAAAGGAATACGACATCAGTGCCTAAATATCATAAAATATCAGCATGCATGAATTTACAAGTTTCTATTTTTATGTCTGTAACCTCAAAAACGTGTGAAAATCATGTATTTAAAAAAGGTCTATTATAGTATAAGAGTAAGATTGCAGTGTTCAGTAATGTTATTTTGTCAGAAAAAGCTGTGATTCTCAACTGCCTGCCTGCTTGCCTTTAGGCATTCTATACATTGCCTTGACAAAGTAGAGAATATCAAAGCATTTCCTACCATGCCTGGCTGTTTTAGGCATTGTACAGAATGTTTCCCACTTTGCCTGTAATTAATACATTTAAGAAAAATATACCATATGTTAAACGAAAAGCTAAATTTTGTTTGCTCACCCTCTCGTGACAGAGCCTCCAGGATGCTGCGGCAGGCTGTGGCCAGGTCAGCAATGGACTGCCATTCTTCTTCAGTGGAGTCTGTCGTCTCTGAGAGAACTGAAAGAGAGGAGGTCAGGTTTATAACCACTGTGAGGCTTGTTGTATTAAAGTACTATCCAAATAATAACTGCAGTGCACTGCAGTTGTGGCCACAACTGCTTGGCATGACAGTAACAATAAGTCCCCACTAGATGGTGTTGACGCTTTAGATCTGAATTTAGACTTCTTGTCTAAAAGGCAGATTGCACATTCTAACCTTTGAGTATTTAGCACAATGTATGTGTGCAAAAAAAATAAAAAAAAATAAAATATATATATATATATATATATATATATATATATATATATATATATATATATATATATATATATATATATATATATATAATGTTTGCATCATGTATATATATATATATATGCATCAAGTAAAAAATTAACATTGAAAAAATCCCCTTAAAAACAGGTGTATGATAGTTTTCACCCCAAATTTTTTGCCAAAATTGTTTAGTGTAAAAACGAAGAACCCTGGATCCAAAATAAGGTGACACTACAGCATAATTGCCCCACAAACATCAGAAGAGTTTGGTGAGTCTATGTGCTCATGTGGTGGTTAAATGATGAGGTTGATATAGTCCCAGCAGAGGCACAGCAGATGGTGGAAGAGGGGTTCCTTAATTTGGGGCTGCCTAACTCCACCCCTCCCACCACCCATCTGTCCCCCTTTTATCCTGGCCTTGGCAGGGGGTGGCAGTGGAGCAGGGCTCATATTAGATTAGTGGGACAGGGGCAGCGCACATAAAAGAAGAGGGACAAAGGGGATGCACAGGGAGGATAATGAGCAAAGGGCTTTAAAGCAGAAAGATTGGAAAAGAGGAATTTGAGGCTTACATTGAGCTGAGTACATGTGTAATTGTTCCATTTCAGCATCACACAAGAGGTATCAGCTGTTGTGGGGCATGGGAGATTTGTTGGCAGTTCAGGATTGTAATAAAACTATAGGTATACAAAATTCAGCTATAGAGAGGGTTGCACCAAGAAAGACATTCGGCATAAAATGCCAAAATTATATGTGTGTTACTAGATGTTAAAAGGCTAGGAGGCGACCCTAGGAAAGAAAAAGCTGAAAGCAAACAAGAATATCACCATAAAAGACAAGAAAACACAACCAAATTTTGATACATACTCTTGGTGATGGAATTATGAAGACTCAGGGCTCGAGAATTTCTTTCAGCTCGGTCAATACATGACATCCGTGAGAGAGAGCCATCACTGGCAGAGGCTTTGTCATCCCCAAAGTCAGTCGCCAAGAACTTATACAGAAATTATACAAAAATGTAAACAAGAAAGCATGATGTGATTGGAAGAAATGTGTTTTGTTGTGGTTTGTCACCTGCTCGTCCTCCAGGGGAACTTTAGGTTTGACGGCCAGGATCAAGTCAGGAGTGGCGTCTCTCAGCTCTCCAACATTCTCGTAGATGTGATGATCCACCTTCAGGGGCAAATTGGCATACTCCTGACTGCTGGCAAAATGAAAAATAAAATGAACAATTTAAAAATATTAATTAAATATTTGTTTTTATGTTTCATTGAATGAAAAGGTGAAAATTATGGAAAATATTTTTAAAAAGTAAAAGGTTGTTTACGGGAAGTTAAAATTAAGTGACCACATACATTTTTTCTATTTTATCTATGAGGATGATGAAGTAGATAGAAACCTAATCATCATGACGGAAAGGTGATGGTACAGTTATGCTTTTCAGTTTTTATTGACACTGTATGTAGATATAACAAATAAATAGATATATACAAATAAAACCGTCAATACTATAAACCAGTTTACACTGAAGAAAGCAAAGCTTAATCTACTTTATAAATAAAACATACTCATCACATGTATCCTTGAAGGACGGCTGTCTCTCCAGTGAATAGCTGCGTGTGAACTGTGAGGAGGACTCCTCCTGGCTCTGATTGGCTGGTTGGTCCTGCAGCGATGTGGCTCGTAACAAAGGTAAACTGGGCGGCATCAGGAGCACATCTAGATTCTTTTCACTCTGTGTTTTATCGGACGGGTGCTCGTTTGTATTCCCACCATCAACCTCAGAGATGTCCACTTTGGTGACTCTGTCTTCCTCCTCAGCCTCTTCCCTCTCATCCAGCACCCAGGCCTCTCCAGACTGGTTTTCTCCAGATTTACACTCAGCATCCATGATGGCCTTCTGGTACAGCTCAGAGAAACTCCTACACATTAAAAAGCACAAAAAGCACTTTAGAAACTATAGTGACAATACTATTTTATTTGACATATAAATAAAAAAGTAATAAAAGAAGAGTCTGTCAAGAATCCATCAAGATTTATTTATGAAATGTGTTAATATTAAATTAAATAAACAAAGCCTGTGTTATGACAATATTTTAAGGAATTGGGAATAAATTACCACTAAAATTGTCACCATAGCCACTTCAAAACCAGAATGTTTGTATGTCATTTACTGAAAGTTTTTCTATAGTGTCACCGTGTTTTTACAGTCATTTTTTTGTTTAGAGATCAGGGTGTCACCATAATGTACCAACCAGAATACTGTTTTTTGTTTTTTTAACAGTGTGTTATCAATAGGCAAAAAAATAGTAAGGCTGAACAATAGTAACTGGCTTATTTGCAGCCTGGTGACTAAAACACTCTCTAAATTACTATTGATTAATTTTTTAAATCTGTGTGTAACCCAGCTTTTACTGACCCTCACTGACTTATGCTAAAAAGAAAGTGTGCCGGTAATGGGCAGACTAGCTGTATGCACAATTAGAGGTCATTACCCCATTTGATTGGTTTGCAGCCAGCTGGTGTGTTATGAGGCTGCGCTGACATATTCTTTTTTCAGCTCTTTCTCACCGTTCACTGCAAATACCTTCTTTTTAAAACAGGCCCTCTTCTACAGTCTTCTATTCTTTGTTGATTGTCTCATTAGTGCCCTCATTAGCGTCACATAAAAAGCTTGTCCTGCCCTTATCTACTGCTTAACCCACCTGCGAGGCTTGCCGTTCTCATCTGGCGGAATAACGGTGATGTGGATCTTGTGCGCAGTCCGGAGAAGTCTGGTCCTCTCCTCAGGGGTCAGATACACCAAAGAGTGCCCACACAGACGCACAACACGGGCCCAAAGCTGCAGACCTCCACTCTCGGCATAACAAAAGCGTTGCAGCTCTGTGACAAAGCCCTCCTCATTCATTAGGAAACCGGGCTGACCAACGCCATCACGCAGGGGAGTGACCTCGAGAGCCTCACAGCCACGAGTCACCAGCTGAAGACAAGAAATAGATTTGGAGAGACGGGTATGTCTTTATTTGTAACCAAGTTGAAGATGCAATAGTATGTACTGTGCTCCTCTTCAATTGTGCCAAACCACAATATAGTTTGGTTACAGTTCAAAGCTCTACAGAAAAATCCAAAACATGACATTACCCTCCATAAATAATTAGGGTTTGCAGGTAGCTGGAGAACTCAGAGAACCAAATACACAACCTTCTTGCTAAGAGGCAAAAGCACAAAAAACTCTACCCCATTCTTTGTCAAATACAAATTCTAAACTTAAAATTTGCTAAAAAACAAAACCAAAAAAAAAAAAAAAAACATTTTATGATGCTCTTGATTTAACAAAATAAAAGCTGATGCAAATAGGACATTCGTCCATAAAAATATTTTTAAGGTGGAATAATATGTGAGTTACATAGTACAATATCTGTCTAACCAGTCCCCTTACAATTAAAAAATAATAATTCATCAATCTGTTTTATGTCTAGCAATGATCATATGCATTTCAGGCAAAATTTATGTTGATTTTAAGACTTTGTAGCTGAGGCAAAAAATACATGAGATGTGAGAGTCTTAAATGCTGTGCACTACTTTCATACTCAAAATCGCCTGTGCAGTCAGACACTCACCTCCAGCCTCTGCACCACCTCTCGTATGTCCTCCACCTGGGTCTCTAAGACACTCATGGATACAGACTCCCCACGTTCGTAGAAGATATCCAAGCTCGGTCCACCATCTTTAACCTCTGTCACTGCCTTCCAGCCGATGACGTCCCGACAGGAGCAGTTGAACACCACCCTTCGCGTGCACCGTTCAATCAGGACCACTGACTCAGCCGACACCCCCAGCAAACAGGACAGCCTATGTTCACCTGCATCACCTTCATCTCCACTACTGACCATCACTGCCCAGACCAGAGCACCAGCGCTGTGCAGCTCAGCTCCTTTAGCACCTTTCTGCTTATCTTTACGTTTTCCCCCAAGAGAAAGCATTGGGAACTTTGTGTAGGAGTCGATAGGTGTGGTGGTCACATAGTTCTCAGCCAGATCTTTAAGGTATTCCTGTCGTGTCCTGGTGGCCATAGAGCGAAACTTCTCAGACTTTTCCGCAGCATTTTCAGCGTTCACTGCTTTAGCCAGGAGGAAGTCTCTGAAGGCGGACGAGCGAGGGAATCGGGCGCCCTTAGGGAACAGCGGGCCAAATAATGGCATGTCTTTAGAGCGTGTCACAGCCACCCTAAGCGGGAACAGGCAAAAGAGGAATGACAGAGTGAGAAAGAGAGTTCAGCTGAAGCATTCGATCTATCTCTGTCTTGTTTCCAGAGCGAGCAAGTGGTGCCCAGAATTAGAAACCTGAGTCCACACAAGTAAATGTTGCTGCAGCAAATATATGCTTTTGAACATCTTTTCTTAAAGCTTTATGAAGGTTGTTGAATTAGCCATGAAATAATTATCATGTCTTCATTAACATTAGAATTAATATATATCTACATTTTGCCAAATATGTCACTTGTGCCCTTTTAGATTCTCACTCCTCATTATATCCTGGCAGGCCAGTCGACAGTGGGGGACAAAGGGGTGTGTTTTCCCGGGCCTCAGGGTCAGAGTGGCCCAGAAATGGTCCCTCTTCTTATATTTTCAATTATAAGGGGGCCCATGTGAAGCCTTCTTGCCCCGGCCCCCAGCAAACCTGTCGGTGGGCCTGATCCTTGTCAAAGAAAGCACCAAACAAGAAGAAAGCTTATGATGAGACCTCTTTACTGGTAAAATATTTCAATAATACTGCCAACCAATTGAGAGTTTTTGACCAAACACCCAACAGCTTTCTCATGGGATTCAGTCAGTGCCGAAAGTGTGACTTTGACAAATGAGAAAATATATAAAAATGTAATTAATTGATCAACAACTATATATTTTAGTTTTTAGGAAATGTTTGATCAAATGAGGTTCCTTTTTTGCTTCTCATGTGCAGTTAATGGAATGTTACCTAAGCCCTTTAGATTTTAAGCCTGCAATAAACATACTGTGCTCTATAAAGTACATGTATAACATCATCCAGAACTCTATAAAGTACATGTATATACTATATAAAGCAGTAGTGCAAACCTGTAGTAAGTGTTTTCTGTGCAGGGCCCGTGAACCTGGACAATAATGAACACATGTTGAAAATGGGAACGGATGGACTTGGGCGTGAAGGGCAGAGCGCCTGGCTCCTGAAACACGATTGTCACAATGTCGTTACCGATGTGTCGTTTCCTCAGCAGCTGAAAACGCACAGAGAAGATGGTTAAAGAAGCTGACATCCATCATTATATAATTTAAAACAATAACAAAAATAGAGCAAAAAAGATAGGTACTGTTCATTAAAATAATTATGAATGTATGAAGGGAGCTGAACAGTAAAATTATTTTCATGGGTGAATGGATATGTTATCACATGTGATACACTTACTTCAGTACACTTACAAGTCCCTTTTTAAATTCAAACATGCATAATTTATAAATAAAAAAGCTTTGAGTCATATAAATAAGAATGTCTGACATAGGTTTTCATGTTAAGAGTGAGGGCAATTTTAAGCTATTCATGTTAAACATTTTGGCATACAAAGCAAAGAAAAACATCTGGGAAATATTAATACATTATCAATGTGCATGGTTTTATCTTACCTGTTGTGTGTTATTGGCTGTGTAGGGCAGCATGGTGGACACATGAAACATAATCTCATAGTCCTGGTACCGTGTGTAGAGTGAGTGTGTTCCCGTTGAATCCGCTGTAAAAGATGCAAAGACAACAACATGATTACCATCCTCAAATGAAATGGTCAAAGTGTCCATCAATGGAGGAATCTGTCTCATTTCCTGCGGTCTACCGCTCTTCACTGAAGGGTAAACAGCTGGCAGATAATCAGCAGTGACTATGCTATTTTGCAGGCATTACTCAGATTACATGCGGAAAGATAGGAGTTATCTTTGGCTTTCGCTGGTGCTCTGATGCCCTTCAGATACTGCATTTGTGACAAGGTGAGATACAGCCAATAGATCGGGGGTATGGTGCATGGTTTCAGCTCACTCTTGTTGTCCAGCTGAGCGCGGTACTTCTCCCAGCCTTTGAGCCGCACCCGCTCCCCGAGCAGGTCCAAAAACTCCTCAAACGCTGGTCCAGAGCTCTCGTTGTTGTACATGTCTTCTTCTGAACTCTGCCCAGCCCTGCAGTACATTATGCCAACTTTACGCTGGAAGTTCAGCTAAAGGGGACACAAAAGTGAACATCATTAATCTCTTTGCTTAGGACTGGCTTCATAAATCTCTTTGTTTTATGAATAATTTCAAACACGACTTGAATAAGTGTACTTTTACTTTCACATAGTGAACATGTGTCTTTGAATGAAAAAACGTACTTTGAATTAAACCAGACCTACCACAGACCTACACCACTCTCCTAGTGACCACAGACCTACACCAAATCTTTCCAATTATGCATAATGGTAAAGAATCTTGCAAAAAAACAAGCAAATATATATATAACCATGCATGGAGGGTTCCACCCCAAATCCAGCACCTTGAGACTGTACACTAAGCGCAAGGAAGGAGGCAGAGGACTGGTGAGTGTCAGAACCACTGTCCAGGATGAAACATCCAAGATCCTTGACTACATCAGGAAGATGGCCTCAACAGATGAAGTTCTCAGTGAATGTCTCAGGCAGTGGAAAACAGAGGACGAGGTGCTGGAGGAACCATCCTGGGAGGAAAAGCCCCTACATGGGATGTACCATCGACAGATAACTGAAGTGGCTGATATCCAGAAATCCTACCAATGGCTAGAAAGGGCTGGACTGAAGGACAGCACAGAGGCACTGATCATGGCTGCACAGGAGCAGGCCTTGAGCACCAGAGCAATAGAGGCCCAGATCTACCATACAAGACAAGACCCCAGGTGCAGACTGTGCAAAGAGGCCCCTGAGACAATCCAACACATAACTGCAGGCTGTAAGATGCTGGCAGGGAAAGCATACATGGAGCGTCATAACCAAGTGGCTGGTATAATGTACAGGAACATCTGTGCAGAGTACAGTCTGGAAGTCCCGAGGTCAAGATGGGAAACACCTCCAAAGGTGATAGAGAATGACCGAGCTAAGATCCTGTGGGACTTCCAGATCCAGACAGACAAAATGGTAGTGGCGAACCAACCGGACATAGTGGTGATGGACAAACGGCAGAGGAAAGCCGTTGTGGTTGACATCGCAATACCAAGCGATTGTAACATCAGGAAAAAGGAACACGAGAAACTAGAGAAGTACCAAGGCCTCAAAGAAGAACTTGAGAAGGCCTGGAAAGTGAAGGCAACAGTGGTGCCCATGGTCATCGGAGCACTCGGGGCAGTAACCCCCAAACTGGAAGAGTGGCTACAGCAGATCCCAGGAAAAACATCAGACATCTCAGTCCAGAAGAGCGCAGTCCTAGGAACAGCAAAGATACTGCGCAGAACCCTCAAGCTCCCAGGCCTCTGGTAGAGGACCCGAGCTTGGATGGATGAAACCGCCCGCGGAGGGCGAGAGGACAATTTTTTTTTTTTATAAACAAATCATTCCATCCCCTATTTGTAATCTAAGCATAATGAAAATCTATTGTTTTTTTTTTTAATTGCCAGACAGAATTGGCCCTTTCCTGCAGTGGAGAAACCATGAGAAAAAAAACCCTATATATATCCATACAGTGATCTGGCCCAATACAAAAAAAATAAACATTTGTTCCTTAGCCTAAAAAATAATCATAATAATCAAAATGCAACTATTACCTATTGAGTTATGTTGCTAACAGATGTACTAACAAATGTTTCACTAACCCCCTGTTCATCGAGTTTGAGCAGGGTGTCTCGGACTTTGGGAGAGTTGGAGGCCAAGCGCAAACATTGCAGCTTGAGTTCAGGCATGATGAAATCCAGCAGCCGTTTGGGAGATAGCCCTCTCGGGGTGGTGTGCCGTGCAGCAGAGGGCACCGATTCCTCCAAGATAGATCCTCTCAATGTCTTCATCTGAAAAGTGGGACATTTACTACAACCGACAGACAGTAAAACTGGCTTAACATGGCGCGCTCATTTACCTCTGTGGTGCGGAAGATGAGTCTGTAATTGTACTGAGCTCCACTGGAACCCTCCTTCTCCTCACGACGAAAACTAATGGCCACTGGGCCCAGATGGTCATCTATCCCGAAAAAGTTTTGATGTTCTGTCATGGAGCAACATCATTTCAAATCAATATGATTTAATAAACAAATCTATGTACTTTGTACTCATGATTCTAACAGAAAGGAAAATCAGTTTTAGGTTATCCTATAACATAACCAAACAGTTGTTGATTCTGGAAAGACAATTACTTTAAACTTGAAGAAGATTTGACAACATCAATGTATCAGTCATGATTACTGTTAAAATGGCTAATTACTTGTATTTCTGTCATATAAAACATGTGTTTAATGTGTCCAGTTGTGTGGCACATACCTTTCATATAGAAGTATTTGCGATAATAATGAGCTCCCAAGTCTGTGTGCTCAATGAAGTAGTTACTCTTCCCCTGCTGCTGGACATTACTCTCTCTGGGCTCCTCTAGGACAGACACTGCATCGTTAGGCGTCCTCAGACTGGACCACGGCCGCCGTCTGCCCTGGGATCGGCCCAGTCCCACCTGCTCCTCGCCCCCTGTCTCATTACGAAAATGTGGGCAGCTCAACAGCAGCTCATTGTCATTACCATCCCCTTCATCCAACAGCAGTGACTGCTCAGGATCCTCCACATTAGCCCCATTTGCACCCCCGCCCTGTGCAGGAGAGGAGGAGGTGCCCTGGGACAGGGGCCTTAGCTGTGAGGCTGCTGAAGCTCCAGAGGTGATGTTCTTCTTGCGGCCAATGCTATCTCTGTTTGTGGCTGCTTCTGTGAGGTCAAAAAGGATGCTCTGAACGTCATAATGGGCAAAGTTTCTTACCCAGGCCCCACCCCCGATGTCACAGGATGCTGGCTGTGGGATGGGTGTGGATTTGGCCTTCTTATTAAGGCCCTCAGGTTTGGGTGGCTTAGCAGGTTTAGGGGACTCTCCTGTTGAAGCTGTGATGCCCTTAAAGAACCCATCAGGCTCTGGGAGATTGCTTTTAAGTCCTAAAAGCAGGAATGGATCCTTAAAGCGCAGTTCATTGGGACTCAGAGGGCCCTGATCTTCTGTGTTTGGTTCTGGTGTCTGTGTCTGTCTCTCCAGAGACGACAGACTCCCGTACTCCCTGTGTAGCAAACCCGAATCCCCCTGAGCCCCAGCACCCACTTTCTCCACCCGAACTGCTTTGCTTCCCGCCTTCCCAGATGAGTCCAAGTCTCCTAATGTTACGTCACTGTTACTCCTCTGCATGATGTGTCCCCTACCCACCGCTCTGAGGTTTAATCCCACTCGACTTGGAGTAAGGCTGTCTGCTTCTGTCCCATTGCCTTCTCTCCTGGGGGGCCACTCCACCACGCCTGCATCTCTTTTGGGGTCAAAGCTGACCGTAGCTATGGGTGGCCGCACGTTTTGGCGGCGGAACTTGCGAATGAAGAGGTCATCTGACTGCATTGTGCCTTTGAATCTAACTCCAGACTTAAATAATTCCTGATGCTTTCACTGGCTCTAAGCTGCAGCTGTAAAATGGGAATGCACTGAGCAACAACCCTACTGTGAGATGAATATAGAGCCTTTTCACACCACTTAAAATGCTCTGACTCCGTGCGCTACTACAAATGCCTCTGTGACTTGAATGCTAACTTGCAACTATTGAGTTTGAAAGTGAAAATTAAAAAGTTTGGAGGTGTTACTCATAGCAGGGGTCCCCCAGGGGTGCATATGTATTGGGGGGAGGTACTCCAGTTTTTCCAGCTTGTCATCATAGAGCGTCTGTCTTCTCTATCCTCTGTGCAGGAGAGGCTTTGTCTTTATCATACATAACATGGGGTCCATCTGTGTGCACTGCAGCTTCCCTTTTGTCCACTGGCCACCTGAACACAGAAGAAAAAAAATGTTATCTGTTGCTGGTCACTACTTGTTATCTACATGTCTACAAATGCTTGTTGGTCACTGTATTAGCTCTGGCCGTGCTAGGGTTAAAAGGGTTTAATTGGTTCCTCAAGACTAGTTTAAATTTAATCAACTGCCAAGCTTGTAATTTTGCTGTACATATTTGTGGAATAAATGAGTACCCAATGCAACACTTGCAGTGCAGAGGCTGGAGGTTTAACATTTTACCATAAAAATAAATAAAAATACAAATAAAATGTAAAACGTATGTCAACTCAAAGTCATAGTTTATAGTTTTCCTGCATGAAAATACAAGAATAATACTTTTTATTAGGATAGCTGGTTCCTTGTATTTTGCATTATCTTGGTTTGAGTGATGGAGCATGTTGCCCATCTCATTTAGACACATCTGGAGATGTAATAGTCCATTCATTAATGTCCTTCCAATGTGTTCCAGTCAGAAGTCACGGACCATTTTCTAGCAACTATGGGCCATAGGCAGGGCACACCGTATACACTGGTCAGTTAGTTTCAGGATCAAAACTTACGTTTTGACGCAAAGACGTACAAAGACAGACAAGCTCACATTTATTCACTAGGGGTGGTTTGAATTCACCAATTTATCAAAACACAGACTTCTTTCGATGGTGGGAATACCCAGAGAGAACCCAGTTATGAGGTACTAAACATAATGTTACACAAGTAAGAGTTTAGATAACAGTGTCTATTTGAGTACTTTCTGTTAAAGTGTTTTTTCACCAACCTCAGATCTTAACATACAGTGTTATGATCATGTAAATTGCAAACACCAGTCTTGACTACACAAACCATGATATATGAGCAAAGCAAACAGATGAAAAGTGCATGCTTACTAAAGCCTTATACTTGTTTGTTTAATTTTGTTATTACTGTTCCCTTTACACAATTTCTCATCAAAAGTTTTCTCAAATACAGTACCTTCACTGCAGACTTAACACTGCACATGTCAATCTGGCACACACTTAAAAAAGTATTAACCCATGGGAGAGGGTCTTCCTGTCAACATACTGTGCTATAAAATAATACACCTGCCTTAACTCTGCAATATATTTATCATAATCCTTAAATGTAACTTACCAGCTTTCTGTTTTTATTTACTTCAGACTGTGTCTATCATCTGGTCTTCACCTAAACTGACGTCAATCAACTAAAGTCGAAACCGTTTGTTGCTCTCAATAAGATATGTCTTCCTGTCTGTAGCCCGTTCTGCTCTATCTTTTGACTCTTGCTGGCTTGCGGCCTCATGAGCAGGTGCAGCGGTGCGAAGCTGCAACTGAGAGAAAAAAAGCTAGACAGAACAGACACTCGCTCACACAGATAAAAGTCTGTAGCTTATAGTGAGGAAGTCACAAGAAATCTTTGTTTTCCTTCCTATCCTGCCTTCACGTTTAGTCTGTTCCCTTGCTGTAAAAGGGAGAGATGCCAACAGCATTAGTAGTACTTTATTGTTTATAAGGAGATACATAATATAAAGATTGCTACCTCAGTTAATGCTAACGCCTATGATGGTGAGGTCTACTAACAGTAAATATGCAATATTTTGTAGTAGGGCTGACAGCCTCAGTCAGTGAGGTCTTGGTTGACAATAGCTTGGTTGATTAGCTTGCATCAACAAATCTGGTCTAATTTATCACTTGATAACTTTTATTTTTATTTTTTCATGATAACATTTTAAAATAAAAATGTATTTTAGTGCCTTATTCTTAATAATTAATCACCCTACAAAGTAGACAGTTGCACTAACAAACGTGTCTTGTTTTTAGATTGAGAGAGCAACGTTGTAGCATTTGTATGAACGCTGCCATTGCATGAAAGTTATACATAGATTATCTATTGTGTGCAGTGTAGCTTTAACTCTAATAACAACAACTTAACCTTTGTGGCACGCAGTATTTGCAAGTCTCAAATGAATGGCCATATCCTTTGCTGACATTTAAGCCACTCTGACAGGGCTCTTAATCACAGCACCGGGGCAAACGGACTTGAATGGCAAAGTACTGGTAGGATAGGATTTTGTTTATATTTTTATTTTCTACAGTGTCACAACCTTTTCAGAATTAGGGCTGTATATACAGTACCTCAGTATATTTCCATCTCAGGATATGCTTTCTGCAGTAGCACTAAACTCATTTGTACATTTTGAGCTATAGAAAAACACAACATGAATTATAACCATGCAACACCTCACAATTTATTGAAATAATCCAAAGATAGGGCAGCGCACATGAGAGTGATTCAGTAGAAGATGTTTTAAGAGCCGTGGCTGGTGCACTGTCTTGTCTCTGCTGCTACATTTATCTGACACTTAGAGGACAGAGAGCAGGCTCTGTGCACAGTCCTCATGGTGCCAGGCCTAGCATGCATTAAAACCCTGCTCATGTTTCTTTCTGGGAACCTTTCGCCAAACATCATTACCCACACAAATGTCTTTTTCCCTATGCCGAATCATTACCACCATGCAGAATCGCAATGTCTCAAAAAACGTGTAAGCAATCGATTTTCTCATCTGTAACGAAATGTGGGATTGAGAGACATTGGCAATGGGCTATTTTTACCACAGCAAAACAAAAGATTTTGTCTGATGTAAAAAAAAAACTTCACTCTCCAACAACCAGTGCTGGCTGAACTTTGACACATATTACTCACTGCCTTTGTACAAATCCTATATCGCAAAGACCCCCACCCAGTAAATCCTTGTTTCCATGGCAACTTGTTTAGTGTGGATCCACTTTCTGTGCATCTACTACTGGTCTATCTAGTCTAGTGGTGCACAGGAGTAACCCTCACTGTCGTTGTTACAAGCAGCACATCGGCTCAGGTACAGTAGGTACAGTAGTTACAGTGGAGGTCTTATCACTGACCTTGCTCAAGTTTCTGCAGAAGTAACACAAATTAGTAGATCTGAGAGTGTGAGAACTTACAGAACTCTTTTGACTTGTTTAGTTTATTTAGACATAATTTGGGGCAAAATTACCAGCTTTTAATGCTCCAGTTATAGCTACAGCAATATACTGAACATTTAACTAACTGCTATTCAGCCTATTTATATGGTGTTTGTTGTACATGTCAAAGGAAATTAAATTAAGTTGCACTTTATCTCTGTTTCTTTATCAAAAAGAGCATAACAACCACATTAGCTTTTAGTAATATGCAGAATTAATGAGAGGATTGCCATGCATTTCAGATAGCTTGTGACAAGAGATGTTCTTTCTTACCATTGCTGATAAGCACTCTTCCACAAAACGTTTACTGATCCAGGTGTCTCAAACACATAGTAGACTATTTACTACCTCTCACTGAAGAGAAATGTGTGATGTGCCTTATGCAGAACAAAGTGAAGAGGAACTGAATGCATGCCCCCCCCCCCCCTCCCCCCACACACACACACACACACACACACATTTGTGGCTCATTGTATGCGATTTTGTCACTTCACTGTACATCCTCAAAGCAAACAGAAAAAGCTGCTTTGCTCATTTAAATATATATAATAGGGTACATATAGAAGTTGGCTGATATATCCATCTGATTTTTGCATTTTTTTGTCAATCGGCAATTGGCCGATTCTTTCCCTTAAATTATTATTATATTTTGTAATGCTCCCCAAGCTATAATGTTACTTTTATACAAGTTTGACTGAGACTACTTAATTGGTTTTCTGAAAAAAAAACTCATCTTTAACTACTCACTGCCAATCCATTAGAGGCCAGTGTGGCAGCCCTGCTACAGATCTGTGAGATTTGGCCTTAAGATGAAACAAACAAACAAACAAACAAACAAACAAAAAACAGCTCAGTACGTCCCCAGCCATCTTTAGCAGTTTGGGCAGCCTACTCTGCAGTTCATAGGAAATATCTAAAATCACTTTATCTCGGCCCGAAAAACTCAAAACGGCAATAAAAAGATTTTGCTCATTTCTCTGGCATAGAACCTCGTAGAACAAAAAATCTAAATGCATTTGTAGTTCTCCCCAAGCACTGCACATTTGATTGAAAAAAAAAATCACCTTTATCTGTTCTTACTGTTCAATTCTAACACATTTGTTTAGTTTTAATAAGCATTACTAAAACAAATGGATTGGTATATTAATTTCTTAATTTCTTCTTAAAATGAAGAAAACTGGCCCTACATATGGGTAAAAAAAAAAAAAAAAAAAAAAAAAAAAAAAAAAATCATCAGTGTTTATCGGCCATCGGCTGCTCTGAATTTTTAAAATCGGCATCAGCCATAGAAAAACCCATATCGGTCAACCTCTACCAAACAGCCATATTATTATGACCACCTGCCTATTATTGCATCACAGTTTGTTATGTATGGAGCTGCATATTAGGCAGGTGGTCCTAAAACATAACAGTACTATCACCTGCCTAATATGCAGCTCCATACATAACAAACTGTGATGATCAGTGTTTTCTGACACCTTTCTATCAAAACCAGAATTAACTTTTTCAGCAATGTGAGAAACAAGTTGCCTTTGCTCCCCATGTGTATTACTAGTCACTGGTTCACACTGCTCCTTCCTATTGATAGATAATGACCACTGCAGACTAATAACAGTTTTGGAAATCTCTGTTTAGCCATCATACCATCACAAGTCAAACTCGCTCAAATCTGCATGTTTGCCCATTTTTCTTGTTTCCAACACATCAAGATTCACTTACAGTCTAATATAGCCCACCCACTAATAGGTGCCATTATGAAGAGATAATCTGTGCCATTCCCTTCAGATGTCAGTGGTCATCAGTTTATGCTTCATTAGTATTTGTTCATTCTTAATGCAAAATACGATCACAGATAAACAGAATTTGGAAAGGCTTCCAGCCCAGATGATTGTAGTCTAAATGTAGCATGGATTCATAAAAGGCAATCTTGAGTTTAATTCTCCCCAGATTAAAGACTGTCAATTTAATCTGCAGACTTTTAGAATATATATATGAAAAGCTAAAGGAGATTATCAATGACCTTATGTCATAGTTGCAAAATTTTCAGATGTAATAAGTACACAGAAGGTCAGTGTCCAAAGAGCACCGCTGCTGCTAAATTATTTTTAGCTCATACTGGGTGGATGCTCCTATGAGCTCTTCTTAACCCCAGCATGCAGATACAGCCGTGCACTGTACTCGCGTCACATATTACTCTTTATTGAGCCTGGGCAGCAGTTGATGTGAAGAATGCATGACCCCAAATGCTCCCTGGACCACATCTATATACCATCACCATCATCAGGAACGTGACTCTCCACCAAACTGGTCAGCACAAAGCACTTAAAGCACTCAGGATTAAACGACTTTTCATGAAGGAACAGCACAAAGATACATGATTTACAGCACCTCATGCCACTTTTTACTACTTACACTTGTAGTCCCTGATTGACATTTACAAAATACCTCATTTAATTCAGTTTTTTTTTTTTTTTTCAATTAAGCTGATCTAATTTTTATGGGGCTGAACACATCAAAATACAAAATTATGGTTAATATTACAGACAGCTTAGTTAATGTGGGGACTGCTTTTTAACCCTTATACTGTATGTAGTATACAGATATAATACACAGAGGTTCACAAGCCAATGTACTCTTTGTGCCAGTCCAAAGCCTAAATAAATGAAGAGGGTTGTGTCAGGAAGGACATCTGCTGTAAAACCTAAAAACTACAGAAAATCCAAATCAAAGCACTGCATGCTAGAAGACAGATGTTTGCAGTAAAGGCCCTGTCTCTAGTCTCCAGTCTGTGGCTTTCATTTCAAGTATTGTATAATTGTGCTACAGCAGTTAGTCCATGTTTTTCCCTTGTGTTACAGTCTGACCTAGACTTACAAATGATGCTCTCCAGGAGTTGATGTGTGAGACCAGTGGGAATGTGTTGTTTCCTTCTTCCCTCTTCGTCCCTCACAGAAGTAGCTGCCCTCTGTCCCTGAGACACTCAATAATGCCTACAGACAGTATGCATTGTTGTGTTTATACCTGGATCCCAAAGCTTAAAAATCAACTGTGTCGACAAAAATAGCCACTGCAATGTGTTTACATCCTTCAGGTGTGCCTTCCTGATTTTATAACTGAACACAATCACTTTCTGTGTGTGCTAACCAAACACCAGGCCAGTGGTAATGTTTAGTGACAGTTAGCCAGTGTGTTTTTACCAGTGAACCTTAAATTTACTTTGCGGTCACATGACTGTGAGGAAGCATCTTCAGCTAATGAGGTCTTTTTCCAGTTTCTAGGACAAGGTTAGATCTAAGGAACGTTGTAGTTGTTTTTTAGTGCCACCATTCTCAAACTGGAATGTGGGGACCCCCAGGGGTCCCTAGACCATAGGTGTGGGGTCCGCAAAAACATTTTTAATTAATTGATAATAATTTCATCATCATAAATTCATTCATCATTCATTTTGTTATGGTATATGAATATAAATGTTTATAAATATTAATGGAAACCACTAGAGCAAAAAAATAAATGTTCAGACTGAATAAACCTTACTAATATTAGGTTTTAGGATGTTCTAAACTCCTGATGATTGCGACACCCCATGCAAGTCACCATTGGGACCAGAGGACACTAAAAGGGGGTCATTTTCTCTCCTGTAAGGGATCCATGGCCCCAAAAGGTTTGAGAACCCCTGGTCTAAAGCACAGTACAGGACAGTCTACTGCAACATACAGTATATCACAAAGGCAATATGTCAGCAAGGGCAATATCCATATTGCAACAAACTAAATGCATCACAATAACACTATGGTCCTCTGTCAGAATCACTGTTTTATCATTGTCTTCAATTAAATTACATTGTGACCAAATAAAAATATTTCAAAAGACCTGATTTATTCTTGATTTACTCAATTTTATGTTTTAGTCCCTGTTTAGTCTTGGTTCAGTTTTAATTTTGTTCTAGATTTGACTAGTAAATACAAAAACTTACACTTCAACTGAATTAAACTAACTATATCAAAAAGAAGATCTAAATTTGCAAGTTATATAGTTATTATGAAATTAAACATGGTTATTGCAAGTTTTTCTAATATCGTGCAGCAACATACACCCAGTTGAGGAAGTCATGGCTGCTTGACATGTTGCTCTCCCTCATGCAAGTCTGCAACAGGAAACAGGAAGAGTTGGTGACTTTTGAACCCTAAGAGGATGAGTGTTGTCATCATTTTGATTCCACACTTCCCACACCTATGTTTAGCCTGAATAAGCAGCTTGTAATTTTGACTTGAGTAATCTTCAGATAATATGCCACTAAGCATGGGAGGAAAACCAATTTCAAGCTACAGCATGTTATTGAAATGTCACAATATCAATACAGTTGGAATTTTGCTGTCACAAAGTATTGACTGAGCTGCTCCATGACTCTCTAATAGCTTAAAATGTAGTGATATGTTTTTGTTATTTTCCTTTAATGTGTACTGATGTTTTATTTTTCAATGTGACAGTACAAAGTTTAATAGAAACATTTCAAAATACCCTATTTTTGAGCTTTGACTGCAATATCATGAATACCATGATATTTTTGGTCTGGGATATCCTACCATCAGAATCTCATACAATTGCATTCCTAACCACCATCATCCTAAAAGGAAATAGAGCAGGGTTTAATGGTAGAAGACAGATTTTATGTATGACGAATAGACGAGTCTTGAGGTGCTTAACAGATTTGGGTTTATCATTTTTATCATGTTGCGGAAATATGTTGAAGTTGTTGATTGTGGTCATATTGTGTCAAACTGAAAACCTTATATTGTAAAATTTACCAGCAGCACTGTCCACACATACACGAGACAAGTACACAGGACACATGATCAAACCTGGGCAGGCAGCTGGTCCAATGTCGCGGTCTATCCTTGTAGTTAAAAGGTTTTCCAATTCCAAACCACAGAGTCTAAATCAACTCCTAAGAGTGATTGATTTGGGGAAATTTAAAGCTGGGCTCGGTCTCACTCTGAGTATCGATCCCTCAAAAACCCTGTTACATTGAAGATCGGGTTGCATCACTGCTACACTGCTGAAAACGTGACACTGCACTGACTTGCCCACTGAGCTTTTAAACAGTAAATGTGCATTAATGTGGCTGGATTTGATTCAAAAATGAGTTCTGTCTAATGGCTGACATTGCTATAGGCATCCTGATGTTTGCAGCGAGGCACTCTCATCTCTTCACACTGCGGACAGTGAATTGGGCCAAGTCCAGAGGCTGCTAAGTGCATAGTACTGCAGCACACTCGATTTTTGTAATGTGTTTTATCTCTCTTTTCATTGATACTGTTGGCAAATGTGAGTCTGGCTTATTGCTCCCTAAAGACATAAGCGTGCACCAATGGCACTGTTTCCTCAGTTCACTGATTCAAATAGAAGATGACTGCCAGATAAACAACAGGTGTTTCAAATCTCAACAAATATGGGCTAGTATTATGTGGGCTAGTATTATGCAGATACACAGTCTACCAAAAGGAGTGACCATAGAAAGCATTTCTCTACACATGATGCCATAAATATCCATAGTAAAAGGCCTGTTTTTTAATACATGTGAATACATGCCTTAATGATGTTTTCACAACACTTCATGGTGTTGACAGATAACACGAGCAAATTCACATCTAAAGAAACCACTAAGGGATTATAAGTTAGATGTCAACATACAAAACAATCTTTACCAAAACACTGCATCTCTGGATCCCAAAAAGACAAGGGACAAAAAAATAAGAAAGAAATGCTAGAGTCCATTTCCTGCAAATGCATCAAGAAAATGCTGTCTTTGTCTGCATCAGTGGTGCTGTATGGCTGTGTTGTTAAGGTTCCATGTGGAGGTCAAGTTGCTCTCTGGGCCACAGAGCATCATCAATGCAGAATAAAATATCTCTGATTTCACAGAAGAAACATCCTCCCTCATGTGTCCTGTCCAATTCATGAAACATTAAGAGCACGGAGCAAGAGGAGGTGACGGTTACCAAGTCTTTAATTATTCATGGCTTAGTTGTGCCTAACCATTGGTGGAGATTTATTGAGATGGTTTGTTCAAATTTTTATTTGTTACAGTAAACCCTGATGACTGAGGTCATAAGACATCTGACCAAACTAAGTATCTAGCCTGTTTTCACTTCTCATAATAGACGCATGATCAGTAGACCTCCCCTTTTAGTAAAGAGGAAGTATGGTCAAATAGCTCCTTCTATAGTAGTGTCTATATTAAAACCTAACTTCCCCTTGGCATGCAACAACCTCTGCATTTCAAACTGCATTGTTTTCATACAACCTGCAATCAAGTGTAAAAGCCTCAACACATAAACCATTGTTTGATCTGTTATTTGCCATGACATCAACACTGTGTGCTGCCAGAGAGCTGCCACATCCTGTGTATGTGAAAATGACATTATGTGGCAAGGGATGAGCACTAAAGCTAAAATGTGAGCAACCCTTTGAGTCTTGTGTCTTTGTTTTTCTGCTGACTCTCCAAAACTGTATCATGTCTGTCCACACAGTGACAGGAAGAGTGTCCGTCTCTCTGAGAGGGCTATGCGTGTACGAGAGCGAGTGGCCCTCAACTTATGACTGTATCTATTATGCTGAGCTCACAGTTTTCTCTTAACTCCTCCATGGACTTTGAGAGGGGCACAGGGAGAGATTGCTTCAGTAGCAATCTGACTTGTAAGTCTACCATTTATAATAAACACTGGCCTCCTTTAATCCCAAACAATGACTACTGTCCAAAAAGTGTATTCACTAATAAAGCAGGGGGGTCCAAATTTTTTTCTTTGTTTTTTCAATAAGGCCAGATTTAAAAATATTAAATGACTCAAGGGTTGAAGTTCCTCTTGATGTTTTATGAAGTATACAATGCACAAATAAATACACTTTATACAAATACACTTTCAAATAAATACATGTTTGATCTAATGGCAATGTAACCAAATGTAAACCTTTAAGAAAAAAAGAGTTTTTTTTTTGTTTTGTTTTTTTATTTTTGGAGAGTAACACTATTCTACTATGAAAATTAAGTTATGGCATGATATCTACTAACAATAGAGACAAAAATCATACCAATAGTTGGAGGTCATTCTTTTTATAAGTTTAATAAAAGTACAAGGTACACTAGTCCATTTCTGTCAATTAAGAGCTTAGTGAACACAAACTGCTATCATTACTTCAAAAAAATACTAGGGCTGTTTTTCTGTATTTGTACAAAAACCAGAACAAATGCACTCGCTCGCCTGCGTCAAGGAGCTAATGGACACAAGAAAGATTACACTGCAATGATCTTTTAACTGCGTTCCATTGTTTTTTTACTTAATGTTTTTTTTGAAAGGTGCAAAATGACTGTACACTGGTACAGAATACTTTGATCATGCCCCTGAGAAACAATAATGTCACAACATGATACATAGCAGTGTAACCCTCAGATATAGTAAATATAGTGATATCATAAACAGTACAATTCATTTACTACCGATCTGAACATAGCAGCATTTGTGCAGCCAGTCATTTGCACCCACAATTCTACACCTTGTGACCTATATGTGGAGCGGGCTCATGCACCAAAATGCTACCAATGTCTGATGCTGAAAGCAGCTGCTTGTTCTGTAGCTTTTTGTAGAAATGGTGGCTGTGTGAGCAAAGGTTGGGAGTGTAAAAGGAGGAACAGGTTGAGTTGTTGAATACGTCAGCGAGACTTCTGCTTACAAACACACAAACTGCATCACTGAAGTGAAACACAGCTATACAGCCTGTGAATTAGCATTAACTCACTGAACCATTACCTGCTGCTATAGTGTTGTCATTGCATGCCTTAGGCATTACTGTTTTCTGGGTAAAAAAGAAATAGTTATAACTGTAGTTACAAAGTGCATGTTTGCATTACTTTAAACGCCCAAGAATAAAGGAAGTATGGCACAACACTCTTCACCTAGTTTAGTTCACCCTGTTGCTGTAAGGTTGCATGTGTCTGCTTCCTGTGCGTTAGGGTTATGACAGAAACAGAAGAGAAGACAGCTTTAAAAAGAAGTTAGCTCTTCTGTTTTTAGTGGCGCTTAAAGCTTCTATGTGAAACAGTTGCAACTTCCTCTATGTAGATAGGACAGTACAGCCTGAACAAACACATGAAAATGCTGATACTTGCGAATATATCACACATCTGTCCAAGAATAGTGTACTACACATAAGGCTATTTTTACTCTGCTCTCAGCGTGCAATGTTTTGGTCTTTTTGATCTCTCAGCGTCACCATGTACTGACTGGTGAGGGGCTGAATACTTGCTCCTACTTTGCTTTCAGTGGCTCTGAATACCCCAGAGTGTACTTGGCCTATGACAGACAATGAGATGGAGCCACAGCATTGCTTAATGGTTTAATATATACTGTATATGTGACATAACCCAGAGAGACTTTGTGATTCAGGACAATGCTGCAGTATTACACTGAAAGAGGGCTTGTAGATTTTTATACACAAGTGGATAAGTAGGAAACCACGCTATTCACAATATACATTTAACCATGAGGTCAGGTCCACATTTTACAACAATTTTATCAGCTCCTTTCCGAAATAGATAGACTCAGTTTCAATCTCACCAGTTTATATCTCTGCAATAACCAACCACAATCAATTTTAAATAGCTTCTTCAAAGTTATTTATCTCCAAGGCAATTGTGCTTTGAAATCTTAATATCCCCATTGGTTCTTTGTTCATCTCTGTATATTACTAAAGTGTCTCTTAATGACTATTATTCCCAGTGTAATTCTGAACTGACAAAATTGTTTTGTGCTGGAAATGGTACTGATGAGTCATTAAGAGGCATTTCAAAGCAGACATATAACAAACAGCGAATACCTGCAATACTAATGTAGCCAGTGTGTTGACCTATGTTCATTAAGCTTCTGTCATACAATAAATATTAAATATTACAGTGTGGGGTGACATGCTCAAGAAAGAGCATCTCCCCTGGAGACTACTAATAAGGAAGCAGGTCTGACTACAACATCCTGTCGCCCAACACAGAGAGCTCTTCTCCTGTCCCACTGCCCACACTGCGCTCCACTGGGAGCTTGCTGGTGAAGATGGACAAAATGCTTCAAAAAACACTGCTGAGTCAGGTTAGAGACAAGTCTGCCTAATAACTTCATGACATTATAATCTAAATCTAATCTAAGTCTAAATCATTAAAAATAAGAAAACAATCAGGAAGACAAAAGCTTAGTTTGCTCAATGCTAAGTCTGTACTGTCTGGAGTAGCAGCAGTTACTGTTGTAGCTTTACTGCTGTCATCTCTGTGAAGGGAGTAATGACTGTTGCTGACTCCTGACAGCTATTTGCCAAAGTTGATGCTTGATGAACATCTCTCAGTAGACACTATATCACTTTGAACAGATGCAGAAAAAATGTGAGTCAAAGTAGTTTTACAGGGTCAGCCTAGACCTGTCCACTCTCGGTGTATTCCTCCTACTATAAATCATCATTAGTCCGACTACTTCACCACCTGCATCCTCACAGCTAAGTTAACCACAAAATGGGCCCCTAGTTCAGGCGAATATTCAAGCCTTTGTTACTTTAAAGATTGGCTTAGAGCATGAACCACACAGATGCACCCTTGAGCCATCCTGACTCTTGTGTCAGATTTGCTGCAGGAAAGAAGGAAGCTGATTGATCTGAAAGTCTACCTCTGCCACTGCAGATGGGACAGTCCCACGGGAAGCTTTTAGAGGACAGGGCACCTAATCGAGACAGTTGTGTTACCAAAATGTAAAACTGCAGACGATATATGCAAAAAGTGGAACATTTCATATTGCTTTTGAATTGTTACAGATGGTAAAATTGCAGACCAGTCATACTTGCTTATAGCTATTTGCTTAACATCTTTACAAATACAACCTTTAACCTAAAGGCATTGTCGACTTTTTCTAAAATATTAACCTTTTAATTTCATTTCCAAGGTATGTGATGTAACAATCAATCAGTTAATTAATCAATCAGTTAAAATGGCTGCAGCGCTCCCCCACCTCAGATCACAACTCATCACACATGTCACTGAGATATATATGAGATTTTGTTCATTTCGTTAACTAATAGGAACTAAGTATTACTAAGTGAGTACTTTACACAGACCGTGGGCACAGACTGTGAATTACTAATTTGCCGGAGGTCTGACTTCAGGCAGCACAGACATTTCAATTTTATGGCTATGGACAAGTGCCTATACAGCCTAAAAGACCACAAATGGTGTTGTCTCCTCCAAATTATTCGTAATACAGCTAAAATGCTTGTGGGAGTAGCTACCATTATTCAGATTGATTTTGTTAATTAATTCAAGATGTATGCAGCAGATGACAGAATGAGTCGACTTTGTAGTGTTGGAGAAATAGGCTGCATACCGTTAACACCATTATGTCAGCGCTTCTCGAGAGGTGAGAGCCTGACAAGCCTATTCTTCATTTCCTATAAAGAGGACAGCGCAGGCGGAGTAAAACAAGGTGCATTTCTGTACACACCTGCCAGCAGACATCTCGAATCAACCCTGATGACATCACCCTATCACTGTCAGTTTACACAACGGCACCAGCACACATACACTCTCATCCCTGCCATTACAGACAAAGAGCATCACATTTTCTGGAGAAAAAAAAATATACCAATATACCAAAATATACCAAAATATACCACAGTGAAATTACAGACTAAATGAAATGGGCTTATGTAAGTTGCCGTTGCTTGTCCCTGTTAGCCTTCCCGGTCACACATCCCTGCCTTTTCAATCCCTGTCCTGTGCACTCTAATATATCAAAGAGACACATCTTATAGCAGTAAGGGATGCTGGTGCTGCTGGTGGGGGAGAGGGAGGGATCCATGGATGGAAGTAGGAAGCCAGACTACACACATCCCTCATGTTCTCTGCCACCTTGAATACAACACCCCAATAGTCCATCTCCATACCAGCATTGTCTTTGCACAGCGGCGCCTACAATCCTCTTTATCCACTCAAATCCTGGGCTGCCACACGTAATGGCTTTTTATTACAATGACAATCCCCCTTTCTCTTTATGTCCCTAGCTCATCCCTCTGCCTGTCTTTCAGTCACTGCCTCTCCATCCAAGCACCTATCCAGGCATCCATGCCTGCTTCTACCTTTCCCCCCTACACTGCCATCTTCCAGTCATACGGCTTTGCTCTGGAGGATGTTATAATGTCGTTTATGGCAGCGCTCTTGCAATCGGGATGGTGCACACAATGGAGAAAGACAGCAAAGATGTGGGGGGTGACTGTCGGGGGAGGTGGAGGGGGGTGAAATGCGACAAAGGTTGGGTTAAGGCTGGATGCGAGCCGACAATATCCCATGCAAGTATGTACACCTCAGCTCAATGTGACACTCGGACATCCCAGTAACAGATATTTGAACGAGCTAGATGCTACACAATGAGCATAAAGGCAGCGTGAGGACAAGCTGGAGGATTATTTGATACCCAAGCTCATACATTGTCTCTTTATGACTGTAGGGGCATATGCAGAGGTATGTGCATGCCGGCCTGTCCATCTAAATTCATTACCATCAGAAAAGAGGGCAAGAAAACACAGGAATGTTTTTCACTGCATCTCGCTACAACAAAAAGCAGAAAGAAGAATAGGCTTACCTCCACATTTCAGCTCAGCTCGACCCTGCCTAGATCCATCCTGTTCCTCTCTGACGATTCCCTCCCCTGCTCTCCCCATGACAGCATTTTTCTGCTATCTATCTCCACCGTGAGTTTTTCTTCTCCCGCTCTGTCAGATTCTCCAGTCTGCTCTCCCTCCTAAAATAATAATAACGAGAGAAAAAAAACACACACACGTTAGGGAACACGCTTCCCAATCCGTGCCGGCGCCTCTCTGTTGTTAAGTCAAGAGGCAGGTTGATTTGTGCTGTCCTTCCTCCCTCTTGCGCTGATTCGATTCCATTCACATCACACCAAAGCCAGCCCCCCTCTCTCCTCCCCTCTCTCTCTCTTTCTCACAAACCCCTCCTCCTCCTCATCTCCTTGTCAGAGAAGCAGCGACAGACAGCAGTGAACCAAGGCGACATCACTGTGGGCCTTGTGGTAGAAATTTGAAAAATGCTTTACTGGTAAAATTATGGGGGGAAAAAGTTGCTGAATGCATAAACAAGAAAATAGTCATTCATGTTGCACTTCTCTGTGTTCAATTTTTATCTCAGGAATACATGTTTGTCTATAGTAATCCAATGATTTACACTGAGTATATGGGCCCCAACAGCAAAATGTATATAAATAATTCAGTGTAATTTGAGATTATTGAATAATATGCAGCTTAGTCAGTTTTGTCTTCTTCTTTCCTTTTGGCATTTCTCTTTTGGAGTCACCACAGCAAATCATAGGCATCCTTGCATATTTATTAGACTTTTTTATGCCATATGCCCTTCCTGACACAACCCTTCCATTTATCCAAGCTTGGGACTGGCAGAAAGAGTACACTGGCTAGTGACCCTGTGTGGCTGGATTATTTTAGTAATTTTGTACAAAATACTGACTAATTTGAGACTATGATTAGAATAGGCCAAATTATAATAGGCCATTGTTTTGTCACTAATTGGGAGCTACAAGCATTATTTATTCAATGAGTCATTGTGTGCCACAGCTGACATTTCTGCAGTGGTGAGATAAAGGCTTGAGGGCAAAGGTGAAAATGTGTGCTGGTGGAAAGTGTTTATTTGTTAAGACCACTGTGTACTCCTCAAACGTAGAGCGTAGAGGGTCGAGGCCACAACAAACATTCAATCTGCTTCCAAACAATGACACAGCCGGACCGGGGCCATAACAACACACAGCTGGACTTTTCCTCTTGTCCCTTCAGCCACTGCAACATCTTAAACACAACATACCTGTGAGCATCATGATGTCCATGCAAAGACTTTTGTTTTTTTGACCTCAGCAGCAGTCAGTGTCCTCCACCACCCCCCTGGTAAAGGCTGGATGAAGGCTCACCCTGGCCGTACCATATGGCCCTCCGTGTGTGTGTGTGTGTGTGTGTGTGTGTGTGTTAGCAGGTCAGTAGCTCTGGTCAGGCTCAGAGCAACGCAGGGCGGGGGGCTTTGGGGGTGGAGACGAGGAGCCTCCACTGTTGGTGGAGTGTGTCTAGAGCAGATAAGAAAAATAAAAACATTGGCACTCGTTGATAGTAGTCAAACAATTTAGAAAACAGGCAAAATAACTGTTGTTATTTGTGTTTAAAGAAATAACACACATCAAAACCAATCAATGTTTGTTTTAACAATACAGGGGTCGTAAGGAAATGTGTTAAATGTATTACAAACAATTAAGCCACAACATGACAGTGTAGTCCACCTATAATTTGTTATACAAGAGTTATACAGTATTTTCAGACATATGTCACATGCTGTAGTTTGTAAAAAAAAAAAATTCTACAAGATTATTAGGTAATTTTATATATAAATAGCCCACAGCTACCAGTGCCACAGTGACACCATGTGGAAACAGTCCACAAACATAACAACAGCAATGTTTATAGTGAACGGACAATTCTTTTTGTTTGAATGTTGTTAAAACCATGTTTCCAATAATATTGTATCTTATGATATATAACATTACTACATTATTATGTATAATATTATAATACATAGTCATATTACTGAAGGCCAGATTTAAATTTTGTATTAAATTATTGGACTTTATTTATGCGCATGATAAGCTGATTGCATAATAATACCTGTTTTATACTTTTTTAGTAGGCTAGCACACATTTTGATTTAATCATTTTATTTAATATTTCTGTACGCTACCAATTATTCACCAATTACAACACAAAAGAATGTTTTAAAAACTAATGACATATTTGCTGGCTAAACTGGCTTTGCATAACAAATACATAGGCATAGGCAAATTTTTAAATGAGCAATTTCAATATTTATTATTATTTACAAATAAAACATCTTTACATTGTTTTGACCGAACAAAGTTATAAATAAAAGCCATAAGCTCGTGGTACAAAAAGTCTAAAAAGAAAAAGTTGGAAACTAGGATATAAGGCTTTGAGGTGCCAGGAAGACCGTCCAAATGTGGCGAGGGTATGAGATTAGTGTGAAATTCCTGTGTCCCCAAAGGGACTCCGCCAGGTGTGGGGCACAGGATGAGTCAAATTGGGACTAACTATACTGGGACCAAAAACTCATAAATAACGCAACATTTTTTTATGTTGAGAAACTGAGAAACTACACTTGCTTCCTTCACAGGATTTTAGAAGAAACCTCCAAGCTTTATTTGCAGAGGAGTCTCTCTCTGTAACACCTGCTGCAGCCCCGAGCGGCCATTAACGACTCTAAAGAAAGATTACGAAATGTAATTTTATCCTGCTACTTACTCCATTTGCAGTTATTATCAATCCAACCAAATTAAACTCCGTGACCGTCTGTTATCAGAGCTTACCTGCTGCTGTGATGTCGTTAAAGACTTGTCCAAATCATAGAGACTGAATTATTAAAACAAGCATCACTCACGTCTTCATTTGACTGCGGTGTGAAGTTTAGCAATGCACTTTTGGAGAAAGGGTAGGGAGGCCTAATACTGCCCTCCTGCGTTCAACATGGCGCCCTACAGCTGACAAAGTTTATTGCAATCAAATAAAGAAAACGTTAACATGTGGCTATCAATAAATAAACAAATAAAAAATCAATGTGCGAGATACGAAAAAAACATAAAAAGTCTATATAAAGTAGGTTCTACTGTATTACATGCAATTCAAGAAGCTTTATTGTGTAGCCTTCAGTGGTATATGGAGGCAGTCCAGGTTTTTAGAATGGCCCTGTAAGTTATGAAGAACATTTAGTAAGTCTACACGTCATACTTTAAGTTGTAAAAAGTGCACAAAAATGTCTTTAAGTCGAGCAATATTTAATTTTTTTTTAAATAAATCAAACATGTCCGTGCCTAGACATGATAGTTTAACTTCTATTTAAGCATTATTTTAAAGTAACAGTACTTTAAAAGCACAGATCTTAAATGTCTTCCACCTCAGCATTTGTTTTTCCCACTATAAAATAATAATTCTAATAAAAGCAGTCAGAGGGGTTTTTCTTTTTTATCAACTGTCCAAGGTTTTCATATCAAATTGAAATCATACTCTCCACTGTTTCACTTAAAGATATACTAAATTCAACATCTTTTAAGACATGTAAACATAAAACACACTGTCAAAAAAAGATATCGACCTTTTTCTTCTGCCAACAATATTGTGCGACCTCTTGGTTTGAGTAAAAAAAAAAACTGTACTGTACACAATTTACATTCCTCTAACAGTTCAACATGGCCTTTTTCTTCTTTTTACAATCAGGTTTTCATATGTACATTTACAGAAACATAAAAAGATATGTTGATTTGTCTCATTGCACACTGTGTAGTGACAGGGATCTGAACAAAAGGTAATACAAAATGTGATCACAAATAAAGTATCAGTCGTTTAAAGACAAAACTAAAGGACACAAGATAAAAACTCAATATAGATTAAGGTTTTTGCGTTTTATGTGGATCACTACTTTATAACGTTTAAACACCAATAGGTTTTCTAATTCGTTGGAGAGACAACTAGAGGAGTAGGAAATCCAGGCACTGCAGAATCAAGTAAATCTTTGTATAAATGACCATTTGACCACCACACTTGAAATTATTCCTACATAAAAACTGGACATACAACACAACCAATCTGAAGAGACCGCTCCTTACTGTTGTTTTCACCAATTAGTGTGTTGACCTGCTTCATATATTAACATTACTTTAAATAAAATATGTATTCACACACAGCAACAGCTAAATTTGGAGTGCTATATATTAGCATTTTCTATGAAAAGAGCACAGAAAAATAATAAGGTAAAATGTCCATTTGCCAGTGTTTCATTTATCCAGGACAGATAAAATATCAATATTTGTGTGGCGTATACAAAAGGATGTAAACAAAATAAACTTAGCTATGTCATGTTTTTATATTTGGGGGTTTGTTTACACTTCATCCCATAAAAAAAACAAAAAACAAAAAAAAAAAAAAAACACTTTGCAATACACATGATCTTTACACAGCACAGACTACATAGAAAGTCTATGTTGCACAGTAGTTGTGCTGCAGCTTTTCTTGTGTTATTAACCAGTGTGTACTTTATCCCAAAGTTTTTATATATTATGTTCATAATAAAAGACTTGTTTCACATCTGTTGTCTTGGGGTATTGAAGCGTTGTGTACTGACGGGTGTTCAAACAGTTTCATCAACAATTATATGATCCACTGTCAGGTCTTTAGAGGGTACTCAGTGAAGCAGATCTAGTCTCTACCACTTGCCCCTCTTGCTCCAGTCTTTGGGTGTGAAGTGAAGGCATTTGGGATCTATACGCAAATGTCTCTTCTGCATTGCTCTTTCGTGTCCATCCACGATCTCCTCTGAAAGCGTCAAGATGTACTGGCCCTAGATTTAACAAAATTATACATTTAGACTCAAAAAAATATTCACTATGTAAAACAGGCCAATTACTTTGTTCTTTAGTTATGGTTACCTTATAATAATTAATCAGATTGAGGTACTGTAGCGTTGAAATGACATCCTCTTTCTTTACACTTGTGATCTCACTAATTTCACTGAGAAACAATGACAACAATTCATTAAAAAGTGGAGCAATCTTTTAGTGCAAGACGATAAAATTGAAAAAAACTGCATACTTGATAGTTATCTGAGGCCTTTCCCCATTGTCAGGCTTAAGGTCCATGAGGATTTCCAAGATTGTTTGGGACCAATAGGAGCGATAGGACAGAAGACCAAGATCTGAAAGTGGCTTTTCAGGCGTGCCTGTTTTTCCTTCCACCTTGGAGAGCTCATAACCTGACAGCCAAAAATCAGGTAAGAATTAGATCTGTCTATGTTTCCACAACACAGACAAAATCACATTTTAGAGCTTGCTATATGTATGACCAGCCCTGCGTCCTGAGCCCAGTTGCCCCAAATGTCTATATCTGATTTAGAGATACACACACAGAAAAAGCATGGCCATGCTATTTTTACATCTTCACTTACTGAACTCAATGAGTAGCTTGCCATAGCCTCTGCGCTGGTATGGAGGTAAGGTAAGGATGCAGGCAACATTATAATCTTCAGTAGACTCTTTTTCCTGTGCACAACAATAACATTTTGGTTTAAATTAGTATGAAGTCTATATGTGCACATATTTTAAACTTGTGAACTTAGGTGAAGTACCTTAGAGAAGTAGCCCACTATGTGGAAGCCTTTGGAGTCATATTCAGTCATAACATAAAAAAGGAAAGGGTCTGTGTCATAGTATAAGGTCTTGTGGTCTAGGAAACACTTGGCGATTAAACACAGGTTCTGAGAATAAGTCTAAAAACACACACAACATCATGTTAAAAATATGCCAAGGTTTTTACAATAAATAAGAATTCTGATAACTGACTTTGTTTTTCCTGCCGTCAATCTCAAAAAACGAGATGGTGCCTTTGCGGTAGATCTCGTTGCCTGGAGGATGTCGTAAATTACATTTTGTCTGTTGAGGATAAAAGACGCGTGAGAAGGAGTAAGACACACAACATTCCACAGGAGTCCAGTATAAAGAAACTCTTACTAAATGTCTTTGGAGACACTTGAGGCTTTTGACGTATTTGAGGCAGAATTCACAGAGGTAGAGGATGGGCAGCGATGTCAGCTCTTGTGGATATGGTGAGAAGTACCATGGCTTCAGTCTGTGCCGTCCAAGCTCTATACACTCAATGTTTTTCATCCGGGTGACAATGTCGTCATGGCTACGGTCCGACACCAAACTGCCCGTCATGCGGGGTGCTGTCGGGATACCGTCTGAGCTGTCCTGGGAATCCTGGTAGTAAACAATGCACACATTAGACAGTGTTTGTGTAGGTGAACCAGCTTGGCTGTGTAGTGGTTTTCAAATTTATCAATCCACATTTTAGATTTTAACACCTTTTAGTTATATATTGTTTAACACAAATGTAGAGGGTTATAGAGACTTGGGTCAGAGGGAAAAGAGCACCTCTGTCTTATTGGACCCACTATGGCAAAGGTCAATCTGGAAAGTAACACACAAATCAACGGGCAATAATAGGAAATTAAACAGACCTCTGGTGGTGGTAGATAGACACTGGCACTTTGAGGCTTGTTATACTGCAAAACCTTTATCATCTATCAGAAAAAGACAAAAACACGGCCTTTGGAAACTAAAGAGGAGAATAGGAATTGATTTACATCAATTGAATCACTTTTTTTTTTTTTTTTTTTTTAAATCGGGGTATACACCGAAAGCTCTGTTGTCAGACTTTGTGTGGGTCTGGACTTCAAGAGAATTCAATTAGGATGACATATTGGGTTACACAGCACTAATAATAAAAAAGGTAAATTTTTATGAAATCAAATACAATATTTTGGCTGTAAAGATGTACACTTTTCCATACCTCATCTGTGCCTCCACAGTTGGCTTTCCTTTTCCTCCCAGGCTGAGCGGGGATCAGTGGTGGTCGTCTTGCAGCAGTGCCGTTCTAATATCCAAGAAAAAATAAATAAAACTCATCTGTGAACAGTATTAAAAGCTTTTATTATTCTTTTACCGTCGTGAGTGAAGTGAGCTGCTCATGGTCTTCGCGAGATTTGAAGGTAGTGGTCTCCCGTACAGCAGGATACACAGCTGCCTGAGAGGCTTCAGCTGAACTTGGCAGAGAGGGCACAGGGGGGGCCGGCGATACCTGAGGGGCCAAGGGGGCGGGGGGCTCTGCTTTTCTTTTCTGCATAGAACAATTAATTAAGAAATGAATTAAAATGCCCCTTTTCCATAGCATACATGGGAATAAATAAATAAATATCGAGGCACCACAATAACTGGCTGCACACGATTGTTAAGGACTGTGTTTGATTGAAAGCCACAGCAAACCAATTTCTACACATTTTTATCATTTTATGGATTTTCCATTTTAGATTAGTGAAGAGAAATTTAACCTCATTTAAACCTGGTGTTAACACATAGGAGGCACAGACATCTCGAGTTTCTTAAATGAGACAATATTAACCTTTCCTAAATGATTGTTGTAATAACTGAAATTTGAAAAATAGATGCCAGTTTACAGCAGTTGCACAGTTTTATCTTTAACACATCTAAACCCAATGTTTTCAGCAAATATAATGCTACTGTTTTTCAGTTATAATAAAAGGTTTTTGTCCCTGTTTATGCAGTTTATGCACTTGTTCTCCAGGGCCTTATTCTAGCTCTATTACACGGCTTTGTGTGTGGCCTAATGTTAACACCAGCAGTAAACAAGGTCTCTGTCATGGATTTTAAAAACTGGTAAATTTGAGTTGTACCGGTGTGGGGAGGGTTTTGCCTCTGGAAGGAGCTGTGGCAGTTTGTAGGTTGAGATCTAGACTCTTCCTCTGAATTGAACAGAAAGGAAGAGAGGGAAAAAGGGTTAACTTACATTCACATTAACCCTTATACGCACTCAGGTAGTAACTGAACACACAATTTGGCAGCCATCAGTAATTAACTCAACTGTGAAATTGTGAACATATAAATGAATGTATAAAAAGTAAAGGGACTGTTTAGAATTTTGTAAATGTCAAGATGTCAATTTATTCCCCTGAAGAACATAGTTCCCACCATACTTAAAAACACTCCCAAAACTACTGTAAATCAGGTCAGTGTGAAGAAAAAAAGCAAACAACAGTTATTATAAATTTAAGTATGGCAGACTCTTCAACAGCCATACATGACTCAAAGCCTATGTTTGGAGCCACCCTTGCTCCTCTCTGCTTCCTCAAACCAGTGGTGTGCTGACAATAGTTGTAAAGAATAGGCTGGCCATACCAGAGTTTCTCTCGGACTCTCCTTCACAGAATGAACAACCCCTTTAAATGGCTGGATGCCTTCATTGGATTTCTACAACAACAATCAAAACAACATTCAAATTTGCTGTAAAAATATTAGTTATAAAAAAAGAGTTTTAAACAGAAAGTGCACAATTAATGACACACAGTGATGTTGTAACATGTTGACATGATGTTACAGAAACTACAGTTTTAATAAGTTATTACACTGAAGGAATAGGCACGTTAATTAAGCTTTTGCCAAGTGCAGTAAATGCCTTAAACATACAGTGTGATTTTGATTGTGGAGCAAAAAGCTAAGTAAATGAGAGTGTCTTACCACTTCTCTTTCTGGAGAGCTAGGACGAGACCCTGGAAGACCATTCTTGGTTGGAGTTTTAGCTTCTTTTTTTGGAAACTGAAGCTTTTTCAGATCTAGTCGATCCAAGGTGACCCACTCATCTAGACGCTTATTGACTTAAACAGAAACCAACACACAGATGAAAAACACATTAACTAGACTGAATCTTTCATCTAAACATACTAAGAACAGTGGATTAAATTATACTTACAGTCAATATAGTGGACATAGTAGAGTTTTCTTGAAGAGACTTCCTTTACACTCAGGATTTCAGCCAGTGCTATAAAGAAAGTGAAGCCCTTTTAGTTTAGGACAAAATATCATACAAACGAGGGACAGTGCACTCAGAATGGTATGTGATGTTACATGACTGTTGTGTTCTATAACATTTCAATGACACATAATAGAAAGTAATTTAAATTAATTTTATTTTATTCAAAAGAATTAAGCTTTATGAATAATGTACAAATTGTGTTTCTGATTAATGTGATTCAGAAAAGACCAAGACACAACAACAGCTTCAACTTCGTTTTCATAAGCCCTATTACAATGAATAAAATATAACCAGAGTTTCCCACAGAAAATGTGTCCGTTAAGGTGTTAGCACATTCATAGTGCCTCTAAATTGTGAACCTACAGATTAATGGCATTTATAGGCCATATTTACAACTCTTAAATGCCACAAAAAGGTTAGTTTGACATAAACCATGCACCATAAAAGCGGGTTTTGGGGGAATAATCTAAAATTAAATATTACTGCATAAGGCCTATATTGAATGGTAGTCAAGGTGGTAGGTGCTTATAGCCAAGGTGGTCACACTAATATACAATTTAAAAATTGTAATCCAACCAGTATTGACAGGTGGGATTCTTGTAATAACTCTGCAGTGTCTATTAAAAACATATGACTCTCCCTCAGTAAGTGCACCGATAGGTGTGACCTATGTTCTCGCTGTATGTTTTGTGTTTACAGTGGTTTCACTGCAGGCCGTGCTGCCTAATGACAACAGCTGAGGCTCGTATTTTAGCATTAGCCATACAGCTAGGCTAGCCGCGAAAATCGGATAATACTTACGCCATTCGTCTTCATGTTCTTGGTTTTTGCGCAAAACGGGAAGGCGACAGCCCTCAACGACGTCAACCTGTTGAAAATAACACACTAATTTGAGTTCAATAAGGCAATATTGTTGTTATTTAAATTAGCACCTCTCGGAAACCTACCGATGTTGCGTTGTCCGCCATTTTCGTCATCTGTAAAAGCAGGAGCGGGGTGTTGTGGGAAAATGCCGGTCTTTGCCAAAGAGTGAATAAAGAACAAGATAATTAAATTGCCACCAGCGGAAGTAGGGAAATATGGCACGGGGCCACTGGCAGCCTACTTCTCGTGCATATTTAATTTCAATGAATGGACATTAACTGTGTTATATACGTCATATTTCTTCAAAAAATTATTTACCTCAGTCTTAAATATAAAGCATCAAGCATCACTTAAATTAATAAATAAATAAATAATTTAGAGATTTTTTTGTTTTGTTGTGAGCATAATATTGAAGAAAATACTCCCAAAAAGTTATCAATAATTTTATTATAATCCTTGGAACCGGGTTTGGTACATAGAAGTTGCACTGAGATTTAAAAAGAACCTATACAGTATTTCAGTAAATGACAAACAAATTATTACATAAAAATATGTGAAATAGCTTTCTGATCCATTATGAATTTCCTTGAAGATAGCTTTAAGTAAAGACTGCCCACTGATCTTCAACATTACCATGCACAAAGCATTAGAGATTGTGATGTATATATCAGGTATAATAGCAATAAATAATAAAAAAGAATAAAAAAATACGGGCTTAGTTTTGATATTACCATAGCTGTCAGTGCATCCTCAGTGCCTTTGATAATAAAATAAAAACAGCATCTGGTTAAGGGCTGCTATGTCTGGACAATACACATGAATTTGTGTAGACTTCTCATAACCTTCTTGCTGTTGAAAAGGCCATTTTAGACACTTGTTCATTCCACTTTTTCGATCAAATTCACTGAACAAACAACACAGAACACTGTGTTTTTTCTTTCTTTTCTCTGAGAGATTTGTTTTGTTCTTTGGTACCAAAAGCTCAAGACCACAGCTTGGGTTGTTCCAGACTGATTAATGACTTAGTCTGCTAGTTATCCCAATTGTGTCCCTCATTTTGTTCAATCATGTTCCTTGGGAGCATCATACCCACATCATTACTATGATAATTTCCTTTTTTTTTTTTTTTTTACCAGACACAAGACTTTTAATATCTCTGGGAACAAAACTAATTATTTTGACAGGTTTTAGAATAAAAAAGTTGCTTTCTCCCTTTAGCGTGTTCAAAATCCATAGACCCTTTGGTTCCGATTCTCAGAAGGTGAATCCTTAAAAGAATAAATGAACATGTAAGTACATCACTTCTCAGATTCAAGTCGGCTTTGAAGAGACACAACTACAAAAGGTGGATGAATAAGCAGATTGCAGCATTTGCACATTGTCCTTGATTTTGATAAAACACTATAAGGTGGTTATTGCACATCTTTCAAATATAAGAGGCAAAATAAATACAAAAAGAAAAAGTGCAGATAAATAATACAAAATAGTGTTGAATATTGCTATTAATGATTTCATCAGAAAACTGGTCAGCTTTCTACAGCATCAGGAAACCAAGCACAGGCTACATACATTTGATTGACTACTGTTAATTGCTTTTTCATTCATCTCACTTCAGATATCTCTGTATTATTGTCTCTTTCCTGAACCATCAAACATGTTTTCACTGTTGTCCATATATTTTAAAACAGAAAGCAGAGTACTTTAATCTCTTCAAACCTGGTAGAGTACATACATTTGAGTGAGGAAATAAAATTATTTTGCTATAGTTTGAAATGTAATATTTTAGTAACGTCATTCCTAAAGTGAACATGCAACATTCAGTTGCTGTTTTCTTCAAGCAGCACTCGTCACATAGATATATAAAAATAAAATGAAATACAAATAAATACAAATAAATAAGCATACATTGAAAAGTGCAAATGTACATTTCTTTACAGCATAACATATTCACTGTACAATCATTGATTATATACTCACTTTATGCATTTAATATTTATTATGTTACTAAGTAGCATCATTTGAATAAGAAATATTTCATAGCAAGTCTACTGGAAAATGTTTGCATTGCGTTGTTGTGACAGGAGAGGGTCTTCTAAACATTGCCAACGGTGTGGTGCTGTCAGTGTAAATCTGTATGTGTATGTGTGTGCACTCGTGTTTACATCACTTCAAAAGGCCCCATGAGAGGGAGCCCGCCAACATTGAGGGGTCCCCACCCTCTGTGTGTGTGTGTGTGTGTGTGTGCATGCGTATGTGTGAGATAGTGTATGTACAAACAATAAACACTAAAACCAAGAAAAAATATATCCTAGTTAAGAGGCACAAAAATAGCATGGTCAGCATTTCAAGTATCTAGCATTGGTTTACACAACACACATCTGTCAGACATCAGCAAAGCAGAGAAAGAGAGAAAAGAGACAGGTTTCTAAGGGGAGAGGCAACTAATGAGTCATTGAGTCATACAGTGAGTGGAAACAAGCAGTCCAAAGTGTCACATGACACCAACATTTCCTCCATTGAACTATTGCACTTGACCTGAAGTTCCTCCTGCACTGTTACCTACAGCAGTATTGTCCGCATTCCTCTTTTGTATTTGTCCTTTTTAACTTCATCAATGGCTTGGACCTTTTCAAATATGGGCCAACGAAGTTACATAGTACTTGTCCATTTAGTCTCGGAGTAAGACACATCTGCACGATGTTAACAGCAATGGTGAATTAAAGTTGTCCACTGGCAGTTTTCATGTAAAGCCGTGTTTTGGATCCAACAGGGGAGCAAGAAGCCATGCCAACTCTTTTCTGGCATATAAAGTTTGTCTGCTGTGATTTTTAGATGTAGTTGAAGGCATATTGTATTTATTAAATGGTTCTGAACCCAAATGGCATTGCTCAGCAGCATCACAATAGAAATTTAGCTCTTATGTCGTGGCGATTTCATAGCCAATCAAATCATTTCAGTCTGAGTAGACATGCATTGTTACAATGTAGGGTATTTTGTTCAGAGATACATAATCATCTTTTAGTATGGTAATGTGTGTACTTGCAGTGCTCCATGGTATACACTTTTCTTTTTCTCAAAACGGGCATGATAGAGTTTAATGAAGCCTTCAGATGACTTGGCTTTACGTATACAGATGTCTAATGGAGACAGATAGAGCTTGCCTATTATTTCCTCACACACTTCCAGGATATGAATGGGTTTTCTTGTGTAGGTCTTAGCGCTCAGATTTGACCTTGTAACGCAGCACCAGGTATGTGGCCAGTCTAAGGATCAGGAAGAAGGCCCCCAGCACCATGAAGTCCACATAGAGCTTAGCGTCCTCCACATCCAGCAGCTGCAGGACCTCCACTGGCTTCTGAAACTTACACACCACGCCGGGACACTCCAGGTCAGACCGGTTCATCCCATAGATAGAGAGGATCACGCCTTCAAATCCATACCTGGGACAGACAAGACAACAGCATAATCATGTATTAGCATTTGTATAGCCTCATATAGATAATACAGATAATACAATCTGTACTGATGATGGTACTTTACAAGTTTTTAATGAACTAAAATGAGCATTACTAAATAAGGACAACACAGGGCCTAAAATGGGACTAAACCAGGACTAAACCAAGGCTAAACCAGGGATAAATGTGGACTAAAGTGTACCTAAACCAGGACTAAGTAGTGGTGAATATTACTGGCTCTACAGTAAGTTAAACTAAATCAGGATTTGACCTGCAAAAGACTCACGAGTACAGCCAGGAGAAGCCTGAGTAACCCTAGTGGTATCTGTACCACAGTTTGAGAACCACTGCCTTAGGGTGTATTTTGCACCTTTCTGAAGATGGTCACTAATTAGAAAACCATTTTGTGAGATAGGGTGGCATGAAACAACCTTGGACACATATCTCGGTTCCATGGTTTGTGCGGTATGAGCTGAGCTCTACTTAGTGACCCACCAAATACATGTCTCATATCCTTCAAATATTGTTTGGGCATAGAGTCAAGCTGTATGTCTATATTGTAGGTCATACATTATAGTTCATTGATTAATGGACATTAATATAACATCATAAACACTTGTTGAAAGCTTATTTTGTACCTGACATAGGAGACATAAGAGCTCCACTGCAGATATTTGGGAATGGTGTCAAAATTGACAAAGAAACCAGAGAAAAGAAGAACGGGTATGGCTGTCACTGGTCCCACGAATGTTGCCACCTGAGGAGCAGATGTTAAAATTAACACTTGGCTCCTACTTTTGTAGTTTTAATACTATATAACTACTTGTGGACATGCAGGGGTGATGTACCTGGAGTGAGGTGGATGCAGCACCTATAAGCAGCCCCAGGGACTGGGCTACCAGCGCTGTGGATGTGGACAAGGCCATAAAGAGAAGGTAGCGTCCTGCCTCTGGAGGCTGCTCAGTCATCCAGTACACAATACTACAGTACATAATCGGACATATCACCTATAAAAGAGAAGTCCTATTTTGAGTTTTTATTATTACGCAGTGTTTCTGTTTATGAACAGTTAGATGCTAAATGCTACCTGAAAAGGGATGTCTGCCATAGTCTTGGCCAAGTAGTAGGCCTTAAGGCTGTACCAGTAGTTGAGATGTTCCCTCATAAACACAGACATCTCCAGAGGAACTGTAGAAAAATGCAAGATTAAAAAGTTACTGCTCCAACGGGTATATATCATAAAGTAATCCATTTTATAGTTAAAGTTTTACAGGTTAAGACGGTGGGCATCAGGGCAGCAAACATTAGGAACAGCATAGAGAAGAAGAGGAAGCCAGTGTTGTTGAACACTTTGCTGGCATCATTTCCAATTTTGAGATAGAGAAGTCCAATGAGTACTCCAATGGACAGATGGGACATCACCCTAAGGTGGGTCAAAACCTTAACAACAGACACAATGCAATCATAAAATACGGTTTCCCCCTGTAATGTTATATGATGAATATTAACGGAGAAGCTTGTTTGAATGTTTTACCATGTCCCTGCATATTGTAACAAAGGTCCTTTTGAAGAGGATGCAGAACTGTGTAAATGTACTGGTGGCAAAGCTGTGTTTCTCCAGAGTCCCGGTCTCCTGTACAGAAATAAAACACCAACTTTAAAATGTTTTTTTCAAATCAAAGACAACACATAAGCAAGACACTAAAGCCTTCTTGAGGATATGGCTTGATTAGGTCAACAATTGAGTGCATTTCAGCATAATTTTTAAGTATAAATAAGTGAATAGATCCATTAAAAATTATTTACAATCAACTCAAATTAGACCACTGACTTTATAAATTACATAACAAAAACAGACACACATTTGTTTAGTAGATTTGAAATATACCTCCAGGTCCATTTATGCAAATTTAGACATTATTCATTTTTAAAGCTGGTTATTAATACAACGCTACTTTGAACTGTCACAAAACATTCATGGAGATAAAAAAAAAGACTGTCCTATCTTCATAATGCAAAATGATTACTTACACTGTGAACCTGGGAGTTGCAGGAAGGGTCACTCTTGTCTCTGGAGTTTTTCTTGCTTTCCTCCGAGCAGAGTCCGCCTTGAACAGCTTCAAACAGCACTGGGTTCAGGTCTCCATACTCCCCTGATGCTACCTCGATGACTGGAGGCAGAAGGTAGATGTCAATACGAAGTAGCTCAAAGGAAAGACTGTAACACTGACAGGTACTAAGGGTGTACTTACTAAAATCAGCTGGGTTGTGATATGTGGGGCAGTGCAGGCCAAGGTTCTTCAGATAGGGGATGAGGTATGGGACAGTGCCCTTGTAGATGCACTGACCCTGACTAAGGATGTACAACTAGACAAATGCACAAAAAATGCACAAAGACAGTAGTCAATAACGTTTCCAACACAATCACAATAAATACAATAAAGACTACAGACTCTAAATCTGTACTTAAGCAAAAGTACTGCTACTTTAAAATAATATTATGTAAAAGTATTCAACAAAACTGTTACTTGAGTAAAAAATAAAAAAGTATTGAGTGTAAAGTTCTTACTGCTAATGTCACTAGTCCTTGTACTACACTTCTACTACTACTACAAGTACCACTACCCATACTGCTACTACTACTTGTATTCCTATTACTACGACTGCTGTTGCTTATATTACTAGCTTTGCAGTTCAAATAAAAAAATATTGAATACTCATTTAGAGATTCTACAAATGTACCTAAGTAAACACAAAATAAAGGTATGTTTGAGAAAATGTACTTTGAATGTAATAATAAAATGTATAAAATGTGCTTGAGTAAAAGTATCTAGTTACTTTCCACCTCACTCAGGCTGAATAGCCTTGCATCGCTAGTATGATTCCCATCAGTGGGACGATCTAAATGACTGCTGCCTGTAGTGTGAGCAGCTCCTAATGGGGGTTAAAAAGTCCAGCACAGGCTCTTAAGATATACCTTATCAAACATCTCAAAGAGCTTGGCACTGGGCTGATGGATGGTGCAGATGATTGTCCTTCCTCCCTGAGCCAAAGATCTCATGAGTGACACCACCTGAAAGCATGACGCACTGTCCAGACCACTGCAGAGGTACAGACAGAAAAAAAAAATAAAGCACTGAGACGCATGTACTGCCATACAGAGAGTATATAGTGCAAGTGTCTTTACCTGGTGGGCTCATCAAAGAACATGACAGGAGGATTGTTCACCAGCTCCAGAGCAATGGCCAGTCTTTTACACTGTCCACCAGAGAGGCAGTTGGTGCGAGTTTGGGCACACTCCTGAAGACCCAGGGCAGTCAGGATCTCATCCACCTTACACACAAAGATACAGCAGGTGAAATCTTAGTTCTCATGTTATACATAAATTAAATTTGCTGTTCTTGCTTATTCCTGAGATGGGGTACACTCTGGATAGTACCAGTTAGTCGCAGGGCTAAGATTTACATACACCTACTGTACAGACAACTAATCAATCCCACATTCATTCATTATGGGGAATAAGGAATTACCAATCAAGCTATATGTGCATGCCTTTTGTGAGTGGGAGAAACACCTTGCCAAAATGTATATAGGATAATTAAAATGGGATATTTGCAGAGACCATCTCTGACTTACACACTTTTACATGTATACGTTTCACTGTAAGCATGAAATACACTTACAAGTTCCTTTTTGACCTGCATGCTCTCGTTGAGTTTCAGATTGGCTGAAACCTGGAAAAGACACACACAGCTTATGGTTGTACTTTAAACAGAAATATTCAAACTTTTCAAAAGAGGAATGCTTGACCTTACCATCATGGCCTCCCTGGCGGTGAGGTGGGGCAGCAGCATGTCATCCTGCATGATGTAGCAGGACATCTTCCTAAACGTCCTCAAGTCTCTCGGCCGGCCGTTCACCAGGATCTGACCCTTCATACCGGTCTCCCTTAAACAATAAACAACAGGCACAATGGGGCCACTAGTCATAACTTATATTATGTATCTGTATAGGTTTATGTCGTACCTGTATCCAGCTAAAATATTCATGAGCGTGGACTTCCCAGCTCCAGACGGGCCCATGATGCCAATGAGTTCTCTGCTGTTAAACCTTCCCGAAAGACATTTGAGAAGAGCTTTGTAACCTAAAGGAAAAAGGATATACAAATTTTAGACTGCATGGATCAGCAAGTATTGTAAATCAGGTATATAGATTTTTAGCTAAATAAATGGCTTACAGTGATTTAGAATTTCTCAAAAGTCTGAAGTGTTGCCCTCAAAGCAATGCAAAAAATGAGGAGTAATCTGAACTAATTTTGCTGACCCCAAATAACACTGACTTTTATCATGAACATTTTTTACAAAGAAAATGGCTTTGGTCAATTACAATTCAGCACACTCCTGCACCTTCATAACCTTTGGAGAATAAAAACAGTGAACCTAATAAGTGTCTTTCTTGTAATTTCTCATTGCAGAGGTTTTCTGGGTGGTTGTGGGTTCCCAATCTATGCAGTACTGTAAAGTAAATTAATACTTAGTAGTATTAGCACTATCAGGAGTAGTTTGATTTGATGGTGCTTGGTCATTTAATTATATCACTTAATTATATGTAAAAGCACAAAGAAAATGACTGAAAATGACTATACGGCAGAGCAGGGAATCAGGGGCCTAATATTGTTGTAAAAGAGATTAAACACAATCCAAGATACTGTAAAAGACTACACTGCCAGTGGCACCAGCAGACAAACCACAGCCATTAATGTCCAGGCAGTGGTCACAGGTCATGCTATTGTGACCTTAGGCGGAGGGATACTCAGGCCAGACATGTACTGAAAACAATCGCTTCAACTCCTTTCCTTTCTGCATTTAAAGGTTTGTACACACATTTATGAAGATTATCTCATATTTACACTGATGATCTGTTGTCACCACAGAAGTTTGAGTGTTGAAGGCCATTTGGTTGGATTATTGATCAGTCATACAGTCGTACCATACCAGTACCTCAGGCAGCGTTAGCGTTAGCGCACACGTGTTTTATATCTTTTGATCTGAAATATTTGTCCTGTCAAAGCTTCAAAACATGAGTTACCACTGAAGCATTTTAGGCTCATAGTGTGTGGGCTATAGGCAGACTGGTGGAGATGTACTTTTAGGAGTTACTCTTTAAAAACGTGATAAATGTTTATGCTAGCGTTCCCTTTTGCCTAACGACCGCAAATCTTCATGTTACATTAGGCAGTTTCTCACTGCTGTCAAGCCAGTTCGTTTTTCCGTGGTCGAGTGCGCTATTATAGCATTCTTTACGGTAGTTAGTCGTGCCGCTGCCGAGGGGGAGCGATGCACACGAGAGTAACCACAGCGAGAGTTTAGAAGCACATTTACACAATTTTTTCACTAATTTAACAAAATATCCATTTATTATGAAAGACTAATTATTACCTAACTAAATATGGTGAGTGTATAAGGTGGAATTATATCGCATCTTTTTCTCTATAAGCCTAAGAAATGACTGAACCAGTGTGCTATGTACTCCTACGACCATTAACTCTGGTACTACATTCACACCATGGAGTACTTTTTTCATGAAGTTCGTAAAGACTAAAATTAAACTCATTGCGTACTGTATCGTACTGTATTTGAGATTGAAAATAAAAATAAATAAATAAAAAAAGTACCCAATGAAACCTGCTTATACCTATTAAGTACATCTAGGACTACTACCACCGAGAGTATGAATTAACTTTACTGTGTACTTTTTGTATAATTGTACTTCAAAGTACCAAGTAATACGTAAAATTAGACACAAAAAACAGATTTTGAAGTTGAATAAAAAACTTATTTCAAAAAAGTACACAGTAAAAGTACTTCATGCTCTCAGTGGTAGTAGTTCTGGGTTGTACATAATATAAGCAGGATTCATTGTGTACTTTTTTGAAATAAGTTTTTTATTGGAAAGAGCATGCCACTTTTCGGCCCTGTTCAGAATAATAAAGACAGAAGACCTGGGCGACAGATTCAGTCTCTTCTACTGCACCAGTTTGTTCAGTTCATCAGTAATCAACACAATTTTTCAGCAAAATCCCTCACATTTAACACATTCATGAGTTGTCGCGTCTGTGTGAAATACTCTTACTGTTTTACATGCCAGTACATTTAAAAGTGAGTACTTTAATACTTTTACTTAAGTAGACATTTTAAGGTGGTGTAAGGTTAAGGTTTGTACATTGATACACCTTTCTTTCTTTGTGATAAAAACCTGTCAAAGATGTTTGTGCAGTACTATCTATTATCTACTACTACTACTATTTATATCTGTATTTGAAGTATCTTAATTGTATTGGTCCATGTTCTCATTACACCTGACTTGTGATTAAACGCTGTCATTGAATCTGCTATTTCCACGATGGAGCTGCATACAGATGATCTAACCTCCACCATGGCTCATACATAAGGACTCTTTTTTCTGGACTAAGCCACTTCCTGGTCGCTGTGTCTCACGGGAGTCACATGAAAAATACTCCGTGATGTGACAGGACGTGACTGCACACTCCTCGTTTCTACCCCAGAGAATTTACTTCATTACTCATGGATTAGTTGGAGTCATCACTTCCAGCTCTCACAATGATAACTGCATGTGATCTCTAATCTAAATGTTTATCAGAGTCTGCACTTCACTAAAGACATAAGTCATTACAATTATGCAAACCATTAAAAAGCATTTATTAAAATCTTAAAGCAACAAAGCATCCCAGGGCAAAATATGCACGATATCATTCAAACTATGTACAGCGGTGAAGAGTTTGTCCTCTATGTTAAACAAGGCCATTCACCTTCATTACCAAAACAATTACTGAGTGGATGATGATTAATTTCATATTTATATTCAAAGCCTTTTTACTGCTCTGACCTCTGGTGATGGCCAAATGTCTTCACAGGGAGAGGGACACTGTATGCTGCATGTATGGACTATATGAATATAACATAAGCATTCCTCCTCACTGCTCTTGTTATCAGAGTTATCTCTGACAAGACATCACAGTTTAACGAAGCCAAATGCTCAGAGCGGAATTAACTAGCAGTGAATAACAAAATGCCGGAGAAACACCTGGAGGAATGTAAACACACTTCCTCACTCCTCCTCTACTCATTGTCCTTCCTCACAGCTAGAGTTTCACCATTCCTCTCCCCTGGGACAGACGTATCCTACACATGAAAGCAGGACACAGCCACTTCATCTGAAGAGAGCGGGAAATGGATGGACTCTTCTCCTCAATCCGACAACAACAAACGGTCTCCTCATTGAAAACCTCACCTTCCTAAGCCCTTTTACTCTTGTTACGCTGATACAACAAGCAACACTGCATCTACAACATCTTTCTCTTTTCATTTATGATAATTCAAAGTGCTTTCAAACATCGTCATCCAGGTATAAAAGTAGAACACTCTTTCCTTGATGCATAATTGCACATTATTTAGGCAAAAGTGCATGTAAGGGACAACTATATATAAAACCAAAACAACAGCTAAAAGACTGTTATACTGCTTTGATTACATACGCATAAACAGTAATTCAAGACAAGCTTGTTAATAAGAGATGCTAACAAGCCCCTTAGAGTCATGTATTAAATTGCACCACAAAGTTTGGTGTGGCCTTGATGTGCTGTGATTATGAGAATTACAGCTAACAAAAGACTAGCAAAGCTCCACACATATAGTGAGCAGTAATTAGTCAATGTCACGTATCTTGCTGCTCACACATCATCGAACTGATGAGGAGAGACAGGTGCCCTGAGAAACAATACAAACAATAGTGCAAACCACAGGTTGGTTCTGATTGGACTACAAAAACATGAGGCGCAGTGGACAAACACACAAACTGATTTATTGACCTCTGCTTGTGCCATGTTCACTGTTTATCAGACTACAATATTGCACATTTAGATTCCACAGGGAGACAAAGATGCTTCCACATCACAAAGCCTTTTCTACAAGAGTAAAAATAGTGAGCTGAACCACACAACCTAAATATACCGACAGCAACTCAACATGAAGTAGTCTACAGTCTCATCATTAGTATGGGCAGTGAGTTTAAACGCTGTCCATATTTTATGAGTAGATCAATCGATTAGGCTTGATGCCACTGCTTATCATCCGACAACAGAAAAAAAAAAGCAACTCGAACAGTGTGCCAACCTAGGAATGTGAATTATTTACTATGTCTAAACTCTGCTGAGCACAGCAAAGCTTACAGCACACACAGCTCCGACATGGTGGATATCTGTAATAGGCCTATGTGACACTTTGGAACGGGCATCCAAACAACAAGCATGAAAAAATATATATATATTTTTTTTTTTATTTCTGCATTTCAGATATTGATTGGTCTGAGTGGGACCATCCATCATGATAAGTACATGAGCAGCAGTACCTCTCCGGCGGTACCAGGGGCCTTCTCGGATGGTGTAGGAGAGCTCGTTGAACTCCAGGTCAACAGCAGAGCGGCGGGGCAGGTGGGAGAAGCGCTGGGCCTCAGTGATGTGGTTCTCCACTTTCTTCAGGTGTGTGAGCAGAGGCGCCTCCTGGGGTGGCCCACTGTGGAGCTTGGTCTCCTCCATTGGGATGCTGACAGCGGTCGTGTCCAGTGTCCTTTCAGCCATCCTGAAAGACTGGGGGACAGGGCTATGTTTAAGTACAAACTGTTCCATGTTAAAAACTAAATTAATTAAGGCTATTAGCATTGTGTAAACAGGGGCAAAATCACCCTGTCTTAGGTTTAGACCCCTAATGGGAGTAAGTAATAGAAAACTAATGACTTTAGCAAAATACATCTAAAAGTGTCAATTGCAATCTCACTGACTTTGTTTGTGTATTGAGATACTTTGAAATCTACAATGTAAATACACAGTACTAAACTTAATGGTCAATTTTAAAGTTTTATGGAGAGAAAAATGTAACCTAACGGTAACACTGATTTGCATTGATTAAGTGAGTTACTGTTCACTGCTGCCTGGAGGTCTCTATTGCCTTCACTTAACCAAAGCTTGTGTATAAAGATATGTCATAGTGAAGGTTTAGTAGATGACTCCAGACACCATGGTAAGAGCAGGTGCTGGCCTTGATGTGATTATAACTCGTTGGATAGACTGTCTGTTTTAGCGAAAGGAGCTTGTGAGTGTGAGGAGTGAGGATCTGGTTTCATTTCTGCAGCAGGCCCATACTGCTGATTCAAATACATTTCCTCTCAGAGCAGCCAGACAGGGGGCTGTCTAAAGAGTCTCTCATAGCATGTAGTGTGTGCCAGAATCTTAATGTACAGCTATTATCACTGTATAAACATACCTGTACACCAGACTCAGTGATGGCTGGCTGCTCAGTGATGCAAGTAATTGATTCACATACGGCACAATTAAGTGTAACACTATAGCGTGTTACAGATAGTAAAACTGTATGACAATGTAAACATCATTAGTTTAGGGCGTTTGGTGCAAATACATTCTCCTCATGTTTCTTTGCACACAATACACTCAAGATATTGATCATTGTATGATATAAACATTATCCACTTTTCTTGAAAGCACTTGTGGCGTAAACACTGACTACTCGTTAAATAATTAAACAAAATAATTCATTCATTCAACACAATAAATAATAACAATTTATGCTCATAATTCACTCTTGATTCATGTTTACAGAGCTATAAATATAGGATTATTACCAGGAGCTATTAAATAGACTACTTTTTGTTTGTCTTTTACTAAGGCATTAATTCCCTCAGCATCAAAATGGCAGTGTTCCCTAAATGTGCAGCTTTTGAATCGAGACCAGGTCCCAACATCTTATTATACATTGCTCAGTATCTTCAATTCACCGCTTTAACCCACAGAAAAATAGTTTCTAATAGTTCAATCAGAATCACAGGATGCTCTGTTGTTGATAAACAAACAATCCAGCTCTGTCACACAGACTTGTAGTACTCTTGGACATCACTGATCCACTGTAAGTGTAAAATCTGAACCCACGTGACAAGGAAGAAAATTGCTCATAGCTGCTATTGATCATCCTGCCATTAGTGAATTTCCATTACCAGGCTGCCCAAGCTCTGTAAAACACTGACAGACTTTAATGGCCCCTTGCTCAAGTGAAGGCCTCCATGTTTTGTCATGTGAGGTCCTTCAGCCTGAACACGTGAGCACACTCAAGAATAAAGAAAAAAAAAAGTAATTTTTTTATAATGAAATATGGTTCTTGCATACATTTGGCTCTGGCGTTGTGACTTTGAGATGTATGATGCTTCAGAGGCACCTGTTAAACCAAAGACAGACAGACAGACAACTATTCTGACGGGACACATCATGCAACAAACAGATACACACCTATTATTGTGTGTTGAGCCCAGAGGAGCAACAGTGCCCAGTTGATCCAGTCAGGTAAAGCACAGCCACATCAGAATGTCCCGTTTAAGCCTGAACAATTTGAAGTAAGAAAAACACACTCGATATGGTGTCTGTGCTCTAAGGTCCACAGAAAACTGGTTAGCTCTGGCCACCTAGATACTCATCGATATGTCTCGCCCATCCTCACCATCCTGCATCCACTACAGCAACTCCTGAGATTAAAATCATGTCCGGCCTCAAACTAGGACTGCATCCCACCGAGAGGATCACCAGGGGAACGGCAGCAACGATCTAGTGTCATGTTTTCTTGTCTTGCCCTCCGTCAAACGCATCCATCCCGCATCCTCGGCGCCGAGTTATGTTAGCTTTCGATCAGACACATGTGCAGCGGAAACATAAACATCTTAACAGCGCTGCAGATGCTTCACCATCATCAGCAGTAGCAGCAGCAGCAGTAAAGCGATGGAGCAGCCACTGTGGTGCGCTCACACATACCGCTTCTTCTTCGTGCGTCGGTGTGGTACGCACGCCGGGCTGGGGATGCAGGGCGTTGCTGTCAGAGTGCTACCAGGCAGAAAAATATCTGTTATGCTTTTGGATGCTGTCCCATAATGCATTGTTTTTTACGTTTGGGTTGTTAAAACTACAGAAAACAGAAAAAACACTTGAACGCACACATTTATCTTGTTTAAATGATAATTTAAAACCCCAAAACGCGAAATATTTTTAAGTTATTTATGATTACGCAAATCAAACTGACTGATCTATATGACAAATGTTTAATTAAATTAGCAATTACCCATTTTTAGCTATTTCATTTTCTCTAGGGATATGAGGGCCGCGTGGGATGAGCCAATAGAATAGGCTACTGCGAGTGTATAGAGATGGGAAATAGTTTAAAGTTTCCGTTTTTGGTGGCACTCATCGTAAACACAGAGGAGGATTTTGGTAACATTCAGATCCGTCTGTCTCTTTAACAGCCGCACCTGCGCATCTGCCTGGTGCTGATGCTGCAGTGCCCGGGTTATTTTCGGTAAAACAGTCGGGGTTACTAGCGTTCAAACAGGCCCTCCACGGCTTACATCACCCCTGAGAGGAAATCAAGGCCATTTTTAGCCAATCTCACCTGCCTTTTTAATCAGAGCCGTTTGAAACCATCCCTCAGCGCAGCATCCCATCTCTCGTGTACTTTCCTTGGCTATAGGACCATTTGGCACAATTGTAGATATAGTGGACAGAACATACAGAAATATTTATTTATAAATGTTTTATGCAACTCAGAGTCAAGCCAGGATGCGAAGGAAAGATGAATGCGTTCTTTAGCCATTTTATGTTTGGTCAAGGCAGTCAGGACACACTTCAAAGCTTTAGTACAAAAGAATATTTACCTAAGAGAATGAGGGATGATCTTTCTTTCATTTTTTATGTAGAACGAGTTTGACTTTACATTCACCTATTATCTAAAAATAACACATTTATACACACACTCATGAGATAAGATAAGCACAAAGCCAGTATTAATCAACTAAAAGTCTGTGAAATACCCCAGCTTTGTGCCATTCATAAACTCCACATACTAGGATTGATTGAGAGGCAAACACTTGGGTTCAGTCCAGTTTTTGTGTTGGACTTCATATTTCAACAAAACAAAGGCTTATTTTGCCAAGCTCCACTGTCATAATGTAATGCTGACATGGAGTGCATGACAGATAAGGGTTAGGCTACATATAAAACAGAGAAACACACAACACAACCACAAAATATAAAGGATACTGACCATGGCATCAAGCACATCTGCTCTCGTCTTCCTGAGCTCTATTTTGTTTTGTATGCAGGGGACATTCACTGGCAAAGGTATGAACAAAGAGCAACATTTTAAACTGTAACATGTATAATATCTAATGTGAGATATGGTGCAGGTCCAGACGTTGTTCCTATCACACTGACTGTGGAGAATACCCTCTCAAATGCAGTACCAACGACGTACTTCACCAGTGTTGTACATGGGGGTGTACTGCTTGGCGCTCTGAGACGGCTACAGGAAACTCAGCAGGACTTCAAGTAAGATCTGCTTTTGTTTAATCTCTGTGGCTCCATTCACACTAAAAGTTGCTGTCACCATTTTTTTAAATCTGTTTTCTATACATCTTTATTTACTGTAATTCATTTAGTTATATTTTAGTATATGAGTTAATCTGTGTCATAGGAAATTCTTTATAATATTGTTTAACAAATATTTGAGTCATTTGATCTCCCGCACTTGTAGATGTCTTTATATAGGCTACTCCAGCTTCCTCATGCCATCATGCCAAAAACAAGATATGCATGTGAATAAACATGAATTTGTCCATAGTGACTGAATATGAGAGAAACTGGTTACCTGTCAGTGTCTGCCCTGTGACTAACTGGTCATTGTCCAGGGTGTACCCCACTTTAGGCCCATAGCTGCATTGATAGACTCCAGACACCCTCAAAGCAAATTGGGACTAAGTGGAAAAAAAAAGATAGGATTTAATTAAAACTGTTTACTTTTTGCTATAAAGTAAATGTGAGTGTATAGAGATGGGAAATAGTTTAAAGTTTTCGTTTTTTGGTGGCGCAGCAGTGTAGCAGTGTAAACTGTATCCTGTTAATGCAGTGTTGACTCATGTAGTGACTAACTGTGTACTCACAGGTTCACAGTGAAGGAGGATCCAGACTTTGGCCTGTATCTGGAGAGTGTGAATGAACTGACAGGGGATGAGAACAGTTACTGGGAGATCCTGGCAGAGCGCTCTGGAGACCTCACCAGGCTGGATGTGGGTGAGTATATCCTCCCTAGAGCCACAGGACAACAACCCACCTGAGGCTGGCTTAATGAGCTTTAATGGAGCAAGGGATTTGGTCCATATGGTATTACAGTACTTTCTATAGAGAATCACCTTTATTATTGTAATTTTACTAAACGCATTGTGTTTTTGCAGGAGTTGGATGTTACAAACCTAAAGCCTTCGAGCACTGTCATCCTAAGGTTCAACAAGAGTTTCCAAAATAAGTAGCTTTCTATGGCCTGTACTGTGATGTAGAAGATAATTTTGATGCCAAGTGATTTCTTTCTTATTCAATAATAAACGAAACAGCAACATCTAGAGGCTGTCTGATGCAATTTCATGTTTATTTCAAGTGTATAGTACATAGAATGTAACGTTTGAGCCTAAGCAGTAAGTTTTCATACTAAAGTTACACAAATGGTGTAATGAATGTGTTCAAAGTTTAATAATTATATTCAAGTTTACGCCCTTTTACATGTATAAGGTTTATGTTTTACCCAATGCAATAGTAAACTTTTGTATAAAAAATATACACTATACGTTGATTGGGGATTACCTTACACTTCACTTGTGTAACCCCTGAGTGTCCTGGGCCAAAGAGATGGTCTCTAACAAGATTAAAGTTTCAGATGCTGCCAGGACAGATGAACACGTCAGAAACACAGTGGAGCGTAGATACTAAGTTACTTTTACATCATGGCATCAATAGAAGAGCCTCCTTTTTTCTTAAAACATAAAGATAATTTTGTTTGATTGATTTTTGCAATTTTGGTATAACAGAGCTTCATTGTGTAACGCAAAATTATACTGTGAAAAATGTAACATATACAGGTGCATGTTAATAAACTAGATTATAATGGAAAATATTTTATTAAGTAGTTCAGAACCTATATTATACAGATTCTGTGCACACAGAGTGAAAGAGTTCAGGATTTAATTATTCTAATGTTAATCTGATGATTATGTAATGTTATGTCATTTTCAAATTTTATGAAATACTGAATTTTGTTTGTCTATAAGCCATGATCATCACAATTAAACTTAATCAATACAATTATTTCATTCTAATTTAATGACATATGTCTGTAGTATGAAATATAAACATTTTGCTTTATTTTACAGGTCCAGGTTTTATCCAGCAGTTGCTGAAAAAAGTATAAATTAATTACATTTTAATTTTAAATAAACTTACATTATATCTGTGTCAGAGTTCACTCACCACATGATAATGAGCAGTCACAAATACAAGGTACACACTGTGCAAAGAAACGTTTCCAACCGGTCTCCTTCTTCTTACAGTTGTTGATCCTGGTGCATCCCTGTTTGGGCGGGCCATAGTAGCTCTTATAGGTACATGTAGAGGAGCATGTCCCATTTAGTTCTGCCTCACTGATTTCAATGAGTCCTTTTTTACACATTCCTGCACACAAGAAGAAGTTACAAAAATCTAATATCAAATTCAAATACAAAAAACTTAAATTTGCTCACTTAGGCAGGATGGCTTTGGGGTCCAGAGTCCATTAGGGAGACAAGTTCTGGTTGGGTTTCCCAGCAGCATGAAGCCTGGGCGGCAAGTGTACCTGACGACAGAGCCCACCCACCAGTCATTACCATACACTGCACCATTATAGTCCACAGCTGGTCTTCCACAGTTCACTAGAATGGACAAGATGAGAAAACGAGGCCAAGACAAGACTTGATACTCCATTGATGACTACATATGCACTGGATTTTGATTTGAGACAGTGTTACCTCGGCATAGTGACTTATATCCAAGCCAGCAACAGCTCGAGTCCCCACATCGGTCTCTCCTCACCTCCTTGTGTTTTGCCTTGCATCCTCCCACACAGAGAGGAGCAGAGCCAGACCAATATGTGTAGTCTATAAGGTCTGGTTGAGGTATTCGCTCTGTCTCACCTGGAGGAAGCAATTGTTTGTTCAATACAGTAGAGATTTAAGCACTGAGTTATGTTTTAATGCATGTGTAATGCAAGATCTTACCACTACTTTCCACCTGTCCAGTCCACTCTGTCAGCTGACCAATTGATAAAGACCCACACAGCAGCAGCAGAAGTTGATGAAATGTTAGATTTCCCATCTCAAAGAAGCATTTTCTGTAAAAATAACTCCACGTCGCCTGCAAGTCTAAGTCACATTTTTAAATCATCAGTGTACTAAGTCAAAAGCTCTGAGTTCAGAGCAGGAAGCAGAGTGCTATAAGTAACACTTACACTAAGCTTTGAGCAGGGTTTAATCTTCTGCTCAAAGTGAAGGCTAGTGCATTCAGGAGACCATGCTGTGACAGGATACACAGATCTAGCAAATTATATTTGAAAAGTGATTGCAAGGCCAGGTGTTGTAACATTTTTTATAACCCCATATACTGGAAACAGATGATTTGGACCCTTTCATTTGTGAGTTGTTTACATTCAAGGAATTGACCCATGTTTATTGAATGAAAGAAAGTAACATTAAGGAGATTAGTACTACGTGTCCTCATGCTGCTACCTGAACTCCTCTCAACATGTGATCTTACATGTGATCTACCTTTTGCCAAATTCTAGGATTTAGAATTTGGTCTTTGATTTATTTTTAACAAAGAACTATGCATTTGAACCACCCCTTCTACTGGATCAGCTGAGTTGAAACATACAGCAAAACCACACAAACTAAACAGAACAAACTGCTCAAAAGTGTGTTAATACATATATTTATTGTATAAATTGAGGCAGCAAACAAATGAGGTTGAGCTCCATTTGCCACCTTATGTTTGATACCTAATATAGGTTAAAATGACCATTATCAGAAACATTTTCTTCTTTTATAACTTAATATAATCTTAAACAGTTATAAGCTATCTTCAGCCCCTAAGAGTAGATTTAGTGGAAATGTACTTTTTTGTCATTCTGGCAGTTAAGCTTGAATTCCATGTTCCTGGTTGGATTCTGGCAGCTGCAGCATGACTGCAGCATCCCCTGTAGATGACAAATCTCCAGACAGGACATACAGCATGCTCTGGTCTGGGCCGTTCTGCTCCTCAGTGCCTTGCTCCTCTAACAGCACTCCCCTCAGCTCCACCTGAACTTCTGCAGGTAACACCTCCTCCTGAAGCCCACTGCCATCACCCTGACCACTGTCCTCATCCTCCTCCTGCCTGCTCTGTTTCTCTCTCATCAGCTGCTCTGTCAGCTCCACACTTTCATAGCGAATCAGCTGTAGCCGCATAAATCCATCTTCATGCTCTTTATACCTGAGAGAGAGAGTTATGTGCTATTAGTTTGAAGAAATCTTAAATTCATGTTTTCACTAAAGAAAAAAATACCTGAATCGTGGGTGTCCAGACGGCCATTTAAATTGGTGCTTTTTATGTAGATGTACTGTTAGGTTGTTACCTCTGGTGAAGCACTGCTCACACACATGACATTTGTAGCGGGCCATGAAGTCTCCCTATTTTAAATCAACACAATTAGGCACAAATAACTAACTAGAGTTATAAACACATAAATGTTAAGTGCACCTGATGCTCTCTTTTGTGGTGGATTTTCATAGTCGAAAGTGAACGAGATGTGAAGCCACAGCCAGGGACGTCACAGTGAAATGCTGGTTCACTACTGTGGGTATCCAGGTGTTTACGCAAGTCCACTTGATTCTTACAGCTGCACATATTAAGTCCAACAATCAGCCAAATAACACACAACCAATTATATATAAATACATATGTTATCGTACCTGTACTCGCAGTATTCACAGCTGTATGGTTTCTCAGTACTGTGACGAAACTTAATATGGTTACGCAAGGATGACGGTGTTGGACAAGTCATGTCACACAATGGGCATTTGTAATGGCTCACTACAAAACGAGAAAAATCAAAAATACAGTAGAGCTGCTAAACACTGCAATGGACATGTGAGTCCAGATTCCAGAAAACAGCCAAACCTCTTCAAAGTCTGAGGTTAAAAAAATACATACAATACAAATTACAGGACTGACCGTGGTTCCTCATGTGATCTCTTAGTAGTCGTTCTGTAGCAAAACGTTTGGAGCAGTGAGAACACTGAAACCTGCCCTGACCTGTAACACCATTTGAATAACAATCAATGCCAATGTTGTGTAAGTTTAATTAACAGCTATTGTTGTTACCTTCCATGGCACTCTGTCTTACGATGTGGTCAAATAATTTGGTGTTGCTGGCATACATGCCTCCACATCCAGGACAAGCTGTTACCTTCTCTTGGGTGTGACTGCGCAGGTGCTCTCTCAGTTTAGGACGGCCTTTGGCTGTAGCTTCACAATCTGTGAAATGTGATTGAGATAGACTCAGAGATTGGATGCACATATACAATAATAGTGTTAAATTAACATGAAAAACTACCTTTCCATCCACAACGTACTGGGAATTCACAGTCTCCTGCTGGTATATCTACGCACACACTATGCATCTCAACATGCCGATAAAACCATTCTGGGTTTTCAAATGGCCGTTGCTTAAAATATACATGAAACAACATATTTAAAAAAATTATGTCTCTGTTGCCTATTTCTATCCTCTGATGAATCAACTGAGACGTTAAAATATTTGGGGCTTGAATCAAACCTACCTCACAATCTTCCCAAAGACAAACAAAATTGTCGGGGATATCAGGAATGATGTTTCGGCCAACTCCAATTGTGCAGGTGTTAAGTTCTGCCTGAGCATCAAGGACCTGCTGACCCAACTGCTTTAATTTAGTGTGAAAACAGTGAAAAAATACATGTCTTCTTAACTCTTCTGGACCATCAGAAGAGCAGAAGCCACACTCCTTCCAAAGACAGTTGTCCACCCCTGTTAACAAACCAATACAACAGTGTTTGTTTGTTTTTTTGAGCTAATGTTTGAATGATTCTAATGAATAACATATAAAATATGTTACCTTCGGCTTCCTCTGCGTCCTCTTCTGCAATGTTCAGAGCCCTAAGGTGATCCTCGGCGTGTTTGCAGAAAGCCTCCATTTCGTTGAACACTTCCTGGCACGAGCCCCATTCACACTCCAAACTCAAGGTTGTATTTCGTTTCACTTTTTTCGGTGGCATCTTTCTAAAAAAATAATGTGCTGAATAGTGACTTGATGTGAACTGTAATGAGTACTGTTTGGCCCAGACTGACCATCACATGGCGTTGGCTAACACAAACAGTTGACTATTTTGTGTAGCCACAGTAAACATAATATTCCGTATATCGACAGACGTATAACAGAACGATTTGCATATTCACCAAGTGAGAAAATGACTTAAGCAGTGACGAAAAAAATAACGGCAAAATAAGAGTATATTTAACAAATAAAGACAGCATAGAAAAAATCATAATAAATCCAATAGTAATGGACTGTGCGCCCGAAATGTTCCGCGGAAACAAGTACTAGAATAGATAGTTCCGGCTTTGCATTATCGTCGCGAAGTTTCCATAATGAGGGGATTTACCTTTTTCATTAATACCTGAAAGGTACAACATAAAAATGTAGGTGTAATTTTGACATAACAAAAACATTAACATTATCAATCATTTATTAACATAAACAGTATAATAATTCGTATTATTAGCAATGAATATTTCTCAGTAGCTCGTTTGTTTTATTGCAAGTACTATGTACTGTATTTGTAAACATAATTTCAGAGCAAATGTGCATTTGATTTTACATTCATCCTTCTGTTTTGAGTGAAAATGTGTATCAGATGAAACATCATGCAACCATCACCATCGACATTTCTTCATTCATTTTCTCTCTATGGACATGGGAAAATCTACTTAAACTTACAGTAACAACTGTTAATTGGTAATTTTCACTGTTTTGTATTAGTAACCGTGTTTACTGTAGTTCACAAATCTCACACTTTTTATTGTATTTTCACAGTAACATGTCTTGTTGATGATGTAGATATGGAAGATGACACCTTTGTTGTTTTCTATTTTTTCTTTATGAGCTGAATCCATAGTATATGAAGCATAAGCAATATCATTTTAGATCCTTTTGTTTTTGTGCGAAAAAACATATATTCAAAAATCTATAAATTTACTACACCGTTTCAATGATATCTGAGGCAGAAAAGTTACAATAGGCAATTGGCTTCTGTTCAGAAGCAAATGTACGTATGTAAGCATTTAAAATGTCCCATAGAAAAGTAATGACTTTTCAGTCAGTGTTCTGTTCACTCTCTTGTACATCCATCTAGACATCATAAAAAAGACGCACCAGATGATAACGGATCCCAAAAGCCACAGCACTTCCTATTACCTGGGAAAGATGAAAGAAATAAGGCAACAAAAAATACATCGCAGTCGTTTCTAAAATACAATGTTTGAATGTACCTGAATAATGAGCATGATGACTGTGAGAGTTCGCTCATGAGTTGGACCACGTATTTTTAGGACTAGATTTATTAAAGTCATGTTGTTACATTCAATGTAATCATCGCCATCTTTCTTGTCCCTTCGTACATCAAGCACTCGCAGCAACTCTGCTACCTGGTGAGAAAGAGGGTATAACCAAGCAACCTCATAAGCAAAAAACACTGAATAACAATGAATAATTCAAATATATACAGAGTAATGAAAATCTAAATATAATGAATACAGTGTTTGAGGCCTTACCTTTAAAATGAGATGCCCCAACTTGGAGAGATTCTTACTTTTAAATTTAGAGAAGCTCATACCCAGCTTGCCTGTGTCTGGATTCAACCTTTCAGTGAGAGTATTGTGAGAAAGGAAAAACAATTACAGTGAGACTGAACAATAAAGACAATCTATGAAGTCACATATATTTGTAACATGTAGACAGGAATGTTTCCAAATTTGAGATGCTGGTTACCTGGGAAGACGGTGTCTTGGACAAGGGATTATATGAAAAAGCTGAGGCAGCGAGTATATGAAGTTAGCCACTTGAGGAATAAAAAACAGCAGCATTGTTTTGCTGAAGTGACCCAAGATTCCCACAACAGCAAAGGTCATCCCAGCAAAGTAGCAAAATGTGTCTCCCACAAAAACAGATGAGGGATACCTGCGATAAAGCAGGTAAAAAGCATATGACAAGGTCAACATTGATACCATCATTTGTGGGTTTTACTTACCAGTTGTGATAAAACAGGCCTAATGTGGTGAAGAAAAATGGTATCATGAAGTATAAGGAGAACATGTGGTCTTCGCGGTAATCTCCTGAATAATAAAAATGTATTTAACAAAACAGTAGTATTAAACATATGATAATACATAATAGGGCAAAAATAACAAACCACTGAGCTCCAGAAAGTTAAATATAACGATGGAGCCAGAGATGAATAGAGCTTGACCAGACTCAATGCCATTGATTCCAGCTAAAATGTTGATTGCATTTGTGCAGAAGACAGCCAGCATTCCCATGTAGACATAGTAAAGAATCCCTACAGAAACACACAGTACATTTTAAATATTAAATATTTACAATTATATTATGTGTGTTATATTAAATGAAGTTTATAAATCAAAACACAACTAACCAAGATCTAAGTGCAGTCCAAGAAGAGCTCTGAATGGTTTGGGTACCACAATAACTGTGTTGCCGAAGTTAGTAAAATAGACCATGAGGAGAGGCAAAGAAGCCATGGTGGGGAGCAGGAGTTTATGTCTCCATCGCAGGTTCAGGACATCATCAGCAAAACCAAGAAAGATCATGCAACAGATGGCCAGCAGTGCACCAATCAGCTGAACAAACTGGAGATTAGAAAAGGGGATTAATGAACATAAAGTAAGCACTGTTTTACTTAATGTATGTTCTACCTCATCGTGAGGAAAGCCCATGCACTGATCTCCAACAAAGCAGCTAAGGAAAGGCACTGGGATGAAGCAGAAGAGGATGATGAGGAAGACCGTCCCACTGATGACCCCCTGGGATTCAGGACTGTTCAAACATTTGAGAAAACAATTCCTTGTAGGTATTACAAGTAATTCAAATGGTAACACCCCGGATGGCAGTATATTGTGTAAAAAATTACAAACTTCTTACATTTCCTTTTTGGAGGTTTTGTTGAGGTCCATTCCGTACAGTCTCGCTGATATAAAATGTTCTTTGAAAGCAGGAATAAGTTTAATGGTGGCCAAACAGCCAAGAGTCGACATTAAACAGTTTATAACCAGTGGCAGCACTGGTATAGGAGACATGTTTTCAGGCATTTTGTAGCTCTAAGTGACAGCTCAAATCTTGTTTGACTACTGTGACGCTACACCTAGGATCGATAAACGAAATTTGACTGTAGAAATGACATGTCACGGCGCCAGTTTAGAACAAAACATGTGTCCTTAGTTCCCGTGTCACAAAAGAGTTAATTCACAAATCAAAGGTGTACTCCAAGCCATCTTTCATTGTGTTTTGTTGACACCTTTATCCTTTATCTGACGAGCTTAACTCCACGTCTGACAAACCGCTGAGCATCGTAGCGTAGAAGAAGAAATGCTTCCGGTTAACCCCTTCGGCTCTTTATCAATCTGTCAGACATCAAACAAAAATATGTATTTATTTACCCATTTAAATTATGGTATATATGACTTAATTTAATCATTTAACAAAGTTGCTACTCACTTACTCAGACGTCTAAACATGTGTGCACACCGAAAACAACTTTATTTAATTTAATCAATACCTCACATTTCAAAATATTACCTTGTGTATTCTGTATTTGCCGTTAATACAAAAACTCTTACAATAAAATGTCATTATTTGGACTTCTGTTTTTAATGTCATGACTTCCTGCTTTCTGTAGCATGTCTCCTTGCGCGCCCTCCACCGACACTCCCCGGTCACTGCGGTCAAACCCAAACCGCGTCGAGGTTGTGAGGTTTGGGAGGTAGGAGGAGGGTACAAGCAGCGGAGATTGTAAACCTCCTAGAGCCTGTAGCGCAAAGCAGCGGACACTACACACGGCTGTGTTTTGAATCGGTACATGGCAGCGAAAGAGCGTCAATGGAAACCCCGCTGATGACTTGGAGATGGGAATAACACGTTTGTTGATGTGGGCAGCGCTGTGTATCGCCATGAAGACACCTTCATGTTACCGACTCCTTCCTTTCAATTCGTTGCAGCTCGCGACTTAATTTATCGGTAGGTTTCTTTTATTACAAATTTCACGACACTTCACGACTTCATACTACATATGTATAAAGAAAGACATTATTTATAAGTAACGTCATGTTCACTTCACATCATAAGCCTACGTCCACATACATCCTGTTCCCTAATTATGCTGGGTTTAAATAAGCAAATTAATGTATCTATGTGTGCATGGTTATTTGTACTGCTTTATTACACTTGCACCAAGGTGACCGTCTTTCTGCTGCCACTCACAGGCCAAAGAGGGCTGACCTGCTGTGACTGACAGTCCTGACATTTCATTTGCTGACATGAGAAGCTCGACGAGACGCTGATGGAGCTCCAGGATTTGGGATGGCTGTGTATGGTGGCTCTCTTTCTGGCCTCCTTACTCATTGTGCTGGCATGGTTTGTTCAGTACTCTCTGGCAGTGCTGCGGCTGTGGAGAGCCAAGTGGACGGCCAAGCAGAACAAGGAGAGTGCCTGGCAGCAGTTTTTCCCCAAATGGTTAAAGGAGAAGAACCAGGCTAGTGGAGTGTGGGGCATTCTGATGCATCTTCGTTCGGGATGGGACGGACGGGCTGCCTCTGAGGCTGGGGTAAAAGGACTTGTGACCTCTCTGTTCTCCTTCAAATTCTTTAGAGAGCACTGGCAGAGGACCTGGGTCAAAGCACTGAATGAGCAAGCAAGCAGGCATGGGGTGAGTAGACTGTTTGGGATCTGATATGCTTTTAATGTACATTAATCCACACACATTACAAATCTCATTTATTACACACCATCACTATCTGCATCATATATGCCACAAAATCAGGTCAGTTTTTATTACCTTGGTATTTGTACAATTTATATGGTAAGCCTGGCCAAACAGACCAACTCCTTTCCTAGCTGGCCAGGCTCACTGAATAGAGGCTGGATTTGAAGTGCTGTGATGACACTGCAATGTGTAGGCAGTGAGGTGGAGGTGTGGGAGTTCGAGTGTCTCTATTCGGGAAAAAGATGGGGCCGAGCCTTGCATAACACCTCTGAGTCAATACACATACGAGCGGAGAGACTGGAAAAGTGGAACAGCAACATCATGTAAAAATATTACTCTTCAGGCTTAGAGAAATCTATATAAGAAGATGGGTCACACTCATTTTTATGCAGTCAAGCAGTTCATTGAAGTCAAGCATTCAGACACATTCAGCGATTTAAACAGTGTCTGCAGCTTATCGTATGTTTCTAAAGGTCCCTTTCCTTGAAATAGTGCTTTTGATCCATGCAAATCAAAGTCAGCCACACAGTCAGCTCTGAAAGAAGAGACAGCTCATCTGCCCTCCTGCTTAGAAAGTGTGTGTCTGTGCCTTTATTGACTAAGAGCTTCTGAGTTTAAAAGGTTCATATCAATCCACAGAGTAAACACACACAATAAGCTCCAGTCACTTGTAATTTATATAAATGCTTATCCACTATCAATAAGATAAATTAATACTGTCACAAAAGCTTTACAATTATAACACGATCCAATCAAGAGTTTAAAATGTTAAATGAAAAGCTTATTAAATATTGCAATATATTAAGGTTAATAGATAATCTACAAGCTACATGGGGTCACAGGCCAGTGTACTCTTTGTGCCAGTGCCATACCTGGTTAAGTGAAGAGGGTCAGGAAGGGCATCCAGCATAAGACTGCAAGTGTGCAAATCACTGCCCACTAGGAGGCAGATGATTTACTGTGGTGACTCTGGAAGGGAAAGCCGAAAGGAAAGGTGAAGGTTATAGATTATTATGTGATTTCCTTATATTGTCCTTGTTGTGAAGCATGCATAATTGATATTAGATATGGACCGAAGTCAATATAAAGATTGTTTGAAGTGTTTACTGCAATTAAAAATTAACACAGGGAAATTGGAAATAATAATACACATATGCACATTTATCCTGTTACAGTAACACAAATTATTACAATTTAAAACCACTGAAAAATAAGAGATCACATTGATTAGGCCTTTTGAATGTCAATTGCCATTATTTTCTGATTAATTGCACTGCTTAACATCCAGCCCTGTGCAAACAAATGACCCTCCTTGTCTAAATATTTCTTTATACAGTAATAAATGTCAAGCCCACATTTACCATCTGGCTTTGAAAAGAGTGGCCTAGAAATAATATTGATAATCTTGTCTATCCATGTAACCTCATCGTAATTGCGTTGTTTATACCATGTTTTTATATACATTATTCTATAAGTATGAAAACCTAATACATGTCAGCCAGTACAAGCTTAGTTATCACTATCCTTAAGTCGGTCTATTGCAGCCTTTTTTGTGCTGTTACCAAGAGACTTTCCCGCAACTGAGTGAACCTTGAATGAACAATGAGGTATTCCCAACAAGGCTAGCTCACAGAGGCAACACACATTTGTCTAGCACTTTAGCAAATAAACATTAAAAGAAATACAAACTGCAGTGGACAATAGAAAAGGTAGACAGTTATTGATGGATTGTGTAATTCGTACAAAATTGTCCCTTGGGTGGTCAGACATAGATGGATCACATTTTTAGGATTTCCTAATCGGAGTTCTTGCCTTTAGAAATCAGTTTTTATCGAGTTTTATCTTTGTGACAAAAGTGATAAAACAATATGTATATCTGCTATACTTAATATGTGGCATGCAAGTGTTAAAATGGTTAATAGCGGCACTTATCTGTTGTTTACTGCTAGACAGTCTTCTAGACTAGACAAGCTGCTCATGTCTGACTGTGCATGTGGTGTTTAGTTTGAGCCAACTCCTCGCTCAGTGCACTGATAACGAACTATCTGCTTCATATTTTGTCTGTGGGCACAGTCATCTGTCTTTTCCAATGTGGCTAGAGCATATGCAAATCACTTCATTTTGGTGTGACTTTTGAACACACTGAGATTGAAGGTTACAATACAATACAACAACACCTGTCCTGTAATAATTTATTAGCTTTATACCTTAGTTGTAAAGTCAACAATAATGGGACTTTTCTGGTGCTTTCTAAATGGTTGTCAGACTGCCTTTTCCTGACTGGTAAAACCTGCTCAGAGAAATATGGTAAGCATTTAGTTGCCACTAGCAACTCATTTTACATAGTTTCACATATACAACATACATTCCTTCTACACTGTGTTGCTGTGGCCACATTCAATACCAACAACACTGCAGCTGCCTTAAGAATATATTTTTTGCTGAGTGACAATAGGCAGTATTGTCATATGATAGCTTTCAGATGAGGTTTTTCAGAACCATTTATTAATATATATTGTACTGTGACATGTATTGTATTACCTGGTTCTTGCCAGTACACAGCCCTATTATATAATTTGCAACAGAATGTGGTTTATAGTCTCTAAATATATTTAATCTTTGAATTATAAAATAGCAAATAAGCTAGGTGAATTAGCTTTGTAAAATGAGACATTGACACTGTGTTGCCTCACAAACAATGCTATAAATCCAGAGTCAGACTTTTACATCTGTCACTCTACCCCGACATCCATTTCATAGCAGCCTTGACAGTCTTTCTTTTTACAACAACCATAAAAACAATGCTAGCTCAAAGTGCAGTCCCGTTGCTCCTGTCCTTGTAGCATGACACTCCCTTGGGGAAACCTGACCCCTTGAATGCAGCGCTGAAATATCTATTATCTAGAGTCTGGTCAGTCTGTGACATAAAAGGAGCAGCGAATGGAAGACGTCTAAGAAATCACTGATTGGGTTAGCCATTTGATTTGTGTTGACATACGTAGCTGATATTGGGGTAGAGACAAGAATACTACACCAATACTCAAGTTGATCAAACTCAAGGTTAATATGTGTGTTTAGGTTTATTACTCCTAAGATAAGACAACAAGGCCTGAGGGAAGAGAATCAGAATACAACCCCAAATCGGAATATGTTTGGAAACTGTAAAATGTAAAAAAAAATAAAATAAATAAAAAACAGAATGTAATGATCTGCAAATCTTATAAAACCACATCATATTCGCAATAAAACATAAACTACCTATCAGGTGTTGAGATATTTTAGCATTTCATAAAAAATATCATGACGAGATTTTCCAGTACTTTTTAACAGCCTTTTGCTGCCCATGCACCAACTTTTTTCAGATGTGTTGCATCCATAAAATTGTCATGAAATAGTATAAGTTTTATATCTCTATGTATTAACATGTGAAATCTGGTTGTGTATTGTAAATAAAATATATTTTTATAGGATTTGCAAACAATTGGATTGTTTTACATTTTTACACAATAGGCATAAAATATTGAAGCTAAAAATGCTTATAAACCTGTTTTACTAATGGATTACTTTGTAAGCAGTTTGTTTGAATATTTTCACATTTTGGACATAAAATCTTACATAAAGTAGGCCCTACTATGGCCCTTTTTTGCTTCTCCTGTAAAGTTAGTAGAATGTCACTTACACCCTGAGTCTCACCCATCCACAGAGTGTTTGCTAGTTTGTGATCTTGTGGAAAAAAACAACTACCACACATTTGTTTTTCAGAGGGTTGACCACAGGAGAATATTTTGCTCCCCCTTCTGCATCTTTGGTTGTGATCTGACTTGTTTGTATGACTCAGTTGTTTGTCTCAGGAAGTCTGTTTTCTGTTCTGAAGTATCACTGAAGAAGCCTCTGGTCTAGGCAGAAAGTCTTGACATGGAGATATTGACATTTGTCTGTTTGGATGTTCGGTTTGTTTGTGAAGACTGCTTAAAGGACTGGCCTCTCAGAAATCATAGCATCATGTGCATCTGTCACTGACACATGATGCTGTAACCCATCGCTGCTAATTTCACTGGTAGAAAACAGACGAATAGAAAATAAAATGTGTCCATCTGGAAGGAAGTTCTGTGTCCATTCGAGATGTGCAATTAAAAGGAGTTGAACGATTATCCTTAGGCCACAGTTCACTCATTGCTCTCGCTCTCTGACTGTGAGCTGCCTGTAGATGATTAATGCTCTGTGATTATGCTCAAGTAGGTTCCTCCTAAACGACCGGGGACATTAACCACTCAGCACTAATTTGCTACGATAGCACAGGAAGCCAACCTCTTCATCCCTCAGTCCCAGTTGTTCAGCCACTTTCACTTTAATTTAGTAAAATGTTGCTATCTTTAACGACTCTTTAACGGCTATAATCTCCTCAGCTACTGCTTTGACATATATTTAAATACTACATCATTACTTCATAGGTATGCCTAGTACTAAGGACAATAAAAAATAAGAAAACTGCCAGGGTGTAATACAACAAAATAATTCAAATAAATAACAATTCCAACGTAGAAGATAAAGTGGCTCACTTTGAGTGGGGTGTGAATTTGACATTAAATTCAATCATCAGTGTCATTGTCTCTCTTGTACATGAGACTTTGCATCTCAAGAGACCAACCTGTATAAATAAAGGATTAATAATAATAATAAAAATTGACTTTAAATTGTTTTAAATTTCTCCTGGTGAACCCTGGCAATACACTGATTAATTTATCACCTGGCAATGTTTTATTAAATTTTAGAACAAGAATTGCTCATAACTAAATCCATAGTATGTTTTCAATGGCCATGGAGGACATAGGGGTCAACCAACGCCACAGGAGAGGTGTATTTCTGGTTGACCCACATGCTTCTCAAACCCAAAGGGCCTGATGCTGACAAACCTGAAGTGACACCAGAGATGTCCTCAGGAAGTTTTCTATTTTTCAGAAACAGCCTCCATGTATCTCATTTGACCTCTGCTACTTTACAAGGACAAACAATGGATATGCCCAAAGCACTGACTAATCTATGATTAGATTTTATTTGCACATAGAAAGAATATAAACAACAATAATAAGCAGACTGTGCAGGAGAGGATAAGAAGTGTTGAATAGGAATGAATATCAGAAGAATATGAGAAAAAAATATGAAAAACAATTGGTAAATCAGTAGTTAAGTGTACATACATTTGAAAGAAAAAATATTGGCACCTCTTGGAAATACTAGGATTTTAGCATGATTTGGTCATAAAATGTGATCTGATCTTCATCTAAGTCACAACGATAGACAAACACAGTCTGCTTAAACTAATGTTGCTGCTGCTGCAAAAAAAAAAAAAAAAAAAATCATGGTTTTATTGATCATTTATGTAAACATGCACAGTACAGGGTAGAAAAAGTATTGGAACCTTTGGATTTAATAACTGGTTGATCCTCCTTTGGCAGCAATAACCTCAACCAAATGTTTTCTGTAGTGAAGATCAGACTTGCACAATGCTCAGGAGGAATTTTGGACCATTCCTCTTTACAAAACTGTTTAAGTTCAGCAATATTCCTGGGATGTCTGGTGTAAATTGCTCTTTTGAGGTCATGCCACAGCATCTCAATTCGTTTGAGGTCAAGACTCTGACTGGGCCACTCCAGAAGACGTATTTTCTTCTGTTGAAGCCATTCTGTTGTTGATTTGCTTCCATGGTTTGGATTGTTGTCCTGTTGCATCACCCATCCTCTGTTGAGCTTCAGTTGGTGGACAGATGGTCTTAAGTTTTCCTGCAAAATGTCTGGATAAACTTGGGAATTCATTTTACTGTTGATGATAGCAAGTTGTCCAGGCCCTGAGGCAGCAAAGCAGTCCCAAACCATGATGCCCCCTCCACCCTTCTTCACAGTGGGGATGGGGTAGTGTCCTCCCATGAAGTCCACTCTTGTTTAATGTTTTATCCATTGTAGATTTGTCAACAAAGATGTTCTTTAGCTGCCACTCTAGGATTCTCCTTCACCTTACTGAGCATTCTGCGCTGTGCTCTTGCAGTCACCTTTACAGGACGACAACTCCTAGGCAGTGTGGTCACAGTATTGAACCTTCTCCATTTATAGACAGTCGCTCGTACCGTGAACTTCTGAACATCATTGCTCTTAGAGATACTTTTGTAACCCTTTCCAGCTTTATGCAAGTCAACAATTCTTACTTGTAGGTCTTCTGAGAGCTCTATTGTGCGAGGCATGGTTCACATCAAGTAATGCTTCTTCAGAATGGCACACTCAAATCTGGGGACATTTTGTATTGGTCAGGGCCACTTTAAGCCACTCCTCCAATTTTCTCACACTGATTGGACCCCAGGTTGGCTGACACCTAACTCCAATTAGCTCTTGAAGAGGTCACTAGCCTAGGGGTTCCAATAGTTTTTCTACCCTGTACTGTGATTCTTTCCATAAATGCTCAATAAAAAGATGAAAAAAAATTCTTAGTTTAAGTTTAAGTTTAAGCAGACTGTGTTTGTCTATTGTGACTTAGATGAAGATCAGATCACATTTTATGACCATATCATGCAGAAATTCCAGTATTTCCAAGGGGTGCCAATACTTTTTCTTTCAACTGTACTTACACATGAATAGACAAATACAATAGATATTAACATTAAATATTGTCAAAATTTTGTATTTTCTGAAAAGAGGTGCAGAAGAAGACAGTCTTTTTGAATAATTCATTATTCTCTTTTATACTTTTGAATTAATAAAAACTTAAGATATGTTTGCTATGTAGCGCCTCAAACTATATTACAGTATGTTATATGTGGATAAATTAAACTATAATATAATTCATTATACATGAACGGTTAATAAAAAAACAAAGTTTACTCAAAATGCCTATTGATTTCATAGTTTTTCTATAAGCAAGTTCAGTTTGTTGTTTTCAGGTTATTTGTTAATTTACCGTGACCCCCTAAGAATTTGGTTTGAGACACCTGGCTAATTATGATGTCATCAATTCATATTTTAATGTCCTCTTTGCAGTAGTTTTTGTTTTTCCTAATGAAAATCATATTTTTTTTGTATATTAAGAGATAGTTCATTAACTTTCAACCATTCTGAAATATTAGACAGTTCTTAATTTGCTTCTCTTATCAGACTGTCAGAGTTTGAATGAGATAGTAAGACGTGTCATCTGCAGACATAAGAGGCAGTACATTTTTACAAGCATTTGTGAAATCATTAATATCAATTAAAAATAAAAGAGGTCCCAAAATAGAATCCTGAGGAACCCCACAAAGTAGCTTAGCTCTATTTGAATATTGATTCTTAATATAAACATACTGTTCTCTTTCATCTAAATACATTTTTATCCATTTTAAAGCAACATCTTTTATTCCATATATACTTAATTTTGTTATCAGAATTTCATGGTTAATTGTGTCAAATGCTTTTGACAAATCTAAAAATATACCAAGGATAATATTTTTATTGTCAAAATCTGTTGTGATTTTATCTACAAACTACAAAAGTGCCATTTCTGTTGACATTTTTTCTCTAAATCCATACTGATGCTTATACAATATACAATTTTTAGTCAAATGTTTAAGAATTTGTTTATAAACTAATTTTTCAAGCACTTTAGAGAACACAGGAAAAATAGATATAGGTTGATAATTATTAAATAAACTAGAATCCCCTGATTTAAAAAATGGTGTTACTTTGGATACTTTTAGATCTCTTGGAACTACACCTGTTTAGAGGACAGAGAGAGAACATGAGTAAGAGGCTCAATAATAGAGGAAGCTACTTTCTTTATGAGACTAGCTCCAATTTCATCATGTCCTGGTGCAGCATCTTTCATTTTCAGTATTATTTGGAGCACTTTATTTGGAGTTGGAGGGTCAAACATGGTAATCGAAGAATAATCACGATTAAGATTTACTGAAGTAGTTTTACATGTGGATACAATGTTTTTTGTCAGTGAAGGGCTAATATTAACAGAAAAAAAAAAACATTAAACCCATTTGCTATATCAAAAGGGTTATTAAAATTGCTAATGCCATCAGATAATTGAGATGGAAACCCTCTAGAGGAATTGTTTTTATTCAGTAGTTCATTTATGACCTTCCAATTTTTTACATGATTCTTCCAGCTTTTCTAAAAAGTATTTTTTCTTAGCATCTTTAATTATCTTAGTGAACTGATTTTTATACCCTTTATGAAATGAAATATTAAATGGTGTGGACTAATAAGTGATTTTTTTAATATAGCTTAGTTTTAGTAATAGAAGACCTTTGCATTGCTGGAGTCATCCAAGGTTTAGAGATTCTTTTGTCAAACAAAGTCTCAACACCTCAAACACTCAGAGTCTCAACATCTCATCCCATGACGTCCTGGCCAATGAGATCTTAAAAGAATCCTCATTTTGCATGGCAAATTTATGATATTTCAATTGGAAATGAGGCTTTTTTGTGGAATACTTGTAAAAAAAACTGAAATACTGGAAAATGATCTGAAAAATCAGTGAGCAATTCATCTGAGCTGATTGAATGTACAAAATAATTTGTTAATATGTTATTAAGTTGCAGATGTGCTTGTTAGTTTATGGAAAATAATAGGTATAAAGTGAATTGCAGAAATCCACAGAAGGACTTGATTCCTGTTTTAGAAGATCAATATTAAAATCCCCAAGTAGGATACAAGCCTTATTTTTAACACTTATCATCTCCAGAGTAGAGGACAACACCTCATTAAAGATGCTATCATAGTCAGGTGGACGATAAATACAACCAACTATGATACTGTGGCTTCTCAAACTATCACAGTTTGCAATTTCTATAAAAAAATATTCTACTTCAGTTTTGTCCCCTTTTTCAATAAATTCTAAATCCTCATGTATAGTATAGAACCTCCCCACCCCATTACATTATACTGAGATAATGAGTAAAGTGGTGCAACGTCATCACTGTGCCATGTTTCACTCAAAGCAAGTTCAGAGAATCTATTATTTAAAGTTGATAAAAAAATGTGTGAAATGTTTGGTTTGAATTCTTTGGTAAGCTATATATATTTAGGTGTAGACAAAAAATATTGTTGACATAATTTGTTAAATTTTTAGCCAGTGTATTAAAGTCAGCTTCAGTATAATAGGTACAAGCAACATTTGATTTTAAATTTAGACATTTCTTATCTGGGTCAACAGAAACTTTGTATGACCTATCTTTAGTGCCATCATAATCATATGAATTAAATTTTAAATCTGTAAATAAGAACTTGGCCAATTTAATTGGATCATGGAGGGTGTACAACCAGTTGGTCATATTTCAGAAAGGCAATGTTACCCCTCTTTCTCTCTTCTTGACAGATCTGTAACCTGCAGAGGATATATAAAACCACTGTGTAATGCTAATGTGTGCTAATGTGTGTGCTGTGTACAAATGCTGCTTGATATTTACAAAACATGTGATAACTATCTTAAATATTGCAGTAACCATAAAATTGGCAATATTTGTATACCCTTAATGTCAGATGGAAAACCACAACATTATTCCAATACATTTATTTTCTTGCGATGCAGATATTGCCTCTGCCACAATAAAAATAAATTTGCAATTTGCAGCCTACTGCAGAAAGCCAGTCCCACAGTTCTGCTGCAATCCAGTCTATACTAGAACCATCTTTCTTAAAACTTGAAGACATAAATTGCTTTGGGGCATGAAAGATTATAAGTGGCAGGCCATAGTGAAACTGTGTTGTTGTGTGCCTTCAAGTCATTTGTGAAAATGTACGGTTGTCATCTCCTTTTTGACATGTTTGACATAAAAACATTCAGATGGGCTGTAAACTCACTCTGACATTTATATTTATTTTTTTGGTTATTTTTTTGTTTGACATGACAAGATACCACATGTACAAAAGGATGACAGTGTAACATGTTGGTAGCCACTGTTAATCTGCAACACACTCAATCATCACATTTGCTCTGGACTTCGGATGTAATTGAAAGCCTGGGTGACTAAGCAGTTTTAGACATTTAGATCAGCAAGTTTAAAACGTTATTGGTAGTGTTGGCAGTGTTTGTCCAAGGAACTGACGTAAGCTTACAGCCTCACACTTGGCTTCCTGCCCTTTGGCATGTAGCACTGACTACACAAATGCTCATACACATGCCTCAAACTCAGTTTGTAACTCAGATGGGACTTGGCCCTAGAGTAACATATGCCCTGACAATAGGGGATTTGTGTTATCTCACTTGCATCTCTCGTGCCAGTTAAGGCTGTCCAAGGAAACAGATCCTCTGGCTCACAGTAATACTAGTCAACTGGAGTTGTCTAGCCTTTGTAAAAAAAATACTGTGAAGATACTAATTGGTCTTCTTAGTGGCATCTTCAAAATCCAGTGCATATTTTTGTTAAAATAGAATGACCAAGCACTAGCTGATGTGTGAAATATTTGTAGTAATTAAGTACTTAATCCGAGCAGCCTAAAAGTACAATTAATACCAGGGAATTAGAGCTGCACAATATATAGCAAAATTATATTATATTTATCGCAGTATCAGCAAATGCAATATCCATATTGCAAGAATCTATATACAGTATATATATATATATATATCGCAATAATGCTATGGTCTTCTTTATGACAGATTTGAGATTTACACTGTCAGAATCATTTTCCTACAAAATTAAGATGTGTTGTGACTAAATAAAAATGTTTTTAAAGTCTAGTTTTACTGGTAATTTCCTTAATTTAGTCACAATTTAGCCTTGTTTTATTCTTGGCTTAGTCTCTGTTAAGTTTTTATTTTGAATTTAACTTACTATGTCAAAATAGTAGGACTTTTTTTTAATATTGCAAAAATATTGTTTTGCAATATTCAACATAGTTATCGATTATTGCCTGTTTTTCCCATATCGTGCAGCCCTCTTTGTGTCAAAGTACTTATGCCCTTTGGTTAAGCATTTGTTGTTATTAATGCTCTCTGTGATCCAGTCATTTATTTAAATGTCAGACTTTCACAATTACAGTATATAGTGTATGTATAGACATAAGTGACTGCACCTTAATATTTTTGTATAGGCCTTAGGTAAAGCCTATAATGGCTTTCTTTTTTTTCTTTCAGAGTTCAATCCAGATCACCTTTGATAGCAATTTACAGCTAAATATTTCTTGTGAAGTAGAAAGTGTGACCTGCACTGACCAATCAGCACACCGGATGGTATGTAAATGTGCTCTCTATTTGTTATTTGGTTTTAATTTGTTATTTAAAATTGATGTGGAGCTATCATGCTCTAACAACAAATGTGTTCTTGAACATTTTTGACTGCTGTCTTCGATATCCAGGTCTTACACTGTAAATGTCGAGTAGACAATGTGACGTTTCCCGTGTCGGTCACTCAACAGTCACCAGCCACTGTCTCCATGGAAACCTATCAGATCCATATTGTACCAGTTGTTGCTAAGGTAAACCACTGTTTGAATTTGGAAATATAAGCCCCTTTTCCACCAACATTCCCAGCAACTTTTTATTACCAGGATTTTTTTTTACCAGGGTAAAAAAAACATACTTTCAATTGGTGTTGTTTGCATTTCAACAGAACCTCAAAATTCCTTAATGGCTTTTGATGGTCTCCAGACATCAACAGTCATGTCAGTCCCGCCCCTCAGCAATTCCAGGGAATCCAGGTACTTTCTTCTGAGAAAGTTGAGAAAGTTTTTTTACCTGGTAATTTTTGTGGAAACATGCAGAAGTTTTTAAAAAATTACAGATAAATAAAAAAGTTCTCATGGTGGAAAAGGGGCTATGATGGTTTGAAATTATTGGGCTTCCGATACCTTGTTGTAAATTTCCTCACTTTTTTTTTCCTGAAATAAACAAAAATCCATCTTGTAGTTATTATTTAATGTAAACTCTGGCTTGATTATGCTTTACATTTTGTAGTGTTGGTTATATAATCTTCATTTGTTCCTCTACAGGTGGTGGTGTGTCTGGAGGAAGTGGCAGATGAGGGACTGCTTATGTCCTGGACTATCTCAAGACAGTCCTCGCTTTCTATATCTGTATCTTCTTGCAAGATCCAAAAACAGGTAAAAAATAACATCCAGGAAGGTTCACCTGGTAAAGGGTGTACCACTTAAACATCAATGAGAATGGTCCATTGTTTCTCTCCTTGATATCCTATCCACCTGTCTATCAAAAAATAACATTATAATCTGAAACTGCAGAATTTTGTTGCAAGTCTCAAGGGTGGTCGTGTCCGAGAACCCATTTGTATGTATTGTGGATGCTGGCAGATATTGGTTTCCTGTTATCATTTGTGTGTTTTGGTTTCCAGGGCCATGGAGGTAGGGCAGATCTGGATGTGGTAAGGGGACTTGTAGAGGACACTCTCTTTAATGCTCAGCCAGCCATGGTCCTGGATCTCAAGACTTGTGTGTCCTGTCCCCTGGTGAGCTGTTCTTTTGGGGTGTTTTCTGTAGATCTAATTACAGACCAGGATACATTGCATTTTATTTACTTGGATTGTTATAAAATAATGTTAGGTTTAATGTATGTTTTGATATTTTCACAGATAACAAAGGATTATTTATCTGTGGGATCCCAGAGTGTTAAGCGACTCCTGCTTCGACAGCTCAGAGTGACCCTATCCAAAGGTCAGTTATTCTGTTGGAGATTCTGATGTCTCTTTCACAGGTCTCTCTAGCTGCGAGATATAACTGTTGTTGTTGTAACTATGTATGCTTATAGACCAGTGGTTAAAAGCAGGGGAGCTTTGTTGTGTCCTAAACTTAGACCAGCCATCCACAGAGAGGACAACACGCTACTTGTCTCTGCCCAATAATCCCAATTCCCCAGTGGAATGGAGTGAAGAAATTTCTTTGTAAGTTAGCATTGTTTAATCAAGCCGTAGACAAAATATGTGGAGTTCAATTCTGTGTTTTTTGTGTTAAAGTGACGTGAGCCCAGATTCCAAAGAGCTGAGAATAAGACTTCTGGAGAGGAATGGCAAACGGGAAAGTAAGATACTGCTTTATAACAATTTACTATTGGCTGCAGTTCAGAAACACACTCAGCAGGAAAGTGTTGGATGCTTAAGCAAAACCATTCAGACCTAAAATGCAGTATAGGCAGGGCTGGTGTAATGGCCCTTGTTAGCATTTCTCAGGTTATATAGAAGTAATATTGTATTTAATTGTTTTTTACAGAGTTTCTGCCTGGGCAGGCCTCTATTTCCTTGGACCAATGCAAAGTTCCTCAGGAGCAACATACATTATCAATCAGTCCAGGCTATGGTTTAGCTCCAAACGCCACTGTCACTACAGAGGTGAGAGGATTTAGTTTTTGAAAATTCATTATCGCACATAATTCACAATGACATATTGCTACATAATTTATGTTAGAGTATTTCCCTTGATATCTCTTTTTATGTCTACAGCTAATTTATGTAGAAACAGGAGAACCTAGTGCTAGTGTATTGCCTCTTCGCTCCTCCCTAACACCAACAAAGAAAGTTGATGTCGATCGAACAATAATGCCAGACGGAACCATTGTAACCACAGTCACCACTGTCCAATCTCGTCTCAAACTCGATCACAGCCCAGGTATTTGATAAGAAAGTATTTATAATTAAAATGATCAGTTTACAACAGGACCTTTCCTTCTGGCTTTTAGGTGACTCTCCTTTGCGGTCTCCATCTAAAGTGGAGGTGACAGAGAAAAAACCCACCATTCTGTCAGATGTCAGAGGCAGCACAAGTCCCAATCTCAGCAGTGAGTGCTAGACTGAAATGTCAGGCTTGTTGTTTTGCAAAACATATGCAAAGTAGGATGAGCAGCAACCAGCAGTGTAGCACAGGATGAAAATAGTGAAATGCCCTTTGTAGCATCCAATATAAAGGTTTTGCTCAAACATTGAGTTAATCTGATAAAATATGTTAATGTTTAGTCATTTTGTTGATTTGATTAATCTGTTGAGTTTGAGACATTATTTGATTTGATTGATTATTTAAAACACATCAGAACTATAAGCAATAATGTGAACCATCTTACCTCAAGTGTGTTCATAAAAGCACCACGGTAAAGTGACAGAAGGATGCTGCTTTATTTGTCTTTAATTCCTCCTCAGAGGGCAGTCGAGTCTCTAATGGTCTGGACCCTGTTGCTGAAACAGCCATTCGTCAGCTGACAGAGTCCAAAGTGGCTCGGAAGACCCCAACTAAAAGAAGCACTCTGATTATCTCAGGCGTATCAAAGGTTAGAGAATAAAAATGGATAATTTTTGCCCTAAAACAAACTCAAACTTGCACTGTGATTATACAACTAGGTATTAATGTGGTGTTTAATTTTAGTGCACTCTCAGAGGACCATATTACAGCAGAACAAATTTTCTGACCTGATTTAAACAGACTGTTAGTGTGCTATGTGCAGGAGACAAACACTATCTGTTCTGAAGTACAGTTCTAGAGTATTTTAGTTATGTCTTTCTTTTCAAATCAAATTGAATACATTTTTTGTGATAATAACTAAACATTCATTACATGAACTGATTTGATTCAATCTGGTACTCACCAGGTTCCACTCTCAAAAGATGATTGTGCATTATCAAGTGGCTACGCAGCAGCAATGGATGCAGCTCTGCATAGCAACCACTGTGGGGCAGGGCATCACCCAGATCCTGATGAGACCACACCATCAGACGTGTCAGAGCGTCCATCTGTAGACGATGTGGAATCAGACACAGGATCCACTGGTGCTTTGGAGACACGAAGCCTCAAGGACCACAAGGGTAAGACAATACTTGTCTGATACTAGAATAATTTCAATGTATTTATGTCCACAGTTATGTTCACAGTTGTTTTTAAATAACACACGGTTGAAGCCAACTTTTAGTTCCCCATCTCAACTGCGAAAGCTCTAAGGATAGATTTTGAATGGTTTAATATTGCATGCTTACATTGAAGCATTGGAATTGGAAGATTAGGCCATACAACATCGATATCACAGTGCCCCCTAGCGTCCTTATAACAGATGTACCTTACCTTGCCATGCTGCAACTACAGACATACAGTTGCATCATTTGCACCCTTAACAAAGAATTTGTGCCAAAACACAGTGGTGCTGTACTTTTTAACTTTATCTAGCTGTGACAAAATAAATGCTTTCTAAGTTTTGGGTCGAATAGAGTGCGATTGTCATTTACCTTCCATTTTTACCTAAACAGACAATATCTTCTTATGTTATTGGGTTTACAATGTCACCCTATTTTTTAAAAAGTATTTTTTATCCTACCTTACATACCCAAGCATGCATTCAAAAATACAATAGCTGACGTTACTTGCAGTCTGAAGCTTTCCCCATAGCCACTGTTCCATGATGTCATGTGTATAATATTGTATATCCTTTTTATAGTGGGCTTTCTGCAGAGTGGGACAAAGCTGCTGTTCCGCAGAAAACATAGAGAAAAAGAGTCTTGCTTCAGTCAGTCACATGAAGACCTTACCAACATGGGCAATAACTTTGTGGCTTCTGCAGCTAGCAGCCATAAAAAATCTGGCAGCTTTTCTCGGCGTCTTATCAAACGTTTTTCTTTCCGCTCATCCAGCAAATCAAAAGGCAAAGCCTCTTCTACTAATGGAGGAGCAAGTTCACTGGATAACTGACATGTCCAGGAGAGGACACTGATCACTATAACTTAACTGTTGTAAATATAAATGAACTGATTGCCTTGCTGTGAGAAGAACGGCCAAACATTTTAAAGAATGCATTCTTTAGTGAGACCAACACCCCTGGGGGGTTGTATGTCCGTGTGAAAGGAGGATACCTCTGCGAGGAATTTCCCCTAAAGAAAAGTCACTGCACATTTAGAGCAGGAGTAACTTATTTCACATACCTGCTCAATGAAAAAAATACAAAGAAATATGTGTTCTTTTTGAACTGTTTTGCGTCCATGATAAATTATGGAAAATTATTAATTTATCTATATGATCTTTTTGGTTGTACTTGTTTTATTTTTTTCTTACAAAGACCTATAAATAAAGATGAACTATATGTACTAGAAGTCCTATTTATATTACTATAAAAATAAGCAATCATTGTTGTATTACACTGTAATAAGGATAACAATGTTTAGAGTATTTTAATGCTGAGATAATTTATATTATTGTTACGTAAAGCTTGATTTATTGTGTCCATCCATACCTATGGTCCATACATAACTGTACAGTTGTTTTGGGATATTGAACTTTGTTGTATCTTAAAACAGTTTATATATTTATTGTTAGTTTTTGTTTTTTATCATTTTGAATGGCACTTTCTGTGAAAGATCACCAACATTTAGGCCATACCATAATTGCATATAGATTTGCCTCAGTAATCAAATATGATGATCGTTATTGGACAACAGATGATGCTAAGCCTACTTGAAACATAAACATACATAGAAGAATTCTATGTTTCTGCCAAAAATGTTGTAGAATTAGATCAAAATTTACTTTTGCAGAAGTTGATGAGCATTGATTTGTCTCAACCAAGAAAAAGGGCACTACAATTTTAAATATATAACTAAATTATATAATTTAAAACTTGAATGTGAAATACATCATGGCTGTGGATAAATGTGTATAATTTGTTTTATTTATAACGATTAAATTATTTCTTAAACCAAAAAGGTGTGTTGGCCTGTTACTGCTTTGGACCTAATGTATTTTAGGGAACAATCAGCAATATCAAAACTATGCTTTTAGATAATACACAAAAATAATTGTCAGATCTTAGCGATTCACAGCAGAGACCAATAAGTCTGAGTCTCTTTGCATTTTACCATTTTCAGAGCAAAGCACCTGACAACTACAACATTATACATCCGACTGTGTGAAAACCGTGTTGTCATGATATAATATGATATATGCCTACCATGCCGGGAGGCGGGAGGGAGCCGACGGAAAAGGAAGAAATGAATGACCACAGCACCGTATTATGCGCCAAAAGTTTGAAGCTGGAGGGAGGAAACCCAATTGGTTATTGAACATTTCCGTTCACACCCCCATTCTAGGTCAGGCCCCTCTAAAGGCTCTCATGATTGGTTAGAAAGCCCCATGTGATTATCAACAGCCAATCACAATGCGCTGCCCTAAACCAGAAGAGCCAATCCTGATAGAGGGCGGGACAAAAGGCAGGGTTTATAAGCAGGCTGCCCAGCTTTACTTACATATTTTCGTCAAGAAACGTTTTGTGAGTTAACAGTTGAATAAAACAAAACAAATAAAGCAACCAACTATGTCTGGAAGAGGCAAAACCGGAGGAAAGGCTCGTGCCAAGGCGAAGACCCGTAGTTCCCGTGCCGGACTGCAGTTCCCCGTTGGCCGTGTACACCGCCTTCTGCGTAAAGGCAACTACGCTGAGAGAGTTGGAGCCGGAGCTCCTGTGTACCTGGCCGCTGTGCTTGAGTACCTCACTGCTGAGATCCTGGAGTTGGCTGGTAACGCTGCCAGAGACAACAAGAAGACTCGTATCATCCCTCGTCACCTCCAGCTGGCTGTCCGCAACGACGAGGAGTTGAATAAACTGCTCGGTGGCGTGACTATTGCTCAGGGCGGTGTGCTGCCCAACATCCAGGCCGTGCTCCTGCCCAAGAAGACCGGTCAGGCTGCACCAAGCACCGGCAAGGCGGGAAAGAAGGCCTCGTCTCAGTCCCAGGAGTATTAGCATGTATGCCACAAGACTTAACACCAACGGCCCTTTTAAGGGCCACCCACTTCATTGAAAGAGTAACTCTTCTGTACTGCATTGCTTTGTTTATACTGTTTGTTTAATAAATTGTTACGTTTTAACGCTAACTGTTTCCTTCCAGCCAACTTGAATATTAATCTAACACTAACGTTAGCAGTATTTGGCTTCATCAAAGCAGTAGCGTGTGTTTGGCATTGGCTGAAACACGACGTGGTTATAGTTGGTCTACAGGGGATCAAGGGGGCACTAAAGGTCCTTGTCTTCTGGTTTTTAAACTGACTTCAATGTTTAAGTGTTTGGTTTGGAACCAACCTCCGCTGGCCCAAACTGGTTTCTGTAGGCATCTGCTGAGGAGGTTTCACCTAACGTTAAAGAATGAGAGCGTTGATTTGTGCCACAAAACAACGGTTGTGCTCTCCAGGTGTTTTCCTGTGTCAGCCGCATACATCTGCTGTTTGTGTAACAAGTATCTCAGTATAAGGACACGCTTGATCAGTGATCTCTACTGATGCAATACAGCATGCACGTTAAAGTTAAAAGCCAAACAGTGCTGCGTGGCTTTGGCTGCTGCTTCACTTTTAAATGCAGGCCACTAGAGGTCAGTCGCTTCATTAGCAATGCGTGAGTGCACGCTACAGAAACTTGTAAACAAACTAAAGTGATCGGCTGTCTATGGCCTATAACAGTCCAAACCATCAAGACTAGATGCATGTTTACCCAATTTTTTGTCATCTCAAACTTGATTTTTGTGGCTTTATGCATCAGCTACGTAAGACACGTCACAGGTATATGGTAGAGTGACTGTAATGTGAGTGTTTTATCATATAGTTTTGTCCGCTCTTGCAAAACAGTTTATATTTAGCTCAAGACGGCCTGAACCAATTACTTTAATCTTTATTGCATCCAACAATAACAAAAAGCTAAAAACTCCAGGAAGCTTTAAGGAAAAGGAGTGTCCACACTGGTTGTAATACCTATGATTTCCTTGGTGGCACCTTTTTAAATATAACTCTACTGACTTTCTTCCAGTGGTTTTGGATAAAGTAAATGTTGAATATATATATATATATATATATATATCTCACACATGGGAGTGATAAATAAGTGTCCATTTCTAAGATCCTGATCTTTTCTATAATATGCATTAAACTCCCAAGGGGTAAAAATTAAATTATAGGCTATGGGCTGATTATCTAATCTTAACACAAACATCTGTTTTGTTGAGAAGAATAAAAGCTCTTTGGGGAAACTAGAGTGGGCAGACTCAAATGGATGGGGAAAAAAAGGAATAATGAAGAGTGGGAGAGACAGAGGGCTGGAAAACAGGGGTGGATCCAGCAGAAAGTTTCAATCTCAGCAGCAGCACTGAGCCAACACATCTGATTGGGAAGAAGTGGGAGAACAGATTTTAAGAGAGTATCTTGTTACTTGTGTTTTTGTTTTTTTTGTTTTTTGTCTTTTTTTAGTCAGTCTCCAGAGATCATGGTCTTCACCAGCACAGGTAAAAAGAAACTAAATTGTCTGTGTAATTTGTGTACTGAGAGAATGAAATATGAGATAGATTTAGGTATAAGATCTCGTAGTTCAAAGCTTGGTTTGTATTTAATCTCACAGTACAGACAGGGGGGCATCATTTGGTGTCTGTCTTGTGTTTAGGAGCCAATCCTTATGCTGTGTTTGAATATATATATATATATATATATATATATATATATATATATATATATATATATATATAATTTGAAAGAAAAAAAGAGAGTTGTGCGAGAAACCCTTTTATGGGTGCACATATAAACATTGTGATATCTTGTTTACCGAAGTTGTTTACACATGGGATGCAGCTGGGCAGATGTGAAGGAAATCTCCACAGCTGGAATGTCAAGGACTAAATCAACAGCACTATGATAGAAATTGCTAAATAGCCTGTTCTAATTACAGCCCCTGAACATTTTTAATGCTAATCGTCTGTAACATTGTGTAAGTAAGAAAAGGCCATAGAGACATTCCTTTGTGCTAACTTGGTCATGACTTAGAAGCCACTTTAAAATACTGGTTTCCAGAAAAAAGAAAATCCTATATGCTTCATGCAGGGCTAGTTTCCTGGAAATGTAAGTCTAAAATTATACAGTGTTCTATGCCAAATGCTGCTGTGTACTGCATTTATGTTTTATTTTAGGTCAGCATCAGGTCAAAGGTCATATTATATCAGGCCATGTTAAAGTTAATTGGTGCATAGCCTTCAAGTTACAACCATAACATTAGATTATTATATAGCATCACTATTATGAATATGATCAGCACCCTAAATGTTATTGACAATTTTATAACTACACCATCACTCACTGACTCAGATCAGCTGCCTCTGAACAACTTGAGGACCATCTGGTTACTTAGCTGTTGCTGTTGTTTATTTGCTTTCTCTTTTCCTCAGTGACTCATCATCTGCTTCACTTCCTGTCTCTATCCTCCATGGCCCTGTCCATGGGAAAAGCCTTCAGAGATCAATAGTGGAGCTTATTCTTCCACTCCCTCTGTCTCTAAGCCAAATCATTCTTGTGGGATTTCTCGAGATGTCTCACACATGCTTTGCCTACTTCCTGTGGGTCTGATCATTACTTTGTCCATTCATTATTGTTATCTGAAATACAGTAGACATACAGTATGAAGGTGAATTATTGGACCATATTGGAAATACCCAGGTTACATCAGTGGTCAGGAGCAGGAAGTGAGTTCCATCTTCCATCTCCTTTGCCACGTGTCTATTCCTGTCTGCCCATTGGCCAAATTTGCTGACTTGTTAACACCTGCTTTCCCCATAGTCCCCAGCCTCTGCTGATTATCTGGTGTGGTCCATTTATTCCTCCCTCAATCCAGAGTAAAAACAAAGGATATTAACAGGATATCAACTTTGACTCTGTGTGCCTCTCATTTATAAAATTAGATCATGGAAGAGAAAAAACAACTCTTTGTATATGCATTAATTGCCAGAGTGAAGACGCAGATTTAAGGGCTGTGTTGATAACATGCCCCCCCATAACTTGTAATTCTGCACCAGGACAGGGAGGAGAAGTGGTTGGGAGGAGGGAAATAGCAGTGGAGCTCAAAGAAGAGAGCTGTGAATGAAAAAAGCTAGAAGCAAGACGTAAACAATATGTGGATACTGCTTTGTGGATTAGGACAAATCAATGGGATTAATCATTTCAGTCTTGACTCTTTTAAAGAATGGTAAGAACTGCATGCCTTATTTGTGAACTTGCACCTGTCGATAATGTGGTGCTTAAACTATTGCTTCTTCATGCCCTTTTAATCATTTTTAAAATAAAATTTAAAATAGACTGTTTTATATATATATTTTTGGATGCATTTAAGCCGCGTTTATACCTTGGAAGTCATTTCTCTTTAAATCTAACAACAGCCCAGACTGTGCGGCTGGTGGTGTCTATTTTCAGAAGCTCATGGCAACTCTGAAGGACATAACTGTTCCCATAATGACAGAGTACAGACCGAGGCCCTACATTTACACACTTTAAAACTATTCTCCAGCCTGGGTGTGGACCTAGAGTCAGTCACTGGGGCTTGTGGGGGCAGAAACATATGTGCAAAAACTACTACTATGTGTGTGAGTCAGACTGCCTGCCCACTCTCTGGTCCAGTGTCTGGGTGTAAAGAAGGCCAGGGTTGACAGGCAGTGGGCTGACAAAAGGGCTGTTCTGCTTGTAAGTGGGTCCTCTCAGGGCTCGCACACACTGCTCCTGATTGTTCCGAGCCGGCTTCGTCTGTAGTGAAATCAGAGAGAGAGAGAGAGAGAGAGAGAGAGAGAGAACGCCCTGTTGTCTCCGGCAGCCCGGGCCAAACTGGGACTATAGCAGCTGTGGATGGGGTTTTGCCTAATTTTAATACATCACTGATGACAGCGTTGAGCCATGAAGAGGTTACACATTTTGTTTTTGTCAGTCATGTGTTTTGTGTGTTTATGAATTAAGTGTACATTTTATGGCAGAACATTATAGTTGGTGACAACCCAAGGCATTTGTTGAAGGCTTACTTGATTTCAACATTAGTACATAAATAATGAGAACAAAACAATGCATGTTTTAGTGCTTTGGGGTCTACTATAGGGTCAGGAACTCTAAGAAAGGAACTCTGGGAATTTGCTTCTTAAAAATGTTCTCAGAGTTTAAAGCCTGTTGTCAAGGAAAGATGAGTGCGCCATAGTCAAATCATCAAAAATATGTTATACAGTACTAATATCTATATTTGGTATTGGGGAGATTGGTGTGGGTTAAACTAATCTAAACTAAAACTTTGCATGAGACCAGTGAAGCACCTCTGTGACCCCTTATGCAACCAAACCAAATGCTTGCTTTAAAAGTATCTCACAGTAAACAGACAGTAGAGTCATTGGATCTACAGTTATACTGTATAGAAATAAGAAAGCTAATTTACAAACACGCTAAAAGACTAACCAGAAGACAGAAAACACATTTTGGATTGGTCATTGCTCCACAGTAGACAAAACAGGACCAATTTACAGATTGTTGTGTCTCCTTTTTTTTGGAATGCTGTTGTGATACGACCAAAGTGTTGCCAGGACAAACAGAGCATGTGGGCCATGGTGGAAGACATAGATGTGAATGATTTTTAGCTGAACAAGATGGTGAATCATCTGTATACAGTTTCCTACCCTTTATTACTTTATTTTTTCCCTTCATCTTTATGCTGACAGCTGTATTTAATCTGCATCTGTCTGGAGACCTAGTGACTCATCAAAACAAAGCCATTGCTCTTTGACTACCTGAGGAACTGTTACAGATCTCTTAACTTTTGGGGAGTTTTATAATATCAGGCTCTCTCTAACAGCTGTCACCCCCAGTATATGTATAATACAAATCTTTCTTTAATGAAGGCATGAATCGATACCAGCTTCCTCATGGGTCATTTTCTGTGGTGTTCTGGGGAAACAATGACCCAGTATAATCATTGGGTCACGTGGGCTTTTAACTAGGGCAGAAGGATTTCTAAGGAAAGCACTGTTCCTATTGTAGTACAACTGGAGTGGCAGTAGTTGCTCCCATTGCTCCCATTTATCATCAGCCCCTCTCATTTTGTGTGTCTGTGCACAGGATTTTCCCGTGTCAGATAACTGTGAGAGTCTAGCTGATATGGAGAAAATGAGAAGGAGCAAAATGGACTCTGGGAGACAGACTCATCAGGTCCTAGAGGTAGGTCATTACCTGGGCTCTGGGATATTGTACCAGGGGTTCATTGTAAGCTGACTGGATACTTTTAATCAAGTAATTTACTTGTACTGTAAATAATTTTGTACTTTCTGAGTAGATTTTCTAAAACATAATTTTACCTGACAAACATCAACACACTTGCCTTAGAACCAGAAGGGCTTAAGCTCAATACTTCACTGGACAGAGGGGCAGCGGAGTTCATTTTCCAACAGGCTTCAGCTCCACTCCTACAGTGAACGCTATAGGCCTTTATTTATCCCATACTCCATCCAGCTGGAGAACAGCTCACATTTCTGTAACACATAACCTTGTATTATTCATTAGTTATTATTCATTTTAATGCTCATTCATCCACGTTATCATACTGCAGTATATGTTACCCTACATTTGTACTTGCACATTTAAATGTGCAAATCTTTTTACCTTTTATTTTATCCATTATATTTTATTGCTTATAACTATCCTATACCTATTCCTCCTTTTACTAGTGTTTTTAAGTGCAACTGAGCTACTTTGATCAAGTCATTTTGCTTGTGGATCAATAAAGTCTAACCCTTATTTGGGAATAGTAGTACTATAGTAGTAGCATATTTACTTATTTAATTCATATTTAATTCTCATATATTAGAGAAGTTTTGGTGAAATTAACTGAAAATTTAACTGTCAAACTAAATTTATCCAGTTTTAGCCAATGTCTTTGTGAAAACATTTAAAACATGCAGATACAGTTATAACAAAATGGTTTAAACAATAAATAAATATTATGATTATGCTTTTTAATAACTACACATCATTGTATTGTATTACTGAAGAAAAAGTACAGTAGCCTCTTGTATTGATCTTGTATTGATCTTTCGCATGACTGTCCTCTCCAGAGCACTCCTTTGGATCTGATTGAAACGGGCAAGTCCCTAAAAGTACAAGCAGAGCGCCCTCACCTGGTCAGTTTGGGAAGTGGACGCTTGAGTACAGCCATCACTCTGCTCCCACTGCCCCAAGGTAAGGATGTTAAAGGTGCTATGAGCAGTATATAGTTTTTATATTTCAAAAAATGACCCACATGTGTCCCAAGATATAAGGTAAACATGTTTAAATCAAATATTAGTTTTACTGATGACAAAAATTAGCACAACCTTGCCTGATCACACTTACCTCTAATAACGCCATAACACTTCCATTATAGTTAATTAATTATGAGTTAAGTATTCTTTGACTCTGGACACTTGACTATCTAAACACCTGTTGTTTATAAAGGTGTAATTGTTACGTCCACCCGCTGGCCTTGACTGAATACCCTCAGCTCTGCCTTTGAACTTCAGCCTAGGAATACTTCGCTAAAGTATTCACGGGACCATGCACATCTCCAGTAACAGAAAATGTTTTCATGTCGTTGCAGGGAGGACCACACTGGGCTGCGGGGTCACAGATATCTATTTGCAGGGCCCCGGGATCGCGCATCGACACTGCTACATCGAGAACCAGGCGGGCACCATCACCTTGTACCCGTGCGGAAACCAGTGCTCTGTAGACGGCCTTCCCATCGCCAACCCATACCGCCTCACGCAAGGTAGCAGCTAAAATCAACATACAAACCAACTGTTGAGGTTATTAGGCAGTGGTGGGGAGTACAGACTTTGCTCATTTTGATTCTTTAGTACGCCTACATTTTCTACTAAGGACTTGAACTTTTACCTGAGTAAATTTTTGAAGAAAAAATGTACTTTTTTAGGGTGACCAGATGTCCCTATTTAATGTGGCCAGTCCCAGTTTTAGGCTCCTTGTCCCATGTCCGCACAAATATCAGTAGAAACACTAATATGTCCCAGTTCTCAACAAATTATATCTCAGTTGTCCCTATTTTAACCGATAGAAAATCTTCGGACACTTAAAAACACTATCTAAAGACCTAGACAAAATTTATTTACCAAGTCATTGTTTTTATCAATAAATTGTATGGATTTTGGAAGCTTTTTTGTCACTTGGTGAGTTCAAGTGCACCATGATTTGTGAAAAAAAATTTGTATCCCAGTTTTTGAGTCTAGAAATCTAGTCATCCCTGTGCATATACAAAGTGACCACAGATCACCTTGGTGTTGTGGGTTTGGGTCCTCCATAATTTGTTCCAGTATTTGGGTCTAGTATCCAGGTTATCCTAAAATTTTTAGAAACTAAAGTAAAATAATTTTTGACCCTATGAATAGCTGTAGTAGTTGTGAATAGTACTGGTAGTAAGTAGAAATAGTAGTTGTAGTAGTTGTAGTAGTAGTAGTAGTAACAGCAGCAGAAGTGGTAGTCGTAACAACAGCAGATGTAGTAATAGTACTATAGCACTGGTACTAGTAATAGTAGTGGTAGTTTTTGGTGTGCATCTGCAAAAAGCACTTTCTATGCCAGTAAATTTTACATTCAATACTTTTTAACTTTTTTCCAAGTAATGTTTTTTTATCAACTACTTTTACTTCTGTTTGAGTAATATTATTTTTAAGTAATAGTACAAATGTTTAGTCCTTGATCCACCTTTGTTAATAAGAAAAAAAAAAAGTATATTACTTTTTGACTATTTTCTATTGTCACTGCAATATGCAAATCTCACCAATTTAATAGTACAAGTGCCTTCTAAATTAAATGTTTCACTGAAATTCAAGATGGGAAGAGAATGGGATATAATTCAAATGTGTACACATGTTTATTGTAAAGTAAATGGACAAACAGTGTAAAATTCCTCCAGTGATTTTTGGTTTTTAAAAGGCATTACAGTCCCGCCCCTCTCAGACCCCTCTCCGTGGGACCCAAGCCAGCAGCAGTCATTTGAAGCTGAGTGATCAGCTGGTGTGTGCAGGGCCCTGTGGAGGCAGCTGCTGCTGGACAGAAATGTTTTGAGCTTGCTTTATTTTAAACAACTCATGCAAGCGAACAATTGGATCAGTGGAGTTGTATTTATTTTTCATTTTTGATTTTTGTGATGATGAGCAACAATGCAGCAACATTATTTGGATATTTGACTCAGAAGTGGATGGTAAGATTGTAGACGTTGCAGTAGGTTTCAATTTAAAAAAACAAAATATTAAAGCCTTATATTTTCTTCTTTTTGTTCTTAGCCATTGTCTTTATTTACAGTCTCAACAGAGATAAATCCATGGTCTTTCTGTAGAAGACATAAATTACATTTTTTTTGTCTTCATCCTCTACAGGGTGCATGTTGTGTTTTGGACAGTCTTCTTTTTTCCGTTTCAACCATCCTGAAGAGGCTTTGAGGATGAAGAGCATGCTTCCAGGGGGGAGCCCAGCACTGACCATGACAAAGGCCAGTCCTACGGGTAATTAATTTTTTTATTACAACTTATCGCGCTGATCTTATGTTGACAATACAGGATAGTTTAGTGTGATGTACAACTTATTTGAATAGTACTACTTAATATAAATACTACATTGTGTTCATTTACAAAATTGTACAATACCATCAGCTTTTAATTCTTATATTCTTGGTCCAACTTCTTAACTCTCTTAATGGATGCCAAAATAGCTTTCTCTAAACTAATTATCTCTGGCCCACTAATCTACTTTTCACTTTGCATGACCCCATTGTTAAGGATATTTTTACAACGCATTATTTTGTAGCTCAGTGGCTCATGTGGCCTTGCGTTGTTGAGATGGTATTTAAAATCCATTTTCTTTTGACCTTAATGGTTTGGGTTTTTGGTGTGCGGGCTGTATAGTATAATATGGCACCACACCCAGCCTTGTGTGTATGGCCCACTCTTTCCTGCCCCAGCCCTGATTTCATCTGCTCTGAATGAGGTACACTGGAGGGTGATGCCTTTATATTTAGCTGTTCCAGATCCCTGTAGGATTACAACACAAGTGAGGAGCGAACCCTTCCCACCTCTAGGCTTTATATACTGTTCATTTTACAAGTTCAATTAAAGACTTTCTCAGCTCTGCACCCTTTAATAACAAACATTATGCAAAAGCAAATTAGCTGTAAGTTGATAAATGCTGGTATTGCATGTGCCAGGCATTCGCACTAAAGTAAGTAAGTAAACTTTATTTATATAGCACCTTTCACAGATAAAGTGCAGCAATCTAAACAGTATAGCCAGACTCAGCTATTAATGGTCTTAGCAAAAAAAAAAAATTTGATATGTGTTTTAATGTGCAGCCATTGTTGCAACAACATTAAAATTGTTTATTTGAATATTAAATGGTGTGCAAATTATTTAGCGTGAATTTTGAGTGCTAACCATAGCCATCCAGTAGGTCCTGCCTTGTGTGTTTGTTTGTGTTTGTCTGTTGTTACAACTGTCTCGCAAAGCATCCCAGTTATTTATTTCACAGGAATGCTCAAGTGTTTTATTCTCGTTTCGACAGACTGCAGCACTGTCCTGAATGGAAACCATCAAATCAACAACAGCAACTTCAAAATTAACAACTTATCAAAAAACTCACCAGAGTCATTATTACAGTCTGATAAACCAGCCATGCAAAGTGCTCCTCAGGCCTCTAATATTGCACTGCTGAATGGAAAAAATGGCGATACAGAAGAGTCTATATATGAAAATGTAGGCAGCTTTTTGAGTCAAAACCAAGGGAACAAGACTCCACCAGTGCCTCCTCGTATGCCGACTGTAAAACAGCCCCCTGTCCCTCATCCACGGACCTTCCTTTTTAACAGTGGTGGACAGAGGACTCAGGAGAGTCCAAACCTCTTTAAAAACACAAGGGAAGAAGCTACATCAAGTCCCACTCTTTACAAGGGGACAGGACAAAGCACAGATAACATAACACCAAGATTATCCTCTGTCAAACTGTCTCCATCAGCTCCATCTAGCCCCCGGATACTGCCTCTTCAGAAGAGATCTCCCAGCCCCATGAGAGAGCAGCAGCTTCACAACACAGAAGGCCCTCAACAAAGACTAAAGCCTCCAGAGCCAGCTCAGTCCACAGGCCACCCCCCTATCAGCCCACACACGTCCAGGCGAGGGATGCCAGTATTACATGGCACTGGGTCACCCCTCTCAACTACACCAGCTCCTGGTAGTCCACAGGGTCAACGGAAACTCACAACTTTTTCAAAAGTAGATGCCATTAGGGAACTTTATGGTCAGAGTCCATCGCCTGTCCCTGGGCAGGACAAGGAGCCTGGGACTAAACATCTGAGACAAAACCCTGCACAGTCATCCCCTCTAGCCAGCCCTCAAAACCATAGGAAAACCTCTTGTATAAAGATTGGATCCAATCTGGAACCAGGTTTTACTAAAGCATATACAAGAGAACGAAAGAACAGCATCTCTGAGATCAGTGACAACGAGGACGAACTCCTGGAGTACCATCGTCATCAGAGAGAGGAGCGGCTGCGGGAACAGGAAATGGAGAAACTGGTAAGCACAATCAAAACTTTGAAATAGATTTCATAGTCTGAGAAGAAAAGATTACGGTTTCCTTGATAATGACTTATGGTGGCTTACTTAAGTTACTACAGCCATACTGCATAAGACAACACAACAAAGCAAACAGACAAACAAATAAACAAACAAACAAACAAAAAACATTAAGTACATTATAATTTTGCACATAAATTGCTCATACATATATTATACTGTATCACATTGTAGTTGAACTGCATGCAGTTGGGTTGCTGGCATGGCAGACAACATGTCTGCATTGAGATATCTTGTCTAAATCTCTTGGCACAGAGCCACAGGCTCATCTCCCCAGAGCATTACTGGCAGCGTCGGTCCATGTGGCCTGACTGACACAGGGTGAACATTCCTCCAGACTTCTTCAGCTCCAGAGAAGAGGGCGAGGCTGGCTCTTACTCAACACTATATTTACCAAAAAGTACAAACAGCCTATACTTTCACCGTTCTGCTGGCTTGACCATGGAAAGTTTTTCCTTAAAGCTTTATCACACTGTAATTGAAAGACTATGTTATTCACTTCCAGCTCACACCTCTAAACCACCACTGCTTAACCCCCAACAGCACTAACAGCTGAGGGCACTACAGGAAAGGGGGCGGGACAATTCCCAGCCAGCCACAAACTATTTCAGGAGCCAAAAGGTTTCTAGTAAATACAGGAGAATCAGTGACAGTAAGGTCTGTTGACTCATCCACAACTGTTATGTGTGATAAATGTACTCTGCTACCTGTACTCTTTAGTGGCCCTAGGTAATAGTCTTTTTAGTGAAAAGTACAAGTACTAAACCTAACTTAACTTGGCCTTATCTTATTGCCACACCATCTCCTTCAGATAATATAGTATGTAAAACAATGTAAACATATTTTTTGAAACATATGGCAGGCCATGATATGGACAACTATTTATTGTTGACTTCTATACATAGCAAGAAAGACTGCAGACCTGTCAAAGGATAATGGATACAGACAGAAAATCCTCCTGAAATGACTCTTATTATATAAGGCGCAATGCTTTGTTGGCACACTGTTATATATATTTTTTTTATAACAGGTGACTAAATATATATGTTAATGCTGCTAAACCTAACATCAGTATGCAAATACAATTAAAGGTAACAGCTTGTAAAAGCTTATCAAAGTCAGTCAAAATTGCCATATTGTTTAAGAACAGTATATAATAATAATAATAATAATAATATATATATATATATATATATATATATATATATATATATATATATATATATATATACATTTTTTTTTTATTTTTTTTATATATATAATTGTCAACCTATTTAATAATCAATTAATCGCTATCTGGGGTATTAGATTCTGAAACATGTCATGTACTGAGAGAAAAGCTTTTATTACCAAGCCCAAAAAAAGCCACAGAAATAGTAAAAGAAAAAGTTTTTGGCTCTCTATCCAAGCATCCTTTTGTGACTTTGATAAAAATTTTGTAAAAACCTATGTGATTTTTGTAATATTATTTAAAAACATTTAACCGGAACAGTAAAAGTAAATAACTTTTTAAACACTTATCTTTGCTGGGCCACTTGGTCATTACATATTTACTCACTCTTCACTATTAGACTATTAATTGAATAATAGAAAAAAATCATAGACAGATTAACTGATTACCAAAATATTCTTTAATTACACCCCTACTTGAGTGTGTTGGGTTAGTGTAGGTCATGGAATGATTTATTGGAGCCATACAAATTTTTATTCTAGACAAACAGAGACACAACAATAGAGAAACAACACAGTCACTAGTAACTATTGTTCTTTATATTTAAGACTACTAATTACCTCCTTCACTGGATCAACAGCTGCATAATTTGCATTGTTTGGTTCAGTATGTAAACACATGCTTTTTATTGCCAGCAGCATGGAGTAAACGAAACCACTCATTATGTAAATGTTAGAAAGAAAAGGCTTTAAGTAAATCCTATTAGGCAAACTATAATAATATAAATTTTCACTTTCACTTTTTTTTTTTTTTTACCTCTACGATTTATTAAATTCTTTTCATAAACAAGTACTCAATAACAGATGACATGAACTCTGGCTTCTAAGGTGTCAGGTTACACTTGTCCAATGCCAGTGCCTGAGGGACAGCTGCCTAAATGGTCCAATGTCACACAAGGATACCCATAGCTCATGTGCCGTATGTAAGATCTATGACAAATACTTTATTGTTCCCTATAGGAGCGGCAGAGACTGGATGCCATCCTAAACCTGTGTGCAGAGTACAACCAGGAGGACAGTACTGTAGAGCTGGACAATATGGTGAGGAGTGGGCTACTGGGGGGAACCTGTCCTGATACAACAGGGAGGATCACACTTCAAGATGTGGACGAAAACAACCAGAGAGAGGAGTCCAGCAGCACAGAAAGCACACACCAAGAGGTAACACTATGAATCAGTACAGTAATATTACGTGTCTGTTCTTATGCTTTATAACTGACTTTATAATGTGACTTCAGTGTGCAGAGCTTTTAGCTGATCAAGAGAAAATGTACCTGGAAGAAGAGAGGAGCAGGATTTTAACTCGAGTTGATGAGCTGAAGCAGAAAGTCAGTGAACTAGAGCAGCAGCTCCAAGAGACCAAACATGAGGTCAGTACACACATAAAATGCATTGCTCTACATACATCTGTCTTTTAAATAATATATTTTACTGTATATTGTGGAGGTTTTTGACTTACATTTGTGTACAGGTGGAAATGGAGCAGGCCCTGCTGCAGGCCGAGAGGCAGGCTGAGCAGGAGCAGGTGGAGGCTGAACACAAACTCATCGCTCAGCTGCAGCTCAAGCTCAGTCAGCTGGACAAGACCAGCCAGAAAGAGAAGAATAAGGTAAGGGTCCCTGGGAAAACATTATGATATAATAAATACCTTCACGTTATTTTTGTGGCATGAACAAAGAGGCATGAACAGAATTCTTGGATAGAATCACCTGTCGCTTCATATTTTTTATAGACTCAATATGCGTGTAGATGTCTGTAGACCTTTTAGAAATGATGCTTTGCTAATTTTGTAGCTTTCTGCCCAAAATGGCAATTTTCTCTTCAGTGTTAGACAATAATCAAAATCTTGCATGGTTATCTGCAAATAACAACTGATTAATTGTTGATTCATAAATATCATCTTTTATCAAACTAAATGCATCTTACCCTCTAACGCAAAAGTTAACCTGTGTAGCCACTGTAACTCTTATTCTAACTGTCTTTGGCATGGCTCTACAGATTTTGAGTTGTTGATTTTTTTGTTCCCCCTGCCTTGTTGTGTGTTGAATGCGGATCGGTATGTGTGTGTTTCTGTTTTTAGGGGAGGGCTAAAGTGTCGGCCGAGCGGAAGGCCCTGGAAAAGCAGAGGAATGAGTACAATGAGCTGAAGAGGCAGTTTGATAAGTGCCCCTTGTCTCTAAAGGGGCAGGTACAGGAGCAGCTCAGCAGGGTCAGTGTTCTCACACAGCCCACTGGCTGGCAACAGTGAGTTATAAAATACAGAATACCACAGTACAAGGCAGATGTAACTCTGACTGTGTCTAAAATATTTACAGCTGAAACAAAAAGTGTACATGTTCACAGTATATGCATTTGTGTTGTGCACAAATGTTGGCTACTGTGGCAATATGTTGTATTTGGCATGTTTTATGTCTTCAACAGTAAAAGGCATTTCAGTCTTTGTTACTCTATCATTTATTAAAACATCAGTTCATTTTGGGGATAATTAACACTATTAACCACCTTGCTCTCAACATGCATGCTTTTCACTTGTACATAAATAAATAAATGCCTTAACAAGTGTGCTCATTTGTAATGCGATATGAATAATGCCAGGCCTTAATTTTAATACAGTTTAGTAACATTGTTGTGTGGTGGGCAGAAAGCAGAGGCACTGGACTCTGGGACCAAGCAGTTTGAGGAGCTGGAGTTCTGCCAGCTTGAGCAAGAGAGCAGTCTGGACGAGCAGAAAGAAACACAGAGCTCACAGCTTCTCCAAGAAAAAGCTGATCATCACTGCAGTATGGCCAAGAGGAAGGTCAGTTCAACATATCAAGCAAAAAATACATACGAGAGGATTTTTAGATTTTGTTAGTCTTTGTGATTTTGATTTTCAGGAGAAAGTGGCAGCTCTCGAAGCTCAAGTGAAGCAGCTGGGACTTCAGGCAGTTCAAGAGTGTGAGAGGATAGTGAGAGAAAGAACTGTAAATCTACATCTGCTGCAAAAGGTTAGTTATTTATATATGCTATTGTCAGCTTGTTAATTAATATTAGTGTGTTAAAAACTGTGCCTTTATTTTTTTAGGAGCAGGAGAGGCTGTGTGCTTTGGAAAAGAGTTATCAGACATTGACAGGTGGGAAAAACTTTCCAACGCCCAACAGCAGCATAAGAGAAGTGAGTAGTGTTGTATCATATTGCCAACCTGTGGTCCTTAGTGGAGATTATGCTCTTTTTAAATTCAGTGAACTTTTTAAACAGGACTTTCTTCACATCAGTGAAACAGATCTTGTTTTTATGGACGGTGCCTCTCATAGCTCATGTCCTTCCTCGGCCTCGTTGTCCTCTTGTAACCCCTCTCCTGAACTCTGTACTGATCCCTTTCCTGTTAGGCTGCAAGAGGTAAATTTAGGAAAGAAGGCATGGTTGTGTTTTAGCAGAAACTGAATTTTGTCAGAATTGTGTTCTAACAAAATAGATGACGTTTGCAGTGTGTCTTGTCATAGTTCACCGTCTCCTACACATCTCTTAAATTTCCACTTTTGTAAACTAACACTAAAAGATAAATGAATAAATTGTAAGAGGCTGAGTGTAGTGATTTGTTAATTACATGTACAATTTTCCACCACCTGCTATTTTCAGTATTTATTACTTTTTATTTTGGCTGTCGATGCAGGAGTACCTCAGGCTTTCTGATGTCTTTAAGATGTATGGAAGTGCCATGCCAGCTCACTCCTCTCCTGCCACTCTCCACTGCCTGTCTCTTGCTGTGCCCTGTGAGGTACAAACTCTGCCTGCTGTCTTGTTTTCTGTGAATTTTCTATATCAACAAATTCACCACATAGTTTAAAAGTGTTATTCTTTTTCTCCTCTGTGCTTACCGTGTCTGTGATCATGGGCTGTTGCAGGAGTACATCACTGTCAGTCAGCTAAGTCAAATCTTTGGGCTGCAGAGACTCGACCCCTTCCCTTCCACCTCTCTTTCATCATTCCAGCTTGCCTCCTCTGAATCCACTTTCACATGCCACACAAACACATCTGCTCCTTCCTCTTTTCTCTCTGTCCAGGTTTGTAAATACTGTCATAAGGACTTCCATATTTGTTTATGTAAGATTGCAGCTTCCCACTGATGCAGATGCACAATAATAGTACATGCTGTACCTTTGTTTTGCTAATGCTTTACTGCTACTGTCTGTCTATGGCTGAATGCTTCTTGTCACTGTAGAGTCAGCCTGAACTGAGCAGAAATGCACTGCCTCCTATTAACCTCGAGCGCTGGTACCAGGACATCATGGCTGCTGGAGAGCCTCAATCCTGTCCGCCACCACTGCCTGCCAAGTCTTTCTCTGCGCGCAGACATGCGCAGGTAAATCTCACCTGCTGTGTGGCTGTTGTGATCCAAGCAGCACAACAACAATTCCTCTAGTGTCTAGAGGACAAAAAAGATACTAGCTTGAACAGATAAACATGATCTTTTCTAAATTACGAAACACCATTTTTTGAAGAAACCTCTCATAACAGACGAGTATAGCTTTGTGTGTATTTGTGTGTATTTCTGTGATGATAATGGCCCAATGTACAAAGATTTTTTCTGATTGGGACTGATATGAAGTGTCTGAACCTTTTTGTTCTTATCACAGTTGTTAAAATCCAAATCAGAGGGGGAGGTTGCACAACCATCTTCTCAGGTCAACAGTGGTGGTGGAGCTCTACATGATAAAATGGGCAAGGTTTGTAAAAACATTTTAATGTAATAAATGTATAATCTATTATCATGTAACTTAAATAATTGTAATATTTTGTAGGATTTCCAGTTAGTGTTGAGAGACCTCCCAGTTCCTTTTAACGCGGAGTCCAGGAAACATTTGGCTCTTCAGAGCAAAGGTATATATATATATGGCAAGTTTTACAGTACTTTTAGCTTTACTTGTCCAGAATGCACAGTCTTATCTGCATCAGAAGAGGGCACTGTAAGTCTGTAAAAGTTTTAATGACATGTTTTCCTTGTCTAGACCCCTCTTCTTCAGTTCATCACTCTATTCTGCACCACCAGACGCCCCCCAGTGGCAGCCAAGCGTATGACACCCTGAGTCTGGAGAGCTCAGACAGTCTGGAGACCAGCGTCTCTGCCGGAAACTCTGCCTGTTCCCCGGAAAGGTGAGAGACTGGGAAATGAGCAATTGGCTCTGTTTCCATGGGAACACTTAAGTCTGCCCCGTCTCCCAGGAGAAGGGTCACCGCTTTGTTCCCGTGACAACTTGTTTTGTTTCATGGATGCTCACGTGAAGCTGGTACACTGACTGTTTCCATGCCAACTCTTTTTAAGTTTCCTGTGTGTGAAGTTAGACATTCAAAGGGGGTGTGTTTACCGGTGTTTATGAAAAAGCCTGTGTCTCCCGCTGTGCTCAGTGATTTTTGTTTGTCATTGTTTCATCTCAAGCAACTTTTTGATGTGTATTGTTGTGGCAGTGGGCCCGAGGCCCAGCGCATCGACGAGATGGAGAAGATGTTGAAGGAGGCGCAGCAGGAAAAAGCCCGGCTGATGGAGAACAGAGTAAGAGTGTTAAGTTTTTAAGAAGTGTTTGGGACTTTTGTGTCACTTCTTGGTCAACTGTGGAGAGACTTTTTATTAAAAAAAAAAAAAAACTCCTAAAGGTCATAGTTTCTGTAGTCTCAAACCCACACAATCTCAAATTTATACTGTAATAATAAAAAGATTGCTGCCTTAGTTTGAATTAAGTAAGGATAAGTGTACAATGAAAGGTCACACACACTTTTACAAACAATAAATATTCATTCATTCTTCATGCGCCACCTCTCATTATGACTTGCAGGAGGCTGGAACCCATCCCAGCTGCTTACAGTGAAGGGCATTTGTAAATAACCTAAAAAACTTAATTGTATATTCACTCAAACTAAAGCGTCAATGTTATTTTGTTCTGACAGACTGATCTTAGATGTTTTAAAGGGTAAACTATGCAGTCCTCATTGTTATTGCAAAAATACTGGTAATGAAGCATTAAATTTAACTTCATTGTGGAACTTTCTGCTTCTCTAAAACTCTTTGTTTTAGTGCCATGTGCTCAGCAAGAGCCATACCGAAAAAAGTTTCTTGTCTTTATTATTTCTACCTGTGGAAACAAAGTAGACAGGTATTAAATCATACAGAATCACAGCCATAGTCTGAGGCATGTCTGTAAATGTCTGAAAGCTGCAAAGGATCATTTTCATCAGCAAAGCTTAGTTCTCTCTGTTCTGACTTTGGGGATATATTTTACAAAACCCTGGATTGGGACTTGAAATCTCTTGTGCCTCCGCTGACAGTCGTTTACTTTGTATTGCAATATTTGCCCACCATTAACATATTCTTCTTTTGCTCCTTGTTATTTTGTGTGTGTCTTTTCTTTCCATCTCGGCTGGTCCCAGGAGAGGGAGGTGCAGGCTCGGAGGCAGATGTTGGAGGAGGAGCGCAGGAGGCGGGAGGAGGCCGAGAGGAGGCTGCAGGACGAGGCGGCCCACAGGCGGCGGCTAGTGGAAGAGGAGGTGAAGATGAGAGAGAAGCACTTCTCTCAGGTCAGTGGAGCAGCGGGAGGAGACACTGAGGCTGCATCAAAGGTTTTTAGATAAACACACTATAAGGATATGGGCTGCAACATCAACAACAGAGAAGAATAATAAAGTGGGGTAATATACACACATAATTACAGCTTTTATCTCATCTGACTGCTTTTAATTGTTGTCATGAGTAAACAAATGTCTGCAAATCCTTTAAAAACAACTGCATCGAACCATGTTAATTACATAATAAAGGCTTTGAGTCTTGAACAATACATTAAATAAAGTGTGTACAGTATTCATGTGCTACCGGCCTGCTTTAACATTAATTTTCCTTTGAGCTTTGAGCCTTTTTTTTTTTTTTTTTTTAATCCATACGTCACAACAACAAAATATACAGGATTTTCAGACTAATTTGTTAACATATTTGACTCCCTGCCCCATTCTTTTAGTGGTCTTCTGATAGTGAAAGTGGATTGTTTCCCGTTAGAGAATGTATATTGAGTTGTAAGTGTGAGTTTACTGTATTTTCAGGCCCAGCAAAGTCTGTGTACTCACAATAGATTTACTTAAGTTTAACGTTTGACCTCATATGTACAGTAATTAATGGCAAATAATTAAAATCAAATCATGAAAATAATAAACATATATAAATGTAGGTGCACTAGTTAATACTAAAATGAGTAATATCACCATTTACTTTCTGTATAAACTTTTTTGATTAGTTATTATTTATGTGTATATTTAAAATGTATTCTTAAGCTTTATCAGAGGTTTAATTATTTGAAGAAGCCACCAAAGCTATCGTCTGTCATTGTCTTCACTTTGTGCTTACTAATTTTACATGTTACATTTCAATCTCTTTACACCACAGGCCCGTCCCATGACGCGTTATCTGCCAAACCTCAAGGAAGAGTTCGACCTGCGTGCCCATGTGGAGTCGTCTGGCCACAACATTGATACCTGCCCCTTTGTCATCCTGACCGAAAAAATGTGCAAAGGTCACCTGATCAAGATGGGCGGAAAAATCAAATCATGGAAGAAACGCTGGTTTGTTTTTGACCGCATCAAGAGGAACTTCTGCTATTATGTGGGTGAGAGGCATAAAATCATAACAGCACATAAAAATGGGAGTTTTGAATGACTTCTGACAGCTGTGCACAATTCACTTTGAGAAGGAAGACGTTGCTTGCAGCATACGATGTGCCGAATGACATTTTGCTTTAATTGAAACCAAAAATCCTCAGACCAAAAAAAAGACCAGTTTGAAGCTTTAGCCATTGCCTCCTGCCCTTTAGCTCCACTGTCTTTGAAACCTAAAAGAAAAACTCAATGCTGTCGGCACTGTCTGGATTTTAGAAACAATAATTGAAGAATAATTCAGTTGCCAAAAGGCCACCAAGAAAAAAGTTAGTAGTAGTAGTTAGTAGTAGTAGTAGTAGTTAGTAAGTTAAATCCAGTTGTACAACCAGTCTAATATTACATCAGAACTTGCTAGACCCTTATCACAACTGAACTGTCAGTTGAATTTCTTATCTGTTTAGTTGTGTAATTCCCGTCAATGCTTTGTCAACAGGTCCCCTTAGTTTTCTCAGTGATTCTCAGACATGCTTTGTGATATTACTTTACAACTGAATTGATAATCAAATATCTTTTCATTACTACCACCATCTTCTGTTCGTGGCTTTCTCCATTCACTTGACTAGCCTTTTCACCCCCTCACTCCTGACGATGATGATGGTGATGATGATGGTGATGAAACAAGATGCAAGTCTTTCTCCAAATGTGTTTTTCTCGGGGAGGAGGCTAGCTTCTGGCTTGTTCGTGACTAATAAAACGAAACTCACATTTCAAAAACATTTAACTCATTACTAAGCAGATTTGACTTATGGAAAAGGGGGACAGAGAAAAGAGTTGGACTTGGTTCAAAAGAGGCTTTTAATTAACACTGGATGTTAGTTCTTTTTGTCTTGTGTTTGTGGACGATGTAAAAAATAAAATAAATAAAATACTTTTTTTAATGCAAATTAAGAAAAAAATCAAATTAATTTTATTCAAAGAAACTGGAGCTGAAAGAGGAAAGAGGTTGATCAAACTTTAGGCAGTAAACTATAACTACTTTCATTTATTGTTTCTAAAACAGCATACAGGTACCACTGGTGGTACACAAGGAGTGTGGAGTTAATTAATAATTATTACATAGATAACTAGCTGGTTTAGTCTAAATTTAGTTTTTGCCTGCTCTAGTCAGGGCTTGAACTTGAGATGTAAACCCCTGCATAGTCCTGGTTGAAGTCTCTTTGATATCATATTTAGTACTGCTTTAGTCCTTGGTGGATGGCTTTTTTAACTGGACTTTAGGCCTTTACCTTTATTTTAGTTCTGGAGTAAGTCCCTGTATAATCCTTGAATTGTCTTTTTGGCAATGCTTTCTTTTCAGAGTTGCTAGCTATTTTATTCTTTGGTTTAGACCCAAGATAGTCCTGGTTTAGGCTCATTTTCAGCTTCAAGATATTTGATGAATGTCATCAAAGAACCAGATGCAAACTCTGACTTGGTTCATGCCTAAAGATGAATTCTCTTGCACCTCCTTTTGTTTAAGAGCTCAAGGAAAGAATATGGCTTGTGGGAAAAAAGGCTAAAAACACAAAGGCAACCAAGACTGAAGAAAACAAGTCAGATTAATAAGATGTTTGAGACTTGAGGCGTCACTTCAAATAGACCTGGGCTTGTAATTAACCAAGGTTCCGATACAGGCAGCTCATACCTATTCATGGGGTATAATGTGCTGGAGGAGATAAGTTCTCCTTTGTTCAACATCTGGATTCAAATTGGACTTGAATATTTTACTGGGGAACAGTAAGAGTCTTGTCAAATTAAGAAAGTAACGAGCTCAAATGCTTGTAACCACTATGGAAGACACATATAGCCCACTGTTAGCAAATGACACAAGACAAAGCTTTTCTGCTGCCTCAAAAACAAAATGTTTTCTAACATGATTGGCCATGACTACAGAACAAACAGTATTTGTTATATTACTGTTATATTATTTTCAAGTTAATTAGTAGAAACATTCTTTAGTATTTTTATAGCTATATTAGGAATTCACTTGTGTGATGTGTGTTTTCAGGCGCTGGCTCGCTTCCCTGTCTACGTCTTGTAATGGCAGGGTCTTGCATCAGTACAAGACATAATATTTTGTATCTTAATTTATTTTTACTCTTACTTCTTACAGACAAGCACGAGACCAAGCTGAAAGGACTTATTTACTTTCAGGCTATTGAAGAGGTTTACTATGATCACCTACGCAGTGCCTACAAGGTAAGCAGCTCTCTTCTATCACGTGTACTTACAGCCTTTAGCTGGGCAGCTCCAGGGGAGAGGATCTAAAAGGCTTAAGTGACACTTCATTCACCTTCTTCAGCCTATTCTGGTTAGGGGCCTGGAACCTTATCTGGCTACTGTGGACCTGAGGTGGGCTACACCCTGGAGAGTGCATTTTGTTAGAAATTGAGAAATATGTTTCAAATGAAAGCTTATGATGAGCTCTTTTAATGTCCAAAATATTGCTTTAGACTTACTGACCAAACACCAAACTCTCTGATATCTCTCAAAATCTCTGAACATAGGACTCAGTCAGTGTCAAAAGGGCATAAGTGCAATTAACTGCAGCACTATTTTATACAAAAATGTCAAGCAAAAGTTTGAGCCAAAAAAGTATATGTGATTTTTAAAAACAAGAAAAAAAAAAAAGAAAAATTACATTTAAAATTAAATTTGAAAATATATTTTGTTAATGGTTAAACATGTATAAGTGAGTGTTCTGACATCTTTCTCGCATTTTTTCAGTGCTTATTTATTTGTTTAGTAAATGTAAATGTGATTAAATTGTTTTTCTTTTTTTGCTTCTCTTGTAAAGTTTTCTGAATGTCTCCTATGCCCTTTAGATTTTGAGCTCTGGATATATTATGAACTCAAACCACATACAGAAAATTGGTAATTTACCTGTACATCTTTAAAGGAGGTTAACAACACAAACACAAAGAGTGTTGTTTTTGACATAGTAGGCAGTAAATTCATTGAACTTCCAAAACTGCTGAATTTTAAAGTCCCATGTGACCTTGTGTATTTATTGACTCTATACATTTTGTTGTTGTGGCAAATACAATATGTTTGAACAAAGCAAGCAACAGGTACAGCTCTGGCTCCTCTTTAATAAATCCCTTTGTTTAACTCTCCAGAGCCCAAACCCATGTTTGACCTTCTGTGTGAAAACCCACGACCGGCTCTACTACATGGTCGCGCCGTCCCCTGAGGCCATGCGGATCTGGATGGATGTCATAGTAACAGGCGCAGAGGGCTACACACAGTTTATGAGCTGAGAGAGGAGCGAGGGCGGGTTTGAACCAGACATCTGCGAATGAACGGCGCTGAGCTGCTCCCCTCCGGCGCTGGAGAGGAGCTCAAGGTGATCCCAACGCGAGGAATGGACATCTGAGGCGGGAATAATCTGGACTTCACACAAAAGGCCTGATGCTTTGCAGCAAATGAGGGCTTAGCCGCGTCAAAGGTGCTTTTTGAATAATGTATAAGTTGTGGTCCCTTCAGTGTGACCTGTCAATACATCTGTACTCCATCAACATATTGTGCCAGTTATAACACTCAGATTTTCAGGGACAAAAGCTATTAATTTACTTAATTTAAAGCAGCTCACCGTGTTTACAGCTTCTACTCTTTGCATGCAGTTGGTCGAGTTTCATTTTTATACTATTTGTATACTATGCCTGTATTTAAGTGTGGGCATAATTAATATAACTCAGTTTATGGCAATATTTTCAAAATCTAAAATTATTTATTATTACTTGGTGCCAAATAGTTTTCATTAACATTTTACAAGAATAATATTACTTTATATAGTTCATATTTAAGAATTTTTTACAGGCAAATAAACCTGCATTAACATGTCTGTATAAATATATAAAAAGTCACTTTGTATTAAATGTTTAATAAAATGTATCAGTAAAATGAAATAAAATGCTACAGTATTGTAAACCAATTTATGTAATAAAGTATGTGCTTCATTGGTTTGCTTTTGTTCTGATGAAATGGCAGCTTATTGCGAACAAATTGTCTAACTACAAACAAGCCTTCTAATCCTAATTAGTGCTTGATATGAACAGAAAAAACAACAGTACGCAAATAATATGTTAATTATAATTTTGACACAATTATTTCATAAGCCGCATTTGAAACGCACTATAGGTGCTTCCTTTAGGACACTGAAATAATCTGTTTGCTTAAGAACAGTCAGGTGGTGTGATTAACTAATTGTCTCATTAACTTCTCAGTTGTACTGCGTTACAATAATGCATGCATATGTACTATTCATTATAAGGCTCACACTGAACAGGGCAGACATGACAGAAATAAAAGCAGCCTAAAAACATGTACTCTAATTACATGCAACTTTACATGCATGATTCAATGGGGAGAAATCTGAAATCACGTAAACATTTCCTGGAGACGATGCCGTACAAAGAATTTGTAACTTATTTTTAAATCAGAGGAAAACAGTTCAGTTACACTCAATTGCTATCTTTTACTAAATACATGAGGTAAATGCGAAGCAGGTGCAGCTAGTACAGAAGAGAGGATTCATTTATTACAATTAAATGTAGTATTTAACAGACATACAGAGAATCACACTACAGACAACAATATGATGTTTTTATTCATGTTTAAAACATTTATTGATCAGGTATTTGACCATGTATACATGTGCATTAATTAAAATATCAAAGTTAAATAATTTCAGCAGTTCAGTTTAAAGTTAAACCTATAGGCTATTATAGATTCTGTACACACAGTGAAATATTATTGTTTATTTTAATTGTGGCAATTATGATGATTATATAATAGGAATAGGTAATATTGTAATTAGATACTCATTTTTATAAATACTATAAACAATAATCATCATAATAACGCTTGAGACATTTCACTTTGTACTGAATCTATATATCAATTTCACTTTGAATTACAATACTGTAGTACATGGACTTTTCCATGATATTATAACTTATTAAAATGCATCTGTTTACAACTAATATACTTTAATGACAGTTATTGAGTATGGCGAAAGTAAAGGTGGTACAGACAAATTGTAATTTTTGACAAATTATATTTTTTCAGCAGCGGGAAACAGAGAGCAGAGGTTTTCTGGTGGCGTTTCTTTTATACACCTGTTCCTCGTCCTTAAATCATTTAATTCAGTCCAAGTTTGAGCTACAACACACATACCTCCAGACTATCCGCGCTCATTGACGGCATTAACACCATTTGTATGGGTCTGACCTTGAGAGAGATTTTCATTGAGTAGCTCTGAGTCTCTGATGCAGCGAGCTGAATAATAAACAGATCTTTAAGAGACTGGTGTGAGCTCATTATGGAGGTGATGAGTATGAGTGACACTCAGTCTTATTGTAGATGAAATATTAACGAGCCACGGGTGATATCTGCCTCTTTCTCACTTCTGCATGCGCACACTGGCCTTTTCCCCAGGCCTTTAGAGCACAAATAAGACAGTCAGACTGCGAATTAATATAAGCTCACTTGAATTTGTCAGTATTAATAGGAGATATTAACCTTGTCTAAAAACAAGCAAGTGGGAAAATCTGATGAAATAAAAATATTGCTTCTCTCAGAGGGCAATTTTAGAGGAAGACCTGTCAAGACTTCTACAACGTCTCTGGTTTAACTTGTGAAATTAATCAGTTTCCATACCCACATTTGAGTTCAGAGTAATTTAGGAGATTAAAGAGGAAAAAACTCATACCCCCGCTCACACACACAAATACACCGACAGATGTGTAGCAGATGAAAGCAACTTGCACTAAATCCATCCAAAACACCAATGAAAGTTCCCTTCCTCATGTTCAACGGTTTGAACAAATGGCTGTCTTTGAAGGAAGTGTTAAATGACTGTCTTCAAGTTAGCACATGGTATAGAATACAAGTGATTCAATTACAATAATAAGAAACATGTTTTTCTGAGTTTGTGGCAGCAGTAACAACTGTATCAGAAAAATAACCAGAGGGGAAAATAAGTAACAGCACCAGCACACTGACCTATAATGAGGCCAACAAAAACAGCATCTGAGTGTCAGTATACACCACACACTCTGGCAAAACACTGCATGTTTACTATACAGTAGTTTTGTCTTTGTATATTATATGGGATTGGTATTTTAAATGTCATTATTTTATCTGCTTACTTTATTTACCGCCACATTTTTTAATTCATCATGTACCACATACTTAGGGTGACCAGACTTTTAGACCCAAAAACTGCGACACATATTTTTTCACTAAATATGTTGCATTTGAACTCATTAAGTGACAAAAAAGCTTCCAAAATGCATCAAATTTTCTGTCATGTAATTAAAGTACATGATTTGAATTTTAATGGCCATTTGTTAATAAAAATAATGACACAGTAAATAAATTTAGTGACAAAGTATTAAGACAATCTGCTATTAGTTTCCTATGCATTTTTATTGGTAACAATGGGGACAACTGGGACATAGTTTGTTGAAAACTGGGACATGTTAGTGTTTTACATTTGTGTTTTGGGACATGGGACAAGAAGCCTAAAACTGGGACTATCCTGGTTAAATAGGGATATCTGGTCACCCTACACATACTAGTTACATGGGTCGGAGACTGTTGCAGCTGCTGTAATTGTGCCCTGATTCCCGTTCACGCTCATTCCCTGTGACTTAATGAACTAATACACTAACTACATTTTGGACAGAAGGAACTGGCGTTGAAGTGTCTGGAGAAGTGGCAGAGGGGGACATGCACCATCCACAATTTCTGTTACATGTAGTTAATCGCACATTCTTGCCGGACTGCAAACAACTCTGCATTGATTCAATAAATGCAGAGAAGAGTGGATAGAGCAGATTTACTGAAATAAATAAGTTGTAAATATAAAATATACATTGATTTGGTTTCTAGTATATGGTCCAGTATTATAAGTATACAGCTCAGAAGTGACAGACTTGAGTCTCTGGGGTTTAATGGCTCTGAGGCAGATGACACTGCCTGAGTGCTGAGAACGACACTGACAAACCACGTGGGACATACTTTATCTATGGCACTTTAAAAAGCAACAACAGTGTCAACTTTAAGTGAGACACGGACAACATTTTCAGAAAAGACATTTGACTATACAACTATATAACTATAAATGCCTTAAGCACAGTGAAGTCATGTTAATTTGGAAGGCCCAGTAAATATGATTCATAGAGAGGCAAAAGATACTGGTGTGATTTTGATAGACTTCTTCATAATAATAGATGTTTCTGAAGTTTACATTTAGAATTGCTTTGCTGGTGTTTGCTGGTATTCTAAAGATTATAAAATCGACATACGTATTAGATTGTAAGTTACAGATTCTGTCCACAGGTCCTGAGTTTGTCGATGTGTCCTTTAGCTGTTACAAGTGTTAAATCTCTGTGGAAGACAAAGCTTAAACAGCTCAGCTCCACATCAAACACAGCTAATTCACCATGTCTTTAAGGAACAGTAAACAAACATAATGATGTAAAGACAAATGCAAATCAAGTGAGCGCAGCTGAAACATTCATTAATAATAATTATATGATGTCTGTTAATTAAAAAAAAACTTGGGCAGTTGCCTAAAACAAAGCAGAAAACTGCCTAGGTAAAACTTAGCAGGCAAAACACAAACATCTCCAAACCCCCTCGGAGAAGCCTCCATTCACAAGTTGTAACCAAAATCAGTGTTTTTGCCATGTGTTCAAAGAAGGGCAAAAGTTGAGGACAATAAATTCTGAGAGAGATGATGATGAAATGATGGTGAAACCTTCACTAACATGCCATACATGCACTTGGCATGCAGCATTAACTTTTCTGACTTCTCTGCTAATGCACAATACTCATACAATAACATTGGCGTGAATAGGCAACTTAATTTTGAAGAAAACACATTTTTAATGCAGAATCATAAATGAATGGTATGAATAGAGGTGGATAATAGTATGTAGGCTACTTACTTGGAGTACTCTTCAACAGTCAGTAAGTTTTGTTTGTGTTGCTCTAGTAGACTAACCTTACAAACCACATGACAAAGTAAATTGTAGTTTTAAGCGGATTCAAATGGGTATTTTTGTAAAGAGCTGCACCTTGGTTATCGTTGATGATACGCAAACAGGTAACCCTCAGGGGACCAATTAATAAAGACAGAGAGAGCAGTCAGCGATTTCCTGAGAGACCCTCCAACTTCAGCAGCATTGTCGTCCCAAACCGGTCTCCATTACTATCACATTTATCTTGATTGCATCAGGTTGCTTTTCTTCAAGTGGTGTACTCTTATATATGGTTGTCATTGTTGACGTATTCCTGCATATCTCTAAAATGTCTGTCTACTTAAATGTCATAAGTGAACAAAGACACTAAATCAAGGAAGCTCAAGACTTACCAACAATACAGTCTATAGCCTATAAGTAATTGAATTCAAATGGCATGCTTTTCTATAGATTAATATGAAAATGCAGTTTCTGTGCGTTTTACTTTGCTAATGGTGCAGGGACATCAGTGTCTTATCAGGATGCTAATTCAGCAAATGTAGCTACCAACCTATTTGTTTTGGTAAATTATCTTGTCTCAGACAGGCAACTCAGCAAATGAGAGGGAGAAAAGGCTGTCCAGGGCGGGGCAGAGTGAACTGAGGTAAGATGGAGAGAGACTACAGCTCAGGAAGAGAGAGATGCAAATCCCATGGCAACAAGGAACCAGACAACATTCTAAAATAGAGGGCAGTGTCCGCTATCGCTATAGCAACAGGAGAGCAGCGCAATCACTGGCTGTAGGATCTGCTGAAATAAGAAAAACAAAGATTTACTCTTCACTTAACTTAAGTTGTTTAACAAGGGTTTCCAAAAATGTAACTTCGTCTACACAAATGTGATTTGTTTCATGGATACTCACTTCAGCCTACTATTTGCCTACTAGTATGCTATATAAATATATATTGGTACATTAGTTAAGCTGCACATGAAGACATCAAAACACTTGGAACTCAGTTTACTACTAAGATAAATTAAAAAGTATTAAAGTTAGAACAGAAAACAGCATTTTAGTAGTCAAGTAGTCAATATACAATGATACATACATTCTGATGTGCAAAGTCGTTTCTCCTGCTGCGTTTTATTGTCATCCTATTTACCACAATACTGCTTTGACAAAATATGAACTATAATACGTTCCACAAACCCCTGCACTCGGTTTGTTTACTCGAAACATGTGCATGGGCGCCGCCGCCGCCAAAAAAAAAAAAAAAAAAAAAAAAAAAAAAAAAAATCCACTGCTCGATTTTCCTCGGCTACAACTAACCAATCATATTCCAGTTCACACCATTCTTAACCAATCACAGTGCAGCAGTCGCACCATTGGCAGCCAATCGCTGAGGCTCTGAGCCACTGATGCAACGGAGATGCAACTGAACAGACTCCTGCAGACAAACAAAGCATGTTGTGAATCAAATAGTGAGTCCAAAACAATAGCACACCACGACAGGTAGGAGAGATATACACCAGTCAGTTCATATTAGCGAGATTCCCTCTGTGAATTTAGGATATGGTTCAAGAATGCTACCGCCTCTTTCACCTTTATACCAGCAACTGTCTGGTAAAGACAAAAGTAGCTTAATGGTTAACTGCAGTTGTTTGCGGCATTTAAACAGCACATAGCCTAAAGAATCCCGCTGCACAGTCAAACATGCAGGAGAAGTATGGAGCTCTTCCAAATAAGAAAGTTCCGCTTCAGTCCCAGCCACAACAGTGCGCTTGTGGGCCGTCCTTCGCGGCGTGGGGGCGGGCAGTTTAACAGACTGCAGCTCCTTCATCCCCGGTGACGCAGTCGGTTGCTAGGTGTGAATGAACTGATGCTTTCTCACAATTAAGCAGCTCCCCAGTTTTCAGGTCGACAACAACAAAGCAACAACTCACCCTGTGCGCTGCCTCGGATATCCTGGGCTAAAATGGCTCTTTAAATTCTCAAGTTGTTGGATCGACAAAGAAGTCGTGCTTTGCTTTTGCAACGCACCCCAAGTGCTCTACAATTTTCCGCAAGAATGGAGTAAGTGTCACTTTTCTCATTACTTTACTTAAACTCAAAATGTACCAATAGAAACATTGAAATGATGTTGTTATTGTAACTGTTGACAACTGTCAATCTTCTTGCGCACAGGCAAGACTTGATATTTTGAATCAGTTTGAGTGTATCCTTTGTTTCGCCTCGTTATTTGCCAGTTCATTACAAATCTTTAAGATTTAAGTTTCTTTATGTTTTATAGATTTACAAGTTTAAAACTAGATAGCTTTGATATAGCTTAATATTGCAATATTTTATTAGTTGTGTCTGTTGCATGTCTGCCTTTGTTGCAATTACCACGTGACCTAATTGCTGCTTAAACTTACATCTTAATGGTCAAAGCTGATTAATCTATAAAGAACATGGGATTCCAAGTAATTGATCTCTGATAATCCTACTTATGGAGTGTCTCAGAGACAGTGAGTTTATCTGGTGCTTTTTGTTAACTGTTGGGCCCATAACAACGTCACTCGGTCCCACGTGCTTTGTACGTCAGGTGCATTTCCTTTGAGGCAGTTCAAGTCCAAGGGGAATAATCTTTCTGTTACTTAGTGTGTTATCCAGTTGTGTGGTTTTGCTGAAATTATTTCTTAGCCTGTTGGTATTGTGCTATTCTTAAAATTAACTGTTAACTGTTTATTGTGTAAAAACAACTCTCAGCATTAAAGTGAATTGAATAATGCTGGATTCAAAAAGACACTGGAGAAAACCTTTTGCAGAGTTGTAATATAACCAAATATAACTTGAATATCACTGCTAAATGTGTTGAAGGGAATTAAAGTTCTTTCCCCACTTTTCACCATAGTTAGGTTAGTTTCCAATGCACAGTTTTCTGACCCATGCCCTTGTACCCTCCAGGTTTCACTATGCCTGCCCTGCCCTGCTCTCTGTGGCCCATCTGTCAGACCCTGCTCACCTCCACCACAGACTTGGACTGAACCAGACCAAACAACATGATGGCAACATCAGCTCCTGTTTGGAAGAGTCTGCGTGTGTGCCTGGCAGACCCCCTCGCTCTCTCTCACCCACAGGCTAACCACAGCCAATCACAGGGGTGCAGGGGGGAGGTGTCAGAGGAGAGCCAGCACTTAATTGGTGAGTTGCAGCGGGTACGCTTTTTTATATTTTTCCTCTTTTCAGGTGGGCTCGGCACTGCAGCACATTCGTCCCTCTTGAACAGTAAGTAATAAACTAGCTACGATTAGCGAATTGTTTAATCCAAACTTTATTAAACTAAGTAACGGTATTTTTTCTTGCATGTCTGAATTTTATCTTTTAATCGAATTTTGTTAGCTTGTCATCCGTAAGTTATTAGCTGTAACAGTCTAACAGTCGACTACAACAGGCGTGAATGATGTTTTTTTTTTCTTTCGTTCAGGTGATGGTCTTACGGACTGGATGACAGAAGAAGTGGATTTCTCCTCGTACCTCCCACACCCTCCTTCCCCTCCCTCCTCCACCAATGCCTCCCTACCCCCTTCACCCCTTCACAATGATATTCAGGTGCCCTCTGACTTGGAGGTCATGACCTCTCTGCTGCAAGAAGAACTCGCCCAGCTGGAAGACTACTTCCTGTCTGAACCACTGCCAGATAAAGGGCCACGGCTGGGAAAATGCGACAAGGGTCCACTGCCGGCGGGTCCACAGCCATTCAGTCAGCTGCCATACACATCATATCCTACGTCCAACCAATCGGAGACCAGCCCACTTCTTGTTACCCTGGCAACTGGTGAACTGGACCTGCTGAGCATCTGTGGCGGGCCCCTCGGGCGATCCAAAATACCAAGACACGCCCCGTATAGCTGCAGTCGCCCCAATGGGGGTGCAAGAAAACGGGTTGACGGGCTGAGGTTCAGTGAAGGCTATGACACAAGTTTGTTGAGTTCCAAAGGCAGTAACTCAGGTAGCTCTGCAGTCACACTGACAGGAAGTTACAGCTGCGTAGACGACGAACAGCTGCTGGGAAAAAGCTACTGTCTGGGCAGTGCTGTCGAGGTCAGACGATGTCAAGTCCTACCAAAAGAAGAGAAGAATTGTTGTTTCAGTCAAGATATTTTAGGCACTGCAAAGCTCGTCAGTGGTGGATTTGGTTTTGGTGGATCAATTGAAGTCCCACACAAAAAAGAAGATCTGTTGATGTATAGCATGAGGGAGGTCAGTGGAGGCACTGGTACCAACGAAGTGCTGAATACCATCAAGACAAGTGTGGAGGTAACCAAAGCCACTGTTTCATGGAAAAGTGAAAGCGGCGAAGGTTGTTATCTCCCAACATCCCAGTCTGAGGCCTATCACAACTTTATAGGCAACATCAACGAGCAGGTCAAAGCTGAGAATTTACAAATGGGCCAGCATGATCTGCACTGTGGCTTCCTTGAAGATCAGGGCTCAGAGTGCTTTTTAATGGCTAGAGAAAGTCTGAACCTGGAGTCTGCAGGGCACAGACAGGCGTGCAGGCTGAAGGAGGACCACTGTCCTGTGAAGTATGAGGTGGACATCATCCCAGTGGAAGGTGGGGAGCGCAAACAGAAGAAAAGGGATCAGAACAAAACCGCTGCTCACAGGTTGTTTGACTTTACTATTATCAGTTGTATTCCTTGATTTGGATAAAAAGTAACATAACAAATTTTACCTAACGTAGGTACCGCCAGAGAAAAAGAGCAGAGCTGGATTCATTGGAGGAGCAACTGCACTGCTTGGAGGGAAGGAACCGAGAGCTCCGGGACAAGGCAGAGTCAGTGGAGCGAGAGATCCAGTACGTCAAAGACCTGCTGATTGAAGTTTACAAGGCCCGCAGCCAAAGGCTCAAGCAGGACACTACCGCCTAACATCCAGCGTCTGGAAGTACATTTGAAGAAGGCGAAGAGAATGGGTTTCAGTTTTTATGATTGTTCAGATATGAATGTTTTCCAGATGGGTGGGGTAACTGCATGCTTTACTAATATTCATTTTGAAATTTTAAAACACTATCCAATGCTTCCATCGCATTCGCACTCTTCAGATCTAATCCCTTCAGCCTGCACTGTGGCATTGAAATGCTTGAGATGACAATCATTTATAATAGATCTTACAATGCGAGTCTATTAAGTGAAGTTGGGTTATTTCTGAAGAATGATATAACACAACTCATAAAGCAGGTATAGCATTTTAAACCGCCTTATTAGAACTGATGTCAGCAATAGAAAAATGTACTTTTATTTTTGTTTCTGTAATTCTCCCAATTTGTAGTTGTTGATAATGGAAATAACAGCATTTTTTGTGCATTTCTTATAAACCAAATAATTTTAAACTCATCATACTTACCCTGAGGAACAAATTAAACTTTAATTTGCTACGATGTAAAACCATTAGTAAAATGTATTACATACTGTACATTTTAGTTGATTTATTATTGACAAAGTCTATTCCAAATTGGTTTCATAGGGTAATATATTCCTATCAAATATAAATTGTGGTGTTATGTCAAAATATGACTTCTTAACTCACTATTAATGCCGCTTAATTTTTTCTTCTCTACTCTGAAGTTTGGTATATTTTTGATTTGGTATCATTGCATTGACATTTATTAGATTTTTTAAAATTTTGTGTTAAAAATCCACAGTTAAAATGTAAGATTTCATACTACCAAAATAGAAATGACTTATCACTGAATTGGGTGCAACAAGATTTTCTTCATGTGGCTTTTAAAAATGTTAACAAATTTACTGCTCAGGCATTTGTGTATTTGTCCAGTAATCTTAAAATTGTCTACTATTAACAAACGTCAAGCATTTTAGCCCCCACTATGTGCATATCTTTTCTTTAAGATACTTTTTTTTTCCTCTCAAAGTTTAGCTTTTCTAATTTTGGAGACTTTTCTGCACTGCTTATTTAGGCAATATGATCTAAAGGCCTCTGGCTGATCTGCACTATTGTAACTACTGTTTGTTCAGGGAGTGGAGTGTGTTAGCTTTTACTTTGGTGAAAACAAAGTTACTTTTTCATGAAATGTTTGTGCAGACTTTTGGAAGCGTCTGTATCCTTGTCCATTGCGATATGCAAATGTGAGACACGTCTATGGTTAATGCACATTCATTTAATGACAATCTTGAGGAAGTAACGCAGACTCATGGACATTTGTTTTCTTTTAGTCTTTACTCCCTGCGGTGTACTATCAGCTTTGACTGTCCAAAACCAAAAATGATGCCAGGCAGCCTGCTGACGGCGTTTTACGACGCTACCTTTATTTAATCATCAACATGTTTCTTGTGTTTGTACTAGTTTCAAAATAAAGTGTCCTCAACTCAAGTTCATGCATGTTTAAGGTCGTTTGTTTTAGAAAAAATAAAGTCTCGGGAAAAAAACTACCGGATTCTCAAGGTAAATATTGTTTTAACTAATCTGTCGCAGGTTTAAGTGTGAGGGCCCAAAGGAAAAGCGCTCTTACCGTTGTCGCGACGCGCGGCCTGAGCATCTTGAAAAGTTGGAGCGTGCGGCCCATTTGTTGCATCAAAAACCCATAACAAAAAATGTATCAAATTGAATAGGTATAATAGTAATATTGAAATGCCACTGGAGTGGCCTGTCACTCGTAAAGTTATAGTTACTATTCTAAGGTAAATAAATAAATAATAAAATAAAATAAAACAGGCCAAGAGGATACAGTATCACTGCAAAATGCTTTGCGACCTTTTAAAAACATCTTAACGCAACAAGGCAAATTAACTGAAAAATAATGTATTTTTGTAATTAAAAAATATAACAAAATTGACAATTTTAAACGACAAAACATCGATCACTATAGATATCCAGTTAACAATGACCGGACTTTAAAATGCACCGTCTGCCCCAGACGCCAGACTTAGAGCTGTCCCATGAGCTTCTCGTAGTCGCACTGTGAAAGCCCTTGTGGAGCCTGCGCAAGTTTCCTTTTGGCATCAATCGACATCAGCACCTGAAAAAATAAAACGCAAAATGTAGTATTAATTGTAACTGTACACATTATAAAAATAATTACAAAACTGACGTAGGATTACTGGAAAACGTGGAACTCGTATAAGGAACATTATTACATTCACTTTAACCGAACTTTAAAATTAGATTTTTATTTTATTAACGTGGTATATATTTTTAAAAATATAAACGCCTCCTATAACCTGTTAAATACCTGGCGTATTGGCGCTTGCTGGCTGTATTCACTTAAGGTGGTTATGGCAGCTTGTCTCACTGTGTAGTGGGAGTCCATACACGCAGCTCTGAGCAGTAGAGTCGACACATCCTCCTCTATCAACCACGGGACAGCACCATCCAGTTTTACCAGGTTTCCTAATGCCGCGCAGCAGTGACGGCGAGTGACAGCGTCTGGGTCAGTCAGAGTGGATGCCAGCAGAGCAATGCTGCTCCTCACTGCCTCAGTCCACTTGTTTTCAAAATCTTCTCCTTGTTCAACCAGAGTAACCCAGTCTCCTACTTGTTGGTTTGCTTTGGCATTGCTTTTTTCTTTGCTCCAAACTGTAGCGCCAAACTCTTTTCTACTGCTTTTAAACCCTGCCTCTGCAAGGCCTCCCAACCAGCTCCCAACTGCCCTGGAGGCCATTCGGCGGACAGACATGCAAGGGTCATGAAGACAGTTCACCATAAGTTGGAAAATGTCAGATGTCATAGTGGGCCATGCACTAGGCTTAAATGGCTCTATATTTGCCAATAGCCTGCATGTGGCTGCCCTGATTTGGTCATGAGTGTGAGTCAATGCCTGGTGCACAACTGGAACTTCCAGGTAAAGCTGAGGAGAACATCGGGCAACTTGGGACAGAAAAGTGAGGAGCTCCATAGCTGACTCCCACAGGTCATCCACCTGCAGCAGATCAGAGAGCAGGGACATGGCGGTTCTCTGTGGTACATTTGTTGAGACAGAAATTAGGTTGTCCCGGTGTGGCATCAAGAAACCACTGGAGGTGTCTCCAAGGCAAGAAAACGAGCGCTCGGGGTCACACAGCAGCAGACGGCTCAGCAGGGAGAGAGGCAGCTCTAATAATGAAGGGGTAAGCATTTGAATCACCTGCCAAAGCACAAAAACATAAAAAAATCATCCAGACACCTCATCAGACATCAAACAGCAGAGAACAAATAACATGCAGGCTGTACTGAAATACAAAACATATTAATGTGTACACAATGTCTTAATGCCAGTTTGGTGCAAGAGTTATCTAGTGTTGCATCAGACAGACATGTTTACTACAGCAGCGAGAGAGGTCTTTATTAAGAGTATGATGAGGTCCTAACCTGTAAAAGGCCTGCAACAACATTACAGCTGACATACAAGTCAAGAATCCTTGACATGGTCAGAGCAGGGACGTCCAGAGCAAATGGGAAGCACAACAAGTAGCAGCTCAACACAGACAAGCTGTCAACAGTCCAATCATTCTCCAGTCTCTGAGGGCTATCCGCTGCAAACAAGCCCAGACTGTAAAGTATCAATAGTGTTAATGTTAGTGACTGGCTGCATTTCTTAGACAATATGAAATGATTATAAATACATAAAACAGAATAAAACAAAAATTAAAAGGGAAAATGTGTTTATGCATGAATAAAACACCAACCAGTCAGGCTTAAGCAGTAGACCAAGTGTGTACACGCATTTAGATGTGGTTTCACTAAAAAGAGGAATGCTTGAGTATGGATCCTGGGTGAAGACCAAGAGCACCAAAGACAAAAAGGAATATATTCCTGACATAAAACAAAATAAAATGTGAATGACTTTTTAGCAACAGCAATATAGAGATATGCTTCACAAACTTTTATCAGGGCGCCAAATCCCAAGATGTTTAATATATCAGACTAAATTTGATTTTAAGTTAAAAATTAACTATGACTCTAGCTACTTAAAACACATGAATGAGAACAAATATGCTCTGTGTATGTATAATCGTGTATTTGGGAAACACATCTTTAGATTGAGTAACTATAATTGAGTTTATTAGCACATTTACCACTGGCAGAAAACAAATCTGTGGACGGTGATGTTCTTGCAAGTGAGGACCCAATTCTTTTCCATAAATCCCTAAGCAAACCAGGATCTAAACGTGAAGAGCCTGGTACACTTTCATGCTGTTTAACAAAAAATAAAGAAGAAACAGGTATATTGTTTTATTTGGAGAAAAGGGTCACAATCTTGTCTTTTTTATTGTAATCAAACCTCTGAGAGTGTGTCCAGCAATAAGGCAAGGAGTCCATCAAATACTCCCCATCCAGAAGGTAGAGGAATGTAATGCTGATAGAAAAGAAAACATTGAGACGTACTGAATAAAAAAAAATCATATAAAATGTGCCAAATTTTGCTCAAATTATTATGTACCGCATTTATTTTACAAAGATCTTGCAGAATTTGAATCAAAGTATCCACGTCAGCATTCACAGATACATCATGTTGTATAAACATAGACATCACAGAGGCTGCAAGAGGCTAATTACAGTGACAGCAAAAAAGTGTTAAAAAAAAGACTCCAAATGAGGCCATTTGTGTAGTGATAAAAATTACTTACTGCCAGAGCCCTGAACTTTGCTTGATTGAGCACTGTGACAAAAGGTTTTGAGTGTTCTTCTAATTGACTGTAAAATAAATTATATATTGTGAAATGAATGTACAATTAACTGTGAAGTTAAATGCAAAGGAAAAAGTAAGAAGCAAACCTATATCCTTGTTCAACCCAATCACAATGTTTTCCCCAAAAGATTAGGAGCACTTCGAACATCTCACCAAGTGTCGGGACACACCATGATAGCTGTGCAAAGTGTAGAAAAGTATAATAAAAGTGTCTAATAAACGTGTCTAATTCAACTTACCAAGTGTCATATGTATTTTCAATCAGTTACCTCGGTGATGTTTGAGTTTTCAACGATGGCATGGGCCAAGTCAAAGAGTACATAGGGCAATCCGATTTGAAGACAGAGGCCATACATATCTTCTTGATCAGGGGTCTGGATTATATTGCGTATGAGCTTCAGAGGTTGATGTATCTCCAAAGGTTCCTTTACAGTTCCATTTTTAAGCTGCAAATAAATAACAGAAGTAAATATTGCTAATGATTTTGATTTCTCCTCTGAAGTTTTTTTTACCTGAGTTTTAAATGCAAGAATTGTAGATTTCAGTCTGGGGATTAGGTCATTATGCTGAAGCACTTTGAGTCTACTTTGGCCTGATTCTTGAAGCAGTTTTCCCCAGTAGTCTTCAGTGTCTGTATTCTAAAAAGCAATACAGTATTGCTTACAAAAATGGTGTGAGAACATGTTTGGCTTATGAACATATGTAATGGCAGTTCACCCTAACCTGTGCATTTAGCGAGGGTCTTCTTTCAAAGCACCTCCAAACTAACTGTGGACCAACCTCAACAGAAGGGAACTCTTGTGCATAGTCCCTGCTAATTTGACCTCTGTAAACAAAATGGAATTACCTTAAAAAACAAGCCACTGTCATTGGCTATTCAGCAAGACTCAAAGGCTTTATAAAAACCTGTGTTTTGATTTCAAGTAGCCACCACCATTTGTACTGAGGCTGGAGTGCTTTGAAACTTCTCCAAGAGCTGGTAGCTTTGTCTGTGCAGGCAGAGGTGCTGCTGCCTTGGAGTGACCAGTTTCACTTCCTACATTACTTAGCCCTATCTATGAATATAAAAGGCACATAATAAACATAATATACTGAAACCACTTAAATACGTATGAGGAAGTTTTAAAATATGACTGACTATTGTTTTCTTTTTGCTGTGTTCACTGGCTCTCCACAATAATCTGCTCTTAACGGAGGCCAGTGGTGTCTTTGATGCAACTTGCTGAAGTTTGAGAGCCACCATGTCAGGACTAGGTGCTTCTGTCAGAGGGTTAAACACACTGGACTCTGAAAGAACTGCCAAAAATATGTATAGAGAAATTAATATCAAACAAAAAGGAACATGTTTGTAATGGTCTTCAGGTAAATGTCTTATAAATATTTTACCCTGAACTCCATCGGCTACAAATGGATGATGCAAAAGATATGGCCATGAGAGCCTCTTCTGGGGGTCTTTAGTTAACAATCCTTTCAGAAAACTCTACAATAGAAAATTTGAAAAATGTTATGGTGTGACTATTTATTTTATGTGTGTATTTATAGCTTTGTACAACATGGTGTCCTATACCGTGCAGTTGTTGCTCATTGTCTCTGGCCATTTGACAGGGACTCTCACTATCATCTGCACCAGGTGAAAGATGGAGTTAGTGTAGAATGGGGGCGCCCCCGTATGGAGCTCATACAGAATGCAGCCTAGAGACCAGAGATCAGCAGTGTGGTCATAAGGCTTCTCCTCCACCAGCTCTGGAGACATGTACAGTGGCGTCCCTTTGATTGAAGTCAGCACCAAAGTGGACACACTCATAGCCCTGGCAAACCTGCACAGAGAGATTCTTATGATCATAATGAAAACGATGTCATCTGTCCAAATAAATAGTCCAAAATATAGAACTTACCCAAAGTCACAAAGCTTCACTATACCACTTTTTCCAAGTAGGATGTTTTGAGGTTTCATGTCACGATGAAGAATGCGGTGGGAATGTAAATAATAAAGAGCTGATACTAATTGGCAGGCTATATCTTGGACCTTGGGAAAAAGATTGATATAAAAGAGTTGATTGTTGAACTGAGTGATAGCTGATATATGACATGACAACATAACTGTAAATTAAATACCTGATTTTCTGGTAAATTGCCATCATCTTCAAGGATCTGGAAGAGTTGGCCCTCTGCATATTCAGTTACAACTACAACCTATTAAATGATAAATTGCCATTATTGTCCACAAACCTTTTTTATATCATATATTGTTTGTTGAACATGTTTGAGAGTGATTCTGAGATACCACCATACCTCTGTATCTGTCTCAAAGCTGTCAAAAAGTTGTACAATATTTGGATGTTGAAGATTCCTCATTATTTCAATCTCCCTTTTGAGGTTTCGTAGTTCCTTTTCAGAGCGACCCACCTTTGGCATGAACTTAAGAGCCACAACCTGGTGGACACAGGTGCAAAAGACAAAGAGATAGTATGTGGCTATAGGCAAAATATACACTCATACAGGTTTGACTAAACTTAACTTTTAAATACTTACTTGTCCACTGTATCTCTTCCGTCCTTTGTAAACGCGACCAAATGAGCCCTCTCCAACCAGCTCCAAAACGTGGTACAAGTTCATGTCGACGAGAGGTTAGGTTAAAAGCTAAAAACACAACTTTTAGCTAGTGGCTAGTAGTGTAATAAACGCTACGACGCTTTCTAACTTGTGAAAGTTAGAAACAAAAATAGAGCGTAAATACAAGGTTATAGCATTCGTAATTCAATTAACGTTACTTGAGTTGTTTAGCTTATGCTTAAGCAAGTAACCCGCTATTTTTGAGAGGTACAGTTTAGTAATGTTAACATTAGTTCTGTAGCTATGCCTTCAGTTTTGGAAATGTTCAGCGGGAACAGCGTGTCAAAGTGCCACCTCCCAAAGTTACAAACCGCGCAATAAAATTGCACTTTACAAATCTACAAAGATTATGTACATCGTAAAATGTGTTTCTGATAGTTCAACTTTACAACAAACGACAAATTCAGTGTAATCTGTAAATAAACTGTTAAAAGTCAGTCGGGCTTTTTTACAGACACCTTAGAAGTGGGGTCCTTAGCATAGCAACCAGTGCTGCGTTCCTAGCAACCAACGGACAACAAAGAAGATGTTGATGCTGCACACGGCATCTTTCTTAAATGTACAGTTATTTATGTATTTGTTTTCTGAATTTTTGTTTGTTTGTTACTTTTCTCCGTACTGTGATAACTTTATCCGAAATAAGTATGACACACTTTTTATATTAAGCAGCCTCCTCCTCCTATGTTAGTTACCCCATCAAAACCTCCCGTCGAGCCCGGTTAGAAATAATTTTAAACGCTAATTTGGTATAGCAGGAATTTACTCCTAAAATATAATGTACAACGTTAAATCTAATCCGTACGTTCATACCTCGCTTTGTCCACTAGGTTGCACTCAAAGTACAAGTAAATTTGACCTCCCAGACAACACGTGGCGTTAATTATCCTGTAATACAAAGGTAGGTATGCGTGTAACATTTTTTACACAGAATTACAAACTTTTAATAGCCTCTTGTTTTCAGACAAGTTGAAAAACATTTTGAAAAGATAGATAAAAGGATTTTTAAAAAGATAAATAAAAATATATAGGCCTATTAAAACTGTAGGCTATTTAGGAGACATATAGCCTAATAGTTCTGGTTTTGGGATAAGCCTAAAAGTTCTGGTTTTGGGATACGCAGATGCCAGAGGGCTCAGGCAAGCTAGCCTTAAGTGCAATCGTAAATTTTCTAAAGTCACTTATGGCTTCAGTGAAACTTTCAATGAGCGTCTCCAAAGACTGCCCCCCACACAAAAGGAGCCTGCGCCCGCTCTGAGGGCTGCAGTCGCCTCAGCAAACTCAGGTAGAGGGTAGGAATGGGTCTTGACCGGGAGGAGGGTGCTGTGAGTGGACTTGTACAGACTGCAGTGTTTTAGAGCGGAGCGCTTTGGATTTCCCACTGTCACCGCTTCCACTCATCCTGCAGACACCGCCGGCTAATCATTGCATTCTTTACTGAATGCAAGCATCATGTTTATCAGAATACCACTTCTCTATTTGGCGCTTACTTTGTCTAAGCATGTGTCTTGCATGGAAAGTGAACTTTGCTTCCCTGTCAGGCTAAACAACTACAACCTTGACAGGAGGACTTTTATTGACAACGGCGTGGATCTCTCTAATGGGAAAAGTATCATAAAAATAAGAGCATTTCACGAGGATTTAGTGCTCGATTTACGCCAGGACTCTAGTTTTCTTTCCTCCTCTATTTCAAACCAAGACGCACCGACGCTCTCCAACAGCGATGTCACCTACGAGTTGAGCCGGTGTTTCTACTCCGGATATGTGAATGATGACATCAACTCATATGCAGCTCTGAGTCTCTGTAATGGTTTGCAGGGTGCCTTTGGTTTCCAAGGTTGGGAATATTTCATTAATCCTATTCAGAATGATACCAGAACTACAGAGAGTGCGCACATCCTTAGGCGCAGAACCAGCCGAAACTTAAAGCCAAACGCAACGTCCAGATGCGCAGTGAACAGTGACATAAGTCAGCAGCTTGTGCAGTCACTGGAGAAATACAGACACCTCGCACATGGCAACAATGTAACCGAGACGATGATGAAGACATTGGGGAGAGCCAAAAGGTTCGCGTCAGTCCCAAGATACGTAGAGACGCTCATAGTGGCGGACGAGTCCATGGCACAGTTTCACGGAGATGAACTAAAGCACTATATATTGACTCTGATGTCAGTTGCAGCGCGTCTCTATAAGCATCCCAGTATCCTAAACTCCATCAACATTGTAGTTGTGAAGATCATTGTGATATCTGAAGCTGACAAAGGACCCAAGGTGTCCGGGAACGCAGCCATGACCCTCAGAAACTTTTGCACTTGGCAGAAAAAGCTGAACAAGAACACGGATAAGCATGCAGACTACTGGGATACAGCAATCCTGTTTACTAGAGAGGTAACACACAACATAACATCAGTTGCTATTGACTTAAAGTTGTGCTTATCTGGCTCTTATCTCATCTATTTTTTCATGCTAAGTTGATAAGCATGCATTTGTCAGACCATTTTCTTCATATGGATTTCTATGTCTTGATGAAATACTCCTGGCACTAATCAGTTACTTACTATACTCCTGAGAGCTTTGACACTATAGGTCACAAAGTAATTGGAGAGAGAGAGCTAAAGCCTTGATTGCTTTCATTGCTCTTTAGAGGCTGGGTTCATTGACTTGGAAAACCTTCACTCCCAAATATTTGACATAGGGTCAACAATGAAGTCACTTGGTCAGTGATCCATAATGAACTGCTTAGCTCTAGGGTGTTTGACCAGTGTGCTTGTGTGAAAATGGAAATTAAATTACAGTATCAGGCAAGAATTAGGCAACTAGATTTATTTTTTGCAGAAAGCTCAAATAGATGCCATTTTTGCCTGTAAGAAGTGTTGCAAGTGCCTTATGGGATGCACAATAGTCTCCCATCTCAGTCTTGGTCCAGATTTCCCATTTTGCACAGGCCTCTTAAACATATCCAAATGAACAGAAGGATAAATGGACAGGACTGGAGAGGAAAAGGGTGGGGATTCATCTGAGTTAGTCCCACTGCTCTCTGTTCCTCCTCCAACTTTAAAACAAGCTCCACAGCTGCACTCATACTGTAGCACACTAACACAGTTACATTTCCTTTCTAGGTCATGGCACCTGACAGAAAACAATATGCACCATAAATATTCAGTCTGGAACTCACCCAGCTTTAATGTACAGTTTTTTTTTAACACTGTCCAGTTTATATGACCCTGTTCAACTGAGTCCCAGCAGACCACACCCACACATAATGATTCATGAGGATGTCATCTGCTGTATAAAGATTCAGTCAGAGTTTCATTTAACAGATGACTGAACTCAGTGAATGGGCTACATCACTTGTATATGAGTTTGCTCTCAACACTTTATGTAATGGCATTTATAAACTGATATTTTCATTGGAACAAAATAAAATCACTCCAAGATAAGCAATAGCAAAGTACTGTGCAAAAGCTAATTGCGACATTGACTAAAAATTAATCATTTTTTCTTACAGTGCTTTTAGTGAATATTAAAAGCACATCTATTGCTTGCCACGTGCCATAATTGTTTGTTTACTTTTTGTTTTTTTGCAGTAACAGTATCAACAATTCATAATTTTACTCACAAACTGAAGTTAATTGTGAGTGTTCTGCAAACTATGTGCAACTCCAACTGAGAATTGTACAGTATAATTTATTGACAAAAGGTGCCTGATAGTTCTAGGAAAGATAAAGCACAGATTTAGCATTACAGTTATGTTCTGTTTGTTCATCAATAACTGTAATAACTAACTATATCTATGCACACATTTTGACAAAAGGCAAGGAAGGAAATGTTCTTATCACAAATATTTATTGTGTTTGAACAAAGTTACATAAAGTTGGTAATATTGCTATGCTAGATGACAGATGTAAGAAGTAGGTCATAGCATTGAACAAACTCATTGACACTACTTTGTTCTCTCTTGTTTTTGTTGCACTTTTGTTTCTGCTCATAAATGACCCAAAATTTGGATGTCAACTCCTGCACACACAAGCGCATCTGGAAGCCATTTGCAATTGCCAGCATTTGTGGTTTATACTAGGAATGGTTTGTCATAGCTCTTCTCCTGGCTCAGCATTTTATGAGTGCATTAATTGCACTGAAGTGTTGTAGAGGCTGTGTGACATTAAACCTGCGTAGTCTTTGCCTAGAGCTGCATTTCTCTGTGTGTAGTGTGTGTATGTAATGTATACTGCTGTGCTGATTAGGGACTGGAGATGGGTGGTTCTGTTCAGTGGTTATGGATACACTCGTCCTGTGATTAGCAGGCTCGGTCAGCTCGTCTAAATGGATACTGGGGTTGAAATGCTGTGGTCAGGAAATAGGTCATCTGGAAAGCGTGCTCTGGCATTGAAATGTTATGACTGGGGACATTTACATTAGCTCATAGAAGAAGGTGTGCTCTAAACAGTGTAACCACTTAAAGAGTTCAAAGGATTTGTTGATATAGAACCCTTTCAAAATCTTGTTTATGATAAAAGCATAACTACTGGTCCAACCTTTTAAGTTATGTGAACTTGCCAGCACCTATGGGCCTTAGGCGGGGTACACCCTGGACAGTGGCCAGTTAGTCACAGGGCATGTTTCATATTCTTTCCTGAAAGCTTGATAATAGAAATTCAAGCATTACTTTTTGAATAGTGCTAGCAGACAAATCAACAAACAAATCAATTCTGGAAAAAAAACATAACCACAGTGGCAGAGGTAAAGATTGCGTATAGTAAAAATATTAAAACAATAGCTTATAAAGGGTAAAAGTGACAAAATGACTGTTTAGCATTTATTTGGTGACTTCAGCACCTCAAACATTGTCATTTGTTTGCAGGACCTGTGTGGAGCCTCCACTTGTGACACTCTGGGCATGGCTGATGTTGGCACCATGTGTGATCCCAAAAGGAGTTGCTCTGTGATTGAAGACGACGGGCTTCCTTCTGCTTTCACTACAGCTCATGAACTTGGTGAGCCCTGCCAAAACAATTCATCTCCTATGACAACACATACATCACTGCATATCCAAGTACAATATCATTCACTTCCTGCTTCCTCTCGACAGGACACGTGTTCAACATGCCCCACGACAATGTTAAAGCCTGCGACGATGTGTTCGGGAAACTGCAGGATAACCACATGATGTCTCCCACGCTGATCCAGATCAACCGGACCAGCCCCTGGTCGCCCTGCAGCGCAGCCATCATCACCGAGTTTTTGGACAGTGGCCATGGTAACTTAAGATGAGCCCTGACCCCTAGTGAGGTGTCAGATACAAACCCAAATAAGTACAGAGCCAATTCCGAAAAAGATAGTACAATGTATCAAATGTAAATAAAAAGAGAATACAATGGTTTTTGCAGGAGACCACAAACAATATATCAGGTGTTGATATATCAGATATTTCCCCTGTACACTGTTTTTAATGCAGTGCTGCATTATTATTAATTCACTTTTTTGTTGCCTCATCCCAACTTTTTGACATGTGTGGCTGTTGTCACTTTTAAAATGGCCTATTTTTTTTAATGAAATGGTAAAATATATCAGTTTCAACTCCTGACATATAGTTTCTGGTCTGTTGTGAATAAAATATAGTTAAGAGAGTTGTGAACCACTGCTTTCTGTTGCTTGTAACACTTCTTACAGCCCAACTCTTTTGGAATTGGTCTTGTAATTGTAATGCGCACAATAGTCGCTGTGCATTTTGTCACAACCACACTATAATTTCCTTGTGGCTGCTTTTATTATTTGTGGGTTTAAAGTTTAAACCATTTGTCCGAGGTCATATACAAATGATTTCTACAGTTATACTTGTCTTTAGTCCAACACTCATAATCAAAGTGAGAGCCTAATCAAATTACTAAAGTGGACCATTGCAACATCTGCCTTCACCAGAAATACATGGGGTTCAATGCGAACTCTTTGCCAACCAGGGTAGACCACAAAACCTTGAAGAGACGCTCCACTTTTATTTTAAAACTACCCAACATCTGCACTAAATTAGAGGGCTTGTTTAAACGAGTTACCACTGTGGTTTGGACTTGGAGGTGTATCCGCGTACTGCTTCACATGCAGGTTAACTCCAAATAGACAAACTGCATGTCTCTGTCTGTGTCCATTTTAGCAAAAGTCTCTAAAGACAATGCAACCCAAGAAATGCACTAAGAAAGATTTTTCAACTTGTCTGACTGCGAGTTTTGCTGTGTTGTAACTTGGCTCCTACCGGCTGGCTGTCATAAATCTAGTCTTCAAAAAGCTGTGGTGCTGAAACAACATGTTGCCTCATGTTACCATGCAGCTCTGACCTGAAGTCATTTGTAATGTCTTCAGTTCTGTGTAAACACAACTATTGTTTTAGATGATGGCTCTTTGGAAAGTGGAAGGAAGGAAGGAAGGAAGAAATGGGATTTAGCTCATTCATTGTGGAGCAACCTGTGTATTTAGCCTCTCAGCTAATCAAAGCATTTCCTAGCTCAGAAGAGGGAGGAACATTGTTTGCCACATGGGGTATCTTTTACCCAAGTGAAGTACAAATTGGGAAAACTGACCACAACTAGTGCTGGGTACCATTCAGTTTTTTTGATACCAATACTTAAACAATACCTGGTTTTCAATACCAGTGCCTCAGCGATACGTTTTCTGATACCTGTGGTGTGCTAATTTGCCTTGTGCAATCATAAAACACAATAATAATTGAATAAAAGACCAATTTTTGGAGCAAAATTCCTAGCTGGAAGTAAAACCAGTAGTTTGTATGATTTACTCTGTGTTATTTATTTGATTCATACATACAAAGGAATATTAGAGGTCCCTCTAGGTATTGAAACTTGGTATCAAATAAAAAATATTTTTTTGATACCATGATAGTATCATAACTTTTTTTTCAATACCACAAAGGTATCATTTAATGGTACCCAGCCCTAACCACGACTACTTTTTATCACTACTGCTACCACTACTACTGTTAATACTATTACTATTACAGCTTACTACTTCTATTATTACTACTACTACAGCTATTATCATTATTATGGCTGCTACCATTATTATTATTAATACTAATTACTTTGCCACTTAGATTAAAAAAATATTTAGAAGTTTTAAACATGTACTTGAGTAAAAATAACTTTTTTGTACCCAAGTAATAATAGGCTATTCCTTTAGAAAAACCTACTTAGAAAGCACATGTTTGTCACAAAATGTACCTAGGTAAATTACTTATGTATTTTGTTACATCCAACAATTGTCATTTACTACTAGCCTATTATGGGAATTGTAACTCAAATTCTACTGAATAATTATGTTCCCTATATTTACTAAGAGGCCATTTAGGATGCATTGATCTTTGTGTATTTCAGGAGATAAAAGTCCACTTCTTTTATGCTCCCTGAGCTTTTAATGAAGGCCTAGCTTTTTCCAAGCACCTGTACTAGAAACCCTTTCTAATATCTCCATTGAAATGCCTATATTATTTCTTGCAGATTAAGGCCCTAATCCTAACCCCAAATTATTTATTATGTTATGTTCTTTGATATGAGCTTTAACCCATATCAGATAGCATAACATTATATAAACATAACATTATCTTTGTAGGTCAAACATGAAAAGTGTGGATCTACAAGGAGGATGTGACAGTGGGGGGATTATGGTTGGGGGCTTCTAAACAACCGCATCAAGGCGCACTTCAAAGAGGCCAATAACAGAGAAGCAGCCATCACTGACCCCCTCCCACAAAGACATACACATTTGATTAAAGAAGAATGGAAATATTGATGAATTGACCTAATGCTTCTTCTGTATTCAATAGTGGTTCCTGATGTTGCTCTTTTTAGGGGATTGTTTACTGGATCAACCTCAGAAGCCACTGGTCCTCCCTGATGTCCTGCCAGGAGTGTCCTACAGTTTGGACCGTCAGTGTGAGCTTGCGTTTGGTGAAGGATCAAAGCCTTGCCCCTTCATGCAGCCTCCATGTGGTCGCTTGTGGTGCACAGGGAAATCCAACGGACATTTAGTGTGTATGACCAGGCACTTCCCCTGGGCTGATGGCACCCCCTGTGGAGAGGGACAAATCTGCGACCGGGGATTGTGCACAGATAAGAGCGAAGTCCAAACTGTGAAGGTAATGACACCATTTAAGATCAGTATAGGATATGTCTCTGTGTTGTCTTAATGATGTTTATTTTGTATTTTTCAGGTGGATGGTCGATGGGGTAAATGGGGTCCTTTTGGCTCCTGCTCTCGCACATGTGGAGGGGGTGTCCAGCTTTCTAAAAGAGAATGTAATAACCCTGTCCCATCAAACGGTGGAAAATACTGCCAAGGCATCCGGGTCAAATACCGTTCCTGTAGCCTGAATTCCTGCCCCGATACAGGTACAACTTTTTCAAAAGAGCCAAGCCTGATGAGACTTTTTGGGCTGAGGCATTCACACCTCTAACTTATTGCAACAAAAATCTCCACATTTCTAATTTTGTGCAGGAAAGACATTTCGTGAGGAGCAGTGTGAGACAAGTGGCCGAAATTTCAACAATAACCGCATTGCTGCCTCTTCAGTTTGGGTGCCTAAGTTCTCTGGTGTGTCCCCTAATGACAGGTGTAAACTCATCTGCCGGGCCAATGGCACTGGGTACTTCTACGTCCTGGCACCCAAGGTTTGCTTTTTCTTGGACTAACCATGTGATTAAAAAGAGTGACTAACTTACAGATGACCCTTAGACACTGACACTAGAAACTAGAAACAGACATCTGCTAAGGCATTACAAATATTTCATGCAAAATGGTTAAAGATCTTGTAAAAGACAAATTTCTTTCCCATTCATGACATTGAAAGATTTCTGAAATCAACTTGTAATATTTTGAATTACTAAGAAAACTGATCCTAATTTGCAATTGTAAGAAATCCTGTAAAAATCCTGGAACTACACAGGGCTCCAAATCTATGTACATAAAAAAAGGAATTAGGTTTTTTCATCAAAATCCAGAAAATTACAAACAAATCAATGCTGGGAAAGTAGTATGCTAATTTATTTTCTAATTGAGCCAATCAATGGCCACCAGTAGGTCCATTAATTAAGGTCAAGTTTTAGAAACAGTTGTTATTTGATGTATTGTTATTGTTTTTTGTATATGTGAGCCAGTGTGTTTAAAAGTTTTAAAACTGAGAGGAATTGGACTTTGTCTAATTCAGATAGGAGGGTGTGATGTGAGTCTGAGCAGCACACACAGAGTTCACACGTCACTCCAACATGAGGCGGAGTAGATAAAAATACTCCGGAGACACTTAAATCACCAAGCAGCTGGATGTTCTAACCTCGGCCAAGACTTTTCAGTAAACCATATGAATCTTAAAGGAGAATTTGAGGGCAATGTTTCACCATTATACATGTTTTAATGAGTTACATACTTGAGACCTAACATATGTGTTTTTGCTTATTGCAGGTGGTAGATGGCACCCCGTGCTCCCCTGATACAACAGGAGTCTGTGTCCAGGGAAAGTGCATCAAAGCTGGCTGCGACGGAAGAATTGGTTCACCTAAAAAGTTTGATAAGTGTGGAGTGTGTGGAGGTGATAACAAAGGCTGTAAGAAGGTGTCTGGTCTTTTCACAAAGCCAGTGTAAGTACAAGCATAGTTTTATGATTTTTAAATACTTTATCATACATTTTTAAATAAATGTATGTTATTTTTTATTTATACAGACATGGATATAACTTTGTGGTCATGCTGCCAGTGGGTGCTGCCAACATAGACATCCGGCAGAGAGGTTACAAGGGAATGACAGGTGATGACAACTATCTGGCGGTAAAGAACAGTAATGGACATTACCTCCTGAACGGGAACTATGTTGTCTCCTCTGGAGAGAGAGACATCATTTTGAAGAACAGCCTGATGCGCTACAGTGGCACATCTGGTTCCTCCGAGACTCTGCAGGCCATAAAACCTTTAGGAGAAGCTTTAACAGTGGAAGTACTGTGTGCCGGTAGGATGACCCCGCCACGAATCCGCTACTTCTTCTACCTGCCTCGACAGACCAAAGAGGACAAAATCCTGAAGAAAGAAGGGCGTGCAAATTCTCAGAACAGTGTCCTAGCTGAGGATGATAATAGCAAAGACACTCTCAAAAAGTTCTACATCAAAGAGGATCCTGGTCTAGGTAAGTGGCTCTCCTCAAACTGGGACAAGTGCTCGGTTACTTGTGGCAATGGGCTCCAGAGGAGGTTGGTGCAGTGTCTGAGGCTGGACGGTAAGCCTGGCTTCGACTGTGATCCTGTTCAAAGGCCCGCAGCCACCAGGATGTGTGGAGACCCCTGTCCCGAGTGGAATATCGGGGACTGGTCGCCCTGCTCCAGGACCTGTGGGAAAGGCTTCAAGAGACGGCCGCTGGACTGCAGAGCTCAGACGGGACATTTGCTGCCGAGAGAACACTGCCTCAGCCTCCGCAAGCCACAGGAGCTGGACTTCTGTAACCTCAGGCCTTGTTAAGGACTTTTGTTGCCTCTGTCAGGTGCAGATTTTTCCTTCTACAGAAAGTGGTGGATTCTTATTGTGAGTGAGAGTTGCAGAAATGCTTTCAAACTTATTCTGAAAGTGATATTTTCACTGCCACCACTATGACTTTAATTGACAAATTTTAAAAAAAAGCAACACAATGTAAGTTTAAATAAATATTATTTATCCCTCTTACTGTCAGCAGGTACTGAAAGTCCATCCACAATCACCAAACCTGGAGTATTTAACTGTTTTGTTGCGTCTGAAATAAGATATACAAACTGAACAATAGATAGCATTAGTAATGGCAGATCATTTACACAGGTATTGGAGGTTGCAATCCACTTGCTTCTCTTTATTTTTCAGGGAGTTTTTAGATTCTTGGAATTAGAAATAAAACAGATCACCACAGTGTTCTCCTTGTGCAGATGTAACCTAGTTTTGCCACAGCTGCTACTCTGCTGCTGTATTGATTGTCCAAACCAAATATTAGCTTTAAGCCAATTTGCTAGCAGCTGTTCGGACAACAAATCAGAGGAAATTCTTCACAGCCATATGTTCAATAAAAGATTAGCTGCAATCAGTTCTTTTCAAGTGAGCAGGAAGATTTTGTTGGAAGATTTTGTATTTGGAAAAACACCATTTGTCTTAATGAGACTGATAAAACATTATATAATCTTAAGCTCAACCTTTCCTGGAATTTTAAAAATTGCCCCCATTTTTCACAGGTGAAATTAGAAAAGAACACATTTATATGGAAAGACTAGCTTAAAGCCAAAAGTAAAAGTATGCAATCGAGGTTTTGCTCATTATTGGTTGTCAAACTTTACTAATGTAAGCCTTATCCTGAGCCGAACCATTATTTGTTTTAACTGGACTGGAAACGCTAACCACATCTGACACGGCTGCATCTATCATTTTACTGCTCATCTGAGAGGTCATGTTTCATATACTTAGACACAATGTACAATTTCCTATGTTCATATTTGAAGTCTTCCTTTATTGTCCTGATCAGTTTGACCACACCAACATTGTCTCCACAGTCTACAGCAGGTTTTGGAGCCTGTTGATGCTTGACTGGCACAGTTTACACAGATCATTTATTATTAATGAAACGATAAACTTTCGGGGAAGAAAAACTGGCAGTGCCTTTGTTATGCTGCTCTGATTGTGGATCTCCTTGTTCACGGCTCCATACCCAGAGCCAAGCAGTTTCTAGACATTTGACAGAGTCCTGTAGCCTACTTCTATCTCAGTCTGTTTTCAAGTTCACATCAACAGGGTCATTGTACAACATTGTTTTTATGTTTTATTGGTTATTTTTTTACTGGCTTTTGCACTTTGTACAGCAAAAGTAAGGAATGGGCTGAGCTGTATACTATGTATACACTTATCTTACTCTGTGCAAAAATAATGTAGATATGTTTTTATGTCTTATTTTCTACACAGACAGTTCAAATTGTCTTTGACTTTTGTATATTTATTCCAAAATAAAACTATTAAGAAACCACTGAAACTAACTTCTGATTTACTTTAGAGGGTTAGAAAGTTAAGAAACAGTCACATGATGAATCCTATGGAGCGAGATGTGTAATTATTTTAGCACTCTGTTGCTGCTGAAATGGATTAGAACTATTACTTTACTATAATATTTTAGTAAAGTATACATGTAATTATTTTACTGTGTTATTTAGTAACAGTCCTTTTACTTGAGAAGAGATTTTGAGTATCAATTAAGTATTAAGTGAAGCAGTTTAATAAGTGACCATCACACCTTGTAACATTTGACTGTAACCTAAAAACTTCATTTTACTGTTAATGAGTTCACAGTCTTACGCACACATTTTCCAGTGTGTTGCAGCTGATGGCGTAATGTGGACTCATTCTGGGTCTCTGTCTCGGGCCGGTCCAACAGAGCAGCTGGGAGTGCGTGGCTGCCTGGAAAAAGTGAATTGTGTGATTGTGTCTGGATGACTTGTGCATGTCTAAGCACTGAGGAAGCAGGTCAGAGAGGAGCGCGGGAGGTCTTCTCTCTTAGACATTTTTTAACCTTTTTTAACAGAAAGGTTGAATTTACTGACCTACATTAAACCAATCTGGGTCAAAGCCAGATAAACATTTCACCATACTCTCAAAACTCTGGGTGCAGAAAGTTGAAGTTCACTCATCACTGTTACTTTACTTGGCCTCTAGCACATTGTTGCTGTAATTTGTTGAAAACCACGTTGTTTTTCAATAAAATCCGAATTCTTTTGCTGGTTTTACACTTCCTCTGTAAATGAGGGGCCATAATTAGCTATGCAATAATTAGCCCGTGGAACTAATTAAGTGAAATCCCGGCAATAAATTTTCTGTGGTGTCTTGCAGAGGTGGAAAGATACTCTTACTCTATACTTGAAACACAATACTTTTTTACTTTTACTATAACTAATCATTTTGTTGAGTACTTTTATCTAGGAACATTAGATATGATATTTTTAGGATGTCTTTTCTGAGCTGCATCTTGCTGACTTCTGCCCATAAAAACGTGAGAAATTGACAATTTAACCAAACATTTAAAACAATGCAGCTTTGTAAAGGTTTCAGTGTTGCTCAAAGTAATATCCTGAACTTATAAAACATTTTCAAAGTTTGTGTAAAACATCTCTAGCTGTAATGTGCACCTTTGCCCTTGTCAAGTGGAAACATAAAGATAGTCTGCAGAGAGGCCTGTTGAAAGCTTTTTTTCATGCTTTACATGTCTGGTTTGTAACAATTGGAACAAGAAAATTTAAGACAAATGTGATAAGAAAGGACACAAAACAGCTGTAAAGTGGAACAGAGGAGTGATGTACAGCGATAAGCCTCTGTCTCACATTGAGGATTGTTTGTGAGTGAGTGTAGGGTCACTGAGGACAGGGTTTTGGCCCAAGTTACATATTTACAAAAAAGAGAACATTTTCTGAGAGTAATGAGCTCTTTCTGAAACTCAGCATTTACTCTCAGGCTTTGTCAACTCTTATAGTTACACCACACAGACATGCAAACTACATACTGTACTTGATCCCTAAACCAAATATTTACTATCTATATATTTCATACCTGAGAGTAATCGAGTCCTGGACTTGGATTCAAGTCTTTGTTTTAAGGGCTTAGACTAGACTTAGACTCTAGTTTGTTTAGAAGCGTGGGCAGTGGAGCACTGAAGTATGAGCAAAAACAAACATTTAAGGTTTATTGATAGGTTTATACAAAACTAGATATCCACTTGGTGTCAGAGTTGAACATAATAAACATACTTATTTTGGTGACTTGCATTCAGTACAGTTCATTTGGATTCAGCCTGGACTCGGCTTTTGGACTTTAATTCAACTTGGACTCTGGCGGAAACTGGTGACTCAACTACAACAGTGGTCTGTAGTATATACCATGGTTTGGAGTACATAACACATATGCAGCTATGTAGAAAATACAGCAATTTTTCATTAATGCTCTTCCAAAAATCTAAATATGAGGTTTCATATTTCATTGACTCTAATCAAGACTGGTGCAGAGGAGGGAGAGATGAAGTGGAACCATGTGTGTTTTATGAGGGGGGATGTATGCACCCCCAAACAGAGTGGTTGTTTTAATAATCTGACATTTATTCTTCACACTATAATTTGGATCACAGGCACAATCCTGGACCAATGAAAAATATGGCAGCAATCATGGAGTGGTGATCACAGAGCAGAACAATGAAAGAGCAGGACATGCGCTGGTGTTTTGGACATACATCGGTGTTTTGGGTGGTCCGCTTACCCCGGGCTGTATATAATCTCAGTTTGTCTGAAGGGAATGCAGGAATAGTCCAGTTGTACCTTTCTAAAATTACGTATTTTACAAATAACTGTATTTGTAGTTGATTTCTTTTTTTCAAATCCAGCCACAGAAAGTAAGTCTTTGTTCCTGTCCCAACCAAACCTGTATAGATAAAGAGGGCATCTGGTGTAAAACTTGTGGCAAATCAAAATGCAAACTACTGTACTCTAGAGGCAGATGGTTTGCTGTGGTGACCCCAGAAGGGTAAGAAGCTAAAAGAAAGAAGTTGATTTGATTTCAGTTTGGGAACATTTTTATTAACCTGGCAAAAGCCACAGTGACTGTGCTGCTCCATACAGAGTGCTAACGATATATTATTCTGGGACTGGACCACAAGCTAGTGACCGTCTACCATGTTTTTGTTGTTTTTTGCCAATTATAGCAATATAGACAAACTCTCTCTCTCTCTCATACTGCTGACTCACCATTTCAGGAGTTTTCATGAAATCACACAAGAATTCAGTTTGCTCTTTGTTGGTGTTTTGTCTCTTATTTTAAACTGGAAGATGCCAGTGAAAGGAATAAAATGGCATTTTTTTCCTCTGAAGGGACAGGTTCTTGGCAAATAACCCTACAATCTGAGGAGTTTCAATATATCAGGTTATGCCTTTTGCCTTGGCCCAATGGAGAAATGCCTGCAGTGTTTAATATGTGTTTGGATATGGTCCACATAAGTCAGGCCGGTGCCCTAAAGGTTGACTTCACTTCTCTCTGGCTGAGTGTCTAGATTGGAGAAGGAATGAAGTCATATGGTGATGCTATAAAGCTATAAAACTGAACACATTTTACTCTACTGTCATTTGGATTGAATTTGGACAACATGGTTTAATAAATGTTGTCCATTCAATTCTTGAGTCTCTAATCCTTAAATGAGCAGCTGAGAGCTGTAATTATACAATGAGATTTATGCACAAGAGCAAATCAAAGCCAGAATTGAAATAATCCAAACATGCTGTGGGGAAAACACCCTCTGGAAAATAGATCAGAAGTGATGTAGCTGGAAAGACCCTGAGAGGAGAATATTCATGTAACTGTAAGAGCTTGTTCTTACATTAATGTATGGCTGTTGTCTGTTTTTATGTTTTACCCTCTTTGATGTCTAAGACAAATTTCTCCCTTTGGGAGACAATAAAGGCTCATCTTATTTTATCTTAATGACCAAGCAGGTAAAAAATGAACCTCAGATTGTGTGTGACATCTCCATTTTGTTTCTGATCTACAATATTTAAAGTACAGTATAACACAACTAAAAAAACACACACACTCACTGGCCACTTTAATAGGTACACCTCTTCTAAATAAAAATATCAGCCAACCACACGGCAGCATCTCAGAGCATTTAGACCTGCGACATGTTGAAGACAAACTTGCTAAAGTTAAAACCAAGCATCAGAATGGAGAAGAAAGGGCATTTAAGTGACTTTGAATGTGGCATGGCCTGGTCTCATAAACTGCTGATCTAGCATTTTCATACACAACCATCTTTTGGGTTTACAGAGAAGGGGCTTAAAAAGAAAAGATATCCAGTGAGCAGCAGTTGTGTGAACGTAAACACCTTGTAGATGCCAGAGGTCAGAGAAGAATGGCCAGGCTGGTTTTAGATGATAGAAAGACAACAATAACTTAAAAACAACACAAGCAAGATCTGCAGTGAGCTGGCGTTCATTTCAGAAAAGCCCTTCCTGCCATTATTCTTGATACAGAAGAAATTACGTGGTCCCTACAGCCCTGTTATGCTTTGCCAAAGGATACTTCAAGCGTGTCCATGTTTCCAGACTTCACAGATTATCATTTCCTTTTGCTTGGTCATAAACCAGACATCAGAGATGCCGTATATGTGTAAACTAATATTTTATGATTAAATGTAGCAAATAATTTTGCATTACTTTTCCAGTTTTCCCAACATTTGCTGATGTGCACAAGTTGCGGCATCAATTTCCAACTGTTAAACTGTTAGATTAACACAAGTAATTGCAATAAATCCAACATTTCCTATTGTACGCAGACCTACAACTGTGTCATGGCAGCATGCCAGACAGCTCAAAGACAGGGTAAAAACAACAGGCACTGAGGAAAATGAGGTGTGGAAAGGTTTTACAGGACTGTTATTTTAAACAAGACAATCAACAGTGTAAACTTGCTGAAGCTGACAATTAATACAGAAGTCACTGTTAATAAAATATTTAAAGTTAATGTTGTAAGAGAAAAGACACTGACAACACACTGACATAATAAACAGAGGTATTCATTTGTTGTTTAAAATTAGTAGCAAACTACAAATGTTTTTATTCATGAATCATACATTTCTTTGTGCTGGTCCCAAGCCCAGATAAATGGAGAGGGATTTGTCAAATCAATGTGAATCACTGCAAACCAGAAGGCAGATGGTTTGCTGTGGTGACCCCAGAAGGCAAAAAGCAAAAGGAAAGCAACACAACCTTTCACAAATGTAAGTAACCATGCAGGTGTCGTTTTTGTAACCTATGTCGCTAAGTTAGTCCTTCAAACATCTAACATAAACTTGGTGTTTCATTGAAATACTTGTTAATTGCAACATGGAAAATCCCCATAATTCTTGCATGTAAATGTCAATCACAATTATTGTAACAGTTATTGTTGCAAAGTTGCCGTGACTCTCTGTTGCATGATTTGTTGAACAACTGCTCTCAAATAAAGACCAAGGTCAAGTGAATGGTCTGTACATAGTTTATCTGATTAACCACAACACGCTAATCCAGTAAATGCTTTCAGACAGACCAGAGAGTACACAATATGGGTTTTGAATGACAGCGGCATCTTGCATCTGCATATTTTTAATATTTTAAATCAAAAGGGTCATGGCATTGTACACTGTATCTGTATGCTGAAGACAAACAACACACATTTCTGAAGATGAGCTTGGCACAGTAATCTAAAGTAAGACAAATGTTACTTTTGTTATTAACTCCCACATTTCTGCAAGTCCAAACAGACAGAAAAGTATTTTTGATAATAAGTCTGCTGGGTTGTGGTGATGAATTTAAGTTTATTTGCCAAAAGCATCCACAAACTCGGCACAAAAGATGCTTTAATAGAAAGACAAGATTTGTGGCTTTGTCCATTTAAGAGTAGCTTAGAGGAAATTGACTAAATGATGTAGTTTGGACACATAACATTTTCCTTATTGCTTCAGGGTTGTAAGTACTATCCCATACATTACACAAAGATGTGCTTAAAGTAAAGTAAAAGTGCTATAGCTTCAAAATTGCTCAAGTGGAAGTGAAAGTACTCTCCAGAACTGTTACTTCAGTAAAAGTTAAAAATGTATTGATTGATTAGGTTTACTTATGGAGAAAGTACTTGGCTACAACTACTAATATTACTACCAACAGCACCACTACTGGTCTACTATTACTACTTCTACTACCACTTCTACTCCTTCTACTACTTCTACTTCTAACTACCGCTGCTCCCACTGTTGCTAGTACTAGTCTAGTACTACTGCTACCACTGCTACTACTAACACTGTTACCACTATTACTATTTTCACCCATGTTGCCACAGAGGTAAAAAAAAAAAAAAAAAAGATTCTAAAAATGTACTCGAGTAAACATTTTTCCTCAAACATTTACTCAAGTAAAAATCTGTTTTAAAAAATGTGTCCAGAAATGATGTTCAAAATGATTTTATATTTTGAGCAAAAGTAGGCCTTTCCATCTCTGGCAACAGTTAACGAGACTGTGGTGTTGAATCTGGTCCCAGTGCCTCTGGGAGACTGTGGTCAGATTGGTTTTAAGATACTAAACCCACATTTAGTATTCAGTGGTGATAAGAGAGGAATAAAAGAGCAGACACATGGCGTTAATATAACTGGTTCAAACTGGTGGCTGGTTTATGGTCAGCACCAATTACCACTCCAGGCTAAATCCCTGTTTCCATAGCAACAAAGGCAGGAAAAGGTCCAGTTAGCAACTTTACAAGTGAAATAAACAACTTTACAGTCTGGCACAAACAAACTTCTTGGGCAAAAATCTACTTTCAAAAAGTGTAAAAGAGGTCTATCTGTATTTTTATACCCAAGTTAAAGATGTTATTGTTTGTACACAGGATGAACACTAACATCTTTCACACCATTCTTCGTTCACATATTTTAAATGAAGTGTGTATCTAATAACACTCAAAATAAGTTTTTGTTAACAGTGTGTGATGGCAAAATCAATGTATTAGTCAATGTAAGCATCATTAGACTAAGAGACAAAATGGCCAATGGGAAAAACAGTCCTGTGAAAGATTTTTGCTTTGATTCAGATACACACTTTTGTTTCTTGGTCCATTGTGAAATGAGTAAGAGGTCACAAGCCTATGTACCCCTTGTGCCCATCCCATGCATGAAAAAATTGAGAGGTTAGCACCAGGAAGGGCATCCGGTGTAATACCTATGCCAAAATAACATGCAAATTACTGCACACTAGGCAGATGACTTGCTGTGGCAATTCTGGAAAGGGAAGAGACAAAAATGATGACTATATGTGGATGATTGTAGCTGAGATGGAAGACTCTTGGAGATTTCATTTCCTCTTACACTATTTTTATTGTTTGTGTTTCCTTGAGATTTTCCTGTGGTTAATACTTTCTGATTCCCTGGGTTTTTTTTTGGAAAAATCATTCTCACACAACGGGCTTCAGTGACTCAATTGGGAAACTACCATACCTTTTTGACCTACATCTGTAGACAACAACACTGATGCAATCCATAAAAAGCATTTAAATTCACACAGGGTAGCACAGAGACCTGTCAAATAGTACATCTATTTTACTCACCACTGGACTCAGACATTAGACAGATGTGATGTTTTAGCTCAGTCTCAGACTCATGGCCCTATTCATCATTCTTTAAAATCTGGGAGTAAGTCTCACAACACTCTCTGTTTATAATTCTGCTAATATTACTCTACTTCTGCTCACAATCACTGAGATATTCTTATCTTGCTTACCTAAACATCCATCAGTGGGGATTTACCTGCACAGCCAAACTGAGATGTAAAATATGATATACTATATTATCATAATATTATTTCAGGCAAGGGTTGCAGGTCCCAAACTTTACTTTACAGTACTTTTTTTGCTGGTCCCAAACCCAGATAAATGAAGAGGGTTGCGTCAGGAAGAGCATCTAGTGTGAAACCTATGCCAAATAAATATGCAAATTACTGTGCAGGTGATTTTCTAAAAGAAAACATATTTTTCTCTTTTACTCACTAACATATGTTGTAGGTATAGGGGGAGCCATCATGTGTAATTTTTTGCTATTTTGTTTTTTACAGCATTGCATTACAAAGCACTGTCCCTCTGTGCCTGATCCACATTTTGAGATGCTGTCCAGAAGAACAAAGATCCAAAAACCCACAGTTTGGACCAGTCTTACAATGCCTTTCGTTAAAAGAATTGACAATGATTGATGTTCATGTTTTAGGCCAAATCCAGGAGAGAGGTCCCAGAGTCAGGGTCGTGACACACTGTCCGGGAAAGTGTGTAGGGAATGAATCTGAATTCCAATAAACAACATTCCTTCTACATGGTGTGGCTTGCCAAAAAGACCAGTGTGTATGTAGACCCAAGAAGATTTATGTAAATACAACATTAGCATTGCAGAAAGGGTGCTAATGCTGGTCAAAGAAACTGAGTCAAAATGTGATAGTGGTCTAAATATATCAGATCTCCAGTCTGTACAGCTTGTGATATGCAACCTCTGTGTCTGGAAGGTTACATCAATGATTCATCGCTACATTTCTGAATTATGAGCAGAAATGCAATCATTCTGCATAATTACAATTTATTCATCACATACAAGATTGCTTCCAGTAAAAACAGTGGGCTTTGTTTTCTCTCCAAACAACTGGAGCTTCTCTAAGCAAGATGGATATGTGTTCAGAGGTGCTGACCACCAACACATAGCTCACATTCCAGGTAGATACCACCAACAGCACCAAATATCAAGTGTCTGCTTTAATATTAAGTTTTGTATGCACTGTAGGGACTCCAGTAGCAGCCACCACATGTCTGCTCTAGCTGCTGTAGTATTTCTCAGTGGTAGTTGAGCACTAACCCACTGGCTCTGTCTGGACAACTGCCAGACATGTCGGTCCCACAGACCTCACTTCATGTGCAGCGGATGTGGACGCAGCCTTCATCTGGGACGGCACACACATGTTTGGTTTTCCTCAGCACAGGTGGGGCTCTGGGACCGGGCCTTGGTGCCAGATAAGACCATGACATCACTGCATGAGTTCATGGTCAATATACAATACAACACAGAGCAGTAAATCCAGGTCTCTGCAACACACAGGACGACCTGAGGTTGATATCCTGCAAAGGCCCAACTGGGACTTCACTCACGTTTCCACAGCTTTGATGTTTTATGACAACTCTCCTTTTATACTCACGCCCTAAAAACACGGTTAAATTTAATCATATGGTTTATATGACTTATATGAGGTTTTAAAACCAAACAGTCTCTTACCAGAACAAATCAATATCTGTCCATGATACAAATACATTAAACAGGGCTTTTGAACCATGCACTCTGACTGTGGTAGCTGATGTTTTGAGATCTGTACTGTGAACAGATGGGAGTGCAACTAATTGTATTCCTATGCCTGCAATAACAACATATTGCCATGTTGTTACGTTATAGCCCTGATGTACAGCTGTAGGTGCTAAAGTGTATGATATCAAGACATATATAGACCAGGCAAAAGTGTTCACAAAATGCTTTGAGTTTACAATTGTAGGCACTATCCTCCTACTTTTTAAAGCATGAGACATTTGCAGAGTAATGATGTGATCTGAATGAAATCACTCCTCTTGGAAAAGGAGGACAGCAGTGGTTGAAAATATATAACGGATGCAAAATTCATTTTCTTAAAGTTAGGGACCAACCTGGTTATTTGACAGGATTTCCTTCCCAAAGAAGTGGGTCAGTCAAGAGTGGTGACTCACTGAGGCTCAGTGGGACCTCAGATGAATTATCCAGACCACAATAGCAACAAACCTGGGAACAGCTCAAATCGCTTTGTTTTGGCCCTTGGTCTCTATGACTACAGCATGTAATTATCATCCTGTAGGAAATCCTGCTTTTACTGTCTTTTTATTCTCCTGATGATTGCTATGAAAGGTTACACAAAAACTTGAAGCCATTTTATTCAAGTGCAGCATGCTGTTGGTACATGACATTGCTTGTCTTTTCATTATTTACTTTGTCAACACATTGCATTAATGGAATAGGCATAGTTATGTCAATTACCCATGCCCAAGCAGATATAAAAACTCCCAAACACCTCTTTAAGTTTTTGGAGGAGGGGGGCAGTGTCTCCAGTGTTGCATAGGAACAGGGCTGTCTGAGGGCATAAACTGCATTATCCTTTACCTGGGGCCCACTGCAGGGGGGGCTCTCAAAAAGACTGGGATATGAATGAGAGATATTGATCAAGTGAGCACAGGGGCCCACCAAGATGGTTTATGCAAGGGTCTCAGAAATTTGTTCTACACCCCTGAATAGGAAATTGTTGCTTATGCCTTGGCGGACTCTTTTCAATGTAGAGGGGCAGTAACTAGAAATGCACACTACAAAAAAAAAAAAAAAAGAAAGAAAGAAAAAAAAAAGTATTTTAAGGTTTATGGATTTTATCTGTGGGATGTCCATGTGACTTTCTTACATGCCTAGACTGTCTGTTTATTGCAGTTGCCAAAGAACATATTGCATTCTGCTTTGCAAGTGTTGAAATACTCACTGAGCGTGCCCTGTCACACTGAAGCACTGACTAGAACAGCTCCATGATGTAAAGTGATTGTGTAACGTCCACCTGATTTTCATTGGGTGGTCCTTCAATAAAAATGTTGCATCACTCTTGTAAGAAATAAAATAGGAATATCCTGCAAACATTTTATACTTTAAAACATCACAGGACTACTTGCTAAATGCTACAAACACCAGGTGGTTTATTTATATCAACGTCTCTTTGGACATCACTATGGCCATAAAAAGATAAATGTTTATCAGTTCAGATGTAGCAGTTAGAACTCTAAAAGTTTTTTACTCTGTCTGCACTCTCACTGTAAGGACGACTAAGTGAGATCTTATTCATTTGACTGTTTGTGTTGTGGATTTTACCTTTTTCAGCTCTATTTGTTCATGGTGGTGGTCTGAGAACAAGAACAAACTGTCTGACACAGAGTCACTGACTGTGCAGCATGTCTACATTTTTAAGAGCTGGACTTCCAACATCTGTGCCTCAAGTGAAATATTTGTGATGTCCAACCATTTATGTACTCCAAGCTCCTCATCCTATCTAGGGACGGCCCAGTCATCCCGCAGATGAACCTAATTTCTTTTTAACTTTTGTTGCGACTAATTTCAAACACTTGAGACAACATCTTGGGATGGCTACAGTGCTCATTGACTCACTGTGTCTGTCCAAATGTTTTTCCATTCATGCTATCATTTAACAAAAAAGTCATTTTTTTGTTAAACAACCTTTAACAGCATACAAGTGTTTAAATCAGTGACAGAGACAGAATTTTTTTTATCAGGGTGGCCAGCCCAGGGCCACAGCTCACAGAGAGGTGGCACAGACACAAGCTAGATTATGTTTTACAGACAATAACTTGCATGTAGAAATACACTATAAAAATGTTAAAGTACATAATGCACTGATGTGACAGCATTAACCACAACACATACACAATCCAAAGACTTAAGGCCCTTCATGTTCCTCTAGCAGAATATTTTTTAAAGTTGGAAAATATAAGCCATGGGGGTCTTGGAGTCCTCCCCCAGAGAAAATTTCAACAAAACCTTTGCAATTTCCTGTATTCTGATGGATTTTACATGATACTATATTATTTTTACCTGGCTGCAGAAAGTATATTATTTATGATTTTACTGTTCTCCAAGATTCAAGACAAAACATTATAATAACAACTCTCTCTTCTATTTTAAACATGAGTTGCTGCTCTACTCATACAGAAGCATAAATCAAACTATTTGGACATTAACTTTTGTTTTTATGTAAAAATCTGACCAAGTTTCTCTCAGTGGTTCCCCAAAGGCCAGTGTAGCCCCAGCCCCAGACATCGCTCTGCTCCTCCCCTGCTGCTCCAGCACAGAAACACAGTCTAAGCCTTCAGAGCCTATAGACAGAGGTTTCAGAAAACTTCACAGGCTACAAAAGCTTTTGTCAGGTAAGATATTGTGAAAAACATGTTGTGCTACATCGCAGTGCCACGCTTCTGGACACATCATATGTTACTGCTTACCGTCTAGTTTCAAACAGCTGTTTATGATCAGATCTCCGCTGATATATGATATTGATTGTCATCAAACAAAGACTGACTTGAAGCTTGACGTGTGTAGAACACCTTTATGGATATATAATATATTAATAGTTTCTATTTTGTCCACAATTTCTCATTATCTACTGTAACTGACGAGGTGCAGCTGTTCACATCTCTGCAGGATGAGGCAGCGGCTGGCGCTCTGTCATTAAAGGTACTGTAAGCAGCATGTGCTCAGACTGGTTTGAAAATGGTACTGGAGTCTAAATCAAAACAATGGTCTGTGGGTTGCCAGTCTTTCCGTTTTCTGATTGGACAATTGACAATGCAATTTTAGAACCAAAACAAAAAATGTAAACAAAAACAACTTGGCCATTGTGTAAAATATATTTGTAATTGTTAATAAATCAACTGCACCATTGTTATCAGGAAAACTAATATTTGATTTAAACATGTTTACATCCTATCTTGACACACATGTGGGTAATTTTTATGAAATGTAAAAATTATATATTGCTCATAGCACCTTAAGCATTACCTCTGTTTGGACTCGCTGCTGGCAGCTAGAAGACACGCAGAGAGCAGTGAGGACTTGTTGCTTTATGAGTTTGGGAGGGAAAGCACTTGTTTGAGGCGGCACTGCAGAGTGGCTGCACTGAACAAATTAAATTCTGTTAGAGTCTTGCTGGCGAGGTGGTCAGAGGTCAGTCTCTGGTGGCCACGGCCCCCCATGGCCCCCCTGGCTCCGCTATTGGTTTGTATTGTCCTAACATGGTAAATATACAGTATATTAATTTAATTTAAAGAATAAAAACTGATATTAAAATATGTTAAACTTCTCCAGTGCATAGCCCAAGTTAAACTCTGATGTCTACTCCATATTTCTGACTACAGTGCCGCATGTAACCTGTTAAAGTCATTAGCTTGCAGCAGATTGGTTCCACGTGTAGATTCACTCACACAAATAGTGTGTCACATAAAGTGGAAATGTTGGCTCAGATTTGTGTGATGGACAAGTAAAACATGGCTGGACAGTGAGTCATTAGAAAGAGCTGGCTTGTGTCTTACACTGCATGTTCCTGAATGTTTACTGTTTGATCAGATACACTCAATGTGCACCACTTTTCCTAGAATTTTTTCCTCTTACCCTAAACCTCTTATGGGCCTGGATTTACTGCTCTATGTTGTATTGTGTTGTACCCTCTTAACCTAAAATTAGCTCAATAGAGACTTTCTATAGGACTGCTCCAAACATTTGATCTTGTGGGAGGTTAAGCCTCATAATGATAGTAATCACTGTACAAGTCTTTGGGTCTGGGGTAAGTTTTACCTCTGATACTTTTGCTCCAGGTGTGAAGAAAAGAGGTTCAGTGGCAGCTAATTCAAACCTTTGTGGTATAATAAGTATGCAGAAGACCAGGTTTAAACTCCAGACACAAGATTAAAATTGTGCCAGTCCCAAGCCTGAATAAAAGGAAAGGATTGCATCAGGAAAGCCATCCAATGTAAAAACATATGCCAGTGTAGTGTGGTGCAGTCTAGCAAAGCATATCATAACATAGCACAGTGTAATATGCGTAGCATAACATGCACAGCATATTAGAACAGCACAGCAGATCATAGTTTGCCTGGAAATTCCAGACTCACCGCTGTACCAGCAGATGAGTCTGGTCACCATAGAATCAATTCGATTTCTAGCGCGAAGCAAACGGACAGCGGAGTTAGCCAATCAGAAAATGGCGGACGTGACGTTAACAAAGCGACAAGGAAGTAAGCAACGCGAAAAAAAAAAAAAAATTTAAATAAAGGCTTCTAGTGCTGCAAGCTGCTGTGGTTTTAATGATTCGATATGTTTTTGGTCATTTAAAACGGAATTTACCGCTGAATGAAACAAACTCGGCTCCTCAGTGCGCCACCTTGATTGTTGTTGTTGCGGACGCTGCTTGCGAAGAACACGTGACTTAAATAAGCTAATCAAAATGCACAGTACGGTTGGGATTTGAGGAAACCACTGCGGACGGCGTGGTGACCAGACTGATATTTCTCTGTATAATAATACAGAGAAATATCAGTCTGGATTTTCCAGGCAAGATCATAGTATGTTTATTTAGATAAAAAATCAGATTTATCAAGGCATTGTGCTATTGAAACAGCTTTTTTGTGCAGAAATTATTGTTAATTATTTCTATATCTGGTAGAGCTGAAGTACTAATTGTGACCAAAAGACTGACAAATCAATTTACACAATGCATTACAAATGCATGTCTCATTTGCTGGCATATGACTTTAGATGAGTAATGTTCTACAGACAACACTGTAATGGATAACACAAAATCACAGACACTTCATACAATAAACTCCTACATTTGTGAGAGTGTATTTATGGAGCCCTTAGGAGTCTCATCCTATGGTTTTGTTACAACTTTATGCCTTTGCCAGTGAGTACCCCTTGTGACTTCCTCCTCCATGTAGACTTTTAAATTACAAAAACAGCTTGTTCTCGGTGAGTCTTTAGCCTCTCTGTTGCCCCATATTGCATTGTTTTCCTGAAACTCACTGCATCTGCTGACACATAATTTGCTTATGATAATGACTAGTTGGTTTGTAGCACCTCAGAGGCAGCTGGTGAGCCACAGTTGTGAGTATTCAAACTCAAACATCTGCCCCTGCACACAAAAAAATAACACTTTAGAGTAATTAAAAAATGTTATAGAAAATAAAGAGGTTTCACTTAACTGCTTTAACTAATTGTTAAGATATGTTTTTTTGTAGTAGAGACTTAGTAAAGTTCAATAAGATGTACATGAGTGTACTGACTAAATCTACATAATACTATAACAGTATTATATTACTAAAACACAGCGTAATTGAATAAAAATTGACATAATCAAGTCAAACAATTTTACTAGATTTATAATGTATATTTGATACTACTAAATATAAATAATTTTCATAATGAATTTATAATAATTAAAGTATTAGTCAAATATAGGAAACAAATTTCCCTATGGGGAGCAATAAAGTCTACTACCATAACCTTACACTAAAGTAAATGACTTGAGTAAAAGTCAATAGATACTTTCCACCTTGGATTAACAGTTTAAAAAGATTACATGTTGTTTTTTATTGTGTTGCTATTGGTATAAAAAAAAAAATGCATAAGCAGTTATATTTAAGTATTTGCACATGTGGTACAGTTGGTTTTAAGTGAATCCCATAATGAAAAATTTACTCAAAAGGCCCTATAACTACCTATTGCTGCTTATATTGGCTAAATCTCTTTATTTTGACAACTGGATTACTGGAAATGAATCATCTTCAATCGAAACCATCTGTAGATCTTCACTTGTAAAATAAAATGAAACATCTTGGTGTTATAATCACTAAAGACATTTGAATCTTTGTCTTTACTTAAGATGTGTACATGTGTTTACATGCCTCCGAAACATATCATTGTGGATGGTTTTATAGTCATGTTTATAGACAAAGTGGTTTGCAATTAAAATGTTTCTGCCATACGTTTATTAAGTCCCCTTTAATTGTGGTCTCTCTGTGTTCCTAGAGCATTGTTTTAATTGAAGACATGGCGGCTTTTAGAGTTGTATAAAACCACATTATGACTAGGTGAACATTCATCTTTAATCAGGCAGAGGGTTAGGAGGGGAGGAGGGGAGGGGAACAATACAGGAAAAATGTGCCTTTATTGACTAAACGTTACAAGGATTATTGTAACACTGGCAAAGAGATCCTGTGAAATATTATAGACTACAAATTATTTGTATATATAATATAATGGTATATCGCAGTTATGCAAAGAAAGTACAGATGTAAAGAAAGTGCCTTTTGGCTTCTTCCTCGTATTCAGGGGTCACCACAATAACTTCACACTGGTACTTTGACTTGGTTTTCAGGCGGTGACATTCCTGACACAACTCTTTTCATTTATCTAGGCTTGAGACTGTTCTGGGCTCCACACTGCAGGGGATTCCTGTGTGACCTCCTGCATGAAAGGCAGGGCCAAAAAGGGAGCCTACAGTACAGATGTAAAACACCCTAACATTTAGTATTCATCCAAATGCTTGCTTTATCAAAAGAAAAAGGTCTATTTCCATTTTTATCTCTTAAATGTCAGATTGCTGTGTGCAGCTTCACCTGCAGCAGTAACTGTATCCAGTGTTAGAACTACAACAGTGGGGTAACCAAGTCCATATTATGTTTTATTAGTTATTTTACAAAAGTCATACTTTTAAAGACACTTAACCTATGAACCCAATGTGACTGTTCAAACCACCTCACGTCTATAGTTTACTTCACCATTTTGCCTGTAAAGAAACAAAATGACCCAAACAAGGCTGAATGTCCTCATCTGTCTCATAAAAGCTGTCAGTTTGAGTTTGACTAAATGCATCATGGAAAACTTGTCTAATCCAGATCACTGAGACTACTGTTGAGTCTCAGAACAATAAAGTGTCCAAATGCTTTGGAAACAAAGTACTTGGATATGAATTATAGAAATAGCTGGAGTGGCTCTCTAAACCAATGTGGAGTTAAGTCAGATGAAATTATGGGCCAAGACTACTTAATGGCTTTCTGGAGATATCCGTGTCTCCTTCAAGGAACTCATTTTACAGGACTGCATGGTCAAATTGCACACACCGTCAATAAAACAAATCTATTTTACTGAAAGGTGTGTTGATGTAGATCTGTTTTTGTGAATTACATAACAGACTAAGAACATTATTTTGAAACAACCAAAGGAGCACAATGTCATTATTAGCAAACTGTGTGCCCAAATTCAGTTCTAAGAAATACGGTGACAGGATGTGACTCTGCACTACAGCTGTGAGCAATACAGTTCCAGAGACCACATCTGTCTCTGAGGTGAAGGTATAGTCAGTTCAAACACTATCTTTACACCGACTAAGAGGAGCTGCACATCACTAACCTGTGCATATTCATTATGCAAAGGCTTACATGATCAAAAATATATTTATATATATTAAAAAAAGTCATCTGTATCTTTTTCAGAATTCACACAAACTGTTGCCCTCCAGTTGGGAAAGCTTGAACCTGACAAGATGGATTTTTTGTGAGTTTGTGAACACAGTGAAAGTAGAGCTATACCTTTATCACTGCAGTGTGAGTTCCTGTACTACATTTTCTCTGAGTATAGCTTTGGTTGGAAAGAGTTAACTGTGAATAAAGATTAGAAAAAGCTAAATGTTCTGCACATTAAGAACTACATGAACATTAATCAATCTGTATCAACTAACTAGAAATGGTATATTTTTAAGTAAACAAAGGTTGCTTTTGCAGAAAGACACTACTGAGTCTCATGTACCTCGAAGATACAGATTCCCACAGCCCTGTGTAGAATGACAGGAGTGTGTACACCACCAACATGAAACCACAACGGATGCTTTAAGCTCAGTGTTATAGCTCTACATGCTGGAACAGGCGACAAGCAGGAGGAGAAGTAAACATCTTGGTTCACCACAGAGTTATATCCACCAAGGTTACATCTATGTCTTTATCAGTGGCAGTGTCCACATTTTGTCTGTCCAACAGTGTTTTAATTTGCAACAAATGACCAGAAAGCTGCCAGTTTTGTAAAGCCTGGCGCCTGGGAGCTCTGCACAGCCAGCTATTTGTTTTTTTATCTGCACCAACAAAGCAAAATGAGACATGCTGAGGCAGACATCTTGGATTAATAAAATAGAAACTGTGGCCTATGAGAGGCTTAAAAAGAGCTGAGGAGGCTGATAGTGGTTTGGTTGTGTGTTGGATGTAATTGACTAATATAATAATATAAAAAGAAACACGGAGCATCTCTCTGTGTTCAACATAAATCTTGCCCACAACCACTTTTTTTGCTGAGTCATAGTGCCATGTTGTGAAAAACACATGAACATTATTTCTGTGTAAATCCTCTGGGTATCTATTTTTTGCAGGCTTTTGCATAAATGTCTCATTTGTACATAAAAGAGAATAATATTTGTCTAGAGTTTCTATATTGTTAATAAGCTTCATTTAAACTGTGGAACTAGGACTTGTTTCTATCATTTGACCACCTACAGTTTTTCTAATGTGGTGACCTGTATCTACTGGCTTATAACCACAGCAGTTTAATTTATCCAGTTTTCAGATTAACTCAAACAAGCATCAGAAACTGACATTGACAGCATGCAAAAAATCTAGAGGATACCAAAGTAGAAGCAGAGAGTGCCTATGTCCATCAATGCTTTAATTGTATCTTGCAATGTTAAAGATATAGTGGCCAGACCTAGACTCAAACTGAACATCTTTAAAATTAAATGTAAATGATCTATACTGTATAAATATAATAAACATCCTACAATAGTAAATAAAATATATAAAAAGTAAAAGATCCACTAAAAGTAACAGTTTGTCCCTTTACTGGCTTGTCTGCTGACTTATAACTGGAGTTGGTATCTTAGAGCCTATATTGAACAAAACTGTGAATTCAGATACTACAAATTAATAAAAATCATTTGTTCCTTGGCCCAATAATAACTCCCTGATGATTTCATCAAAATCTGATCATTACATTATCTTGGTAACAAACTACAAAACCAATTCTGTCGAAAACATCATCTCTTTGGCTTCAGAAGTTTTATAAGTAATGTACGTAAATGCATTTGCTTTTGTTTTAGAAACACAAAATACAGATTCAGAATCCTATCCTAAGTGCTATGATTGTTGAGACAGGAAAACATGTACAAGCAATAGCACGTCAACAAGCACAGTATCACAGTTTCATAGAGGTGGTATTTTTGATTCATTGTGATAAATTGTGGTAACATAAAGACGGAGGAGTAGATGATAGTTAATGTTTGATGTTGAACTTTTACAACTCATGCATGAAGTGGAAGAAATGTTGGCAAGCGGGCAGCAGTGATGTCATCTTGCAGTGTTTGTGTTTGAAAAACCTTGAATAACCCTCTTCAAACCAGCTCAGAAATAATATGACGTTATAGAGATTGTTGTGTGCCATAGTGGACTAAGCTCCCAGCCAATCACAGCTTCCAGGTTTGTAAAGGGCAGCCCCTACATGTCCCAGTCCGTTTTACAGCTCAGTATAGAAAGGCCCTCAAGTGATGCACTGCAGGTGACCTGGTAAAACAAGTGCTGATTCAGCCCACTACTGACATACTGCTATTGTTCATAATAATCCTGGTTTAAACTAATAAAAGTAGCGTGGGTTGTCAACAGAGAACATGCTGAGTTGGTTCAAAATGATTCCATGAAATATTATATTGAAAATTAAATTATAAGTCTTTTGTATCTACAGAGGGAGTAGGTCTTCATGCTTGTTGTGCACTGTAACCAAACTGTCTCTTATCAAATAATGAAATAAACTATTTCTAGTCCTGCTTTAAAGTAGTGACTGAGGAAAAATCAAAGGCATGATGACATCCTCTATATGAAAGAGACTTTAGTATTATTTTGCTATGGTAAATAGCTGGGCCCCTGGTAGTCACTCACCCTGTCTTTGGTTCAGATGTTAGGTTTGATTCCCCCACTGGGTGGCCAAAATCTCCATTCATAGTATGTGGCTGGTTGCTTTAGGAAGGGCATCTGGCTTAAAAACCCTATCAAATTACCAATTTGAATGATTCACTGTGATAACCCCTGAATGAAAGGGACAACAACAACAACAATAATAACATTCACTATCTCCTGTTAGTGTTGAACATCTAATTACAAGCATGTGCTAAATTGTTTTAAATCCATTTCACTATATATTCAAAAGTTAGTATTATGTTTGACTGGCTATAAAAAATACTTTTATTTTGACAGGACATTAGAGACAAGACAGGAAATCATGAGAGAGAGCCAAGAGAGACATTCGGTAAATGTCAGATTTTAACCCACAACACAGAGGCATAGAGCTGTAGTTGCTCTATGCACCAAATGCTCTACCAGCTGCATATTGTTGCTGATGTTTGGTTGCTGTGCTGCTTTTTTTTTTTTTTTTTTTTTTTTTTTTTTTTTTTTTTGTTTGTTTGTTTTTGTAGTTGTTCATATGTTAAAAATAGAATATACCATTTCAAAATAAGACTATGTTTATCCATGACAAGTGTTTAAAGGTCACAAAGTGTACAGAGTGTGTTATTTTAGCCCAATGAAAAAACACAATGCATAAAATGACGTTAGTGAACAGCAGCGGGAAGCCTCCAGTCAGACAGTGCCAGTTTGGGCCCAGACACAGCACCACCCTGAGCCACTTCCTGTGACTGGTGAATGAAGCGGCTGCCAACCTCTGTCCAGCCACTAATTGATCACTTAGAGCCAGCCTGTGGACTAAGGGCCCTGCTGCGCTGCTGCCGTAGCTCAACATTTATCCCATTCTTGCCACTGTTAGCAATCCCTTTAACAGCCACTGTTTAATGAAGCAAAGCCACAGCCACTTTACCAACACATTCGGGTGATGAAAAAAACACATGCCTGGCCCACATCCTTTTCCTCTGCATGTACTGTGAAAAACAGGAGGAAGTGAGTGTCCCCTCTAAGGTGTAGACAAATATGCACCTGAGAAAACTGAGGAACTGACAGGAAAAGGCTATCAGTGTTTAATGACTCTGTATGAACCACCCAGTGACCAATCATCTCCAAACTATTGATTTTAAAATTAGAAGTACACTCTTGTAAGCATGCATGAAATAACATTAAGTAGCATTCCAGAAAAAAAAAACAAAAAAACATTTGTGTTGTAGCTACTGGTTTTATAGGGAGAGGTGTAGAAGTACCCAAAATCTGAACTAAAGTATACAGTTACTTCAAAATAATATTATTCTACTCAAGTAGAAGTAACCATATACTGAACAAAATTGTTATCTGAGGAAAGGTAATTAGTAGTACTGATACTACCACAATTCCACTTCTATCATTGCTGCTGCTTCTACTACTATTGCTACCACAAGTTTAGTCTACTACTATTACTCGTGTGGTCTACAACTAATACTACTACTATTACTACTCTGATATTACTACTGCTATTATTGCCACTACCTCCCACTTTGCCATCTAAGTCAAAAATGCTTTTTTTCTCTTATTTTAATAACATTTCCATTACAAATTACTTAAGTAAAAGTAGGTTTTATAATATGTACTCTTAGAAAGTATTTTTCAGAATATGTACTTCTATAAAGTAGTATGTAGTTACTTACCGTTGTTTTGTTTTTTGTTTTGTTTTTTAACATTGATTTCCTTTTGTTGTCTCTACACAAATGTGTAAGACAGATGGCTCGGAAAGCCATAACCCATTAATGATTTAAACTGTATCCATTCTGACGTTTGAGCTGGTAGTTTTCATTTGTTTATGAGAAACCACACACATGATGGTGTACTCATGAGCATTTTTCGAGTCACATGGAAAACAACATATCTTTTGGTTTGATCAGCACATTAAAGTCAGCCAGTTCTTATAAACATAATAAAAATGCTGATGAAAAGGGAGTTGTAATTTTGTGGTTTTGGGTCAAACTAGTGCAGCTCATGACCATTTAAGGACATGTGAGTCGGAGGCAGGCTAAATGGAAGCACCTGAGTCTGAGTGCAGCAAACAGGTTGTCAAAGATGTGCCAAGCTCTAACCTCACGTCCAACACATGCATCAGTCAGCAGTATACCATATTATTATTAAATAAACTACAGATTACCTTCAGCTCTGTGCCTTGACTATCCTTAAAATTAAGACTTTAAGTGGATGGAGACAAGTAACAACTATCCGTATTTGGAAAATGCTGACAAGGTAAGTAGACGCATTTGTTTTTATGTTTCCACTAAGCATTACCTTATGTTTATGTCATCATTTGGTACATCTATATAAATGGAGTGATATTAGATAAGTTTCTTTTAAATTGCAGACAGGTTTAAATGAAATCCTTATTATAGTTATTTGTAGACCTATATAATGCCTGTAAACAATATAGCTGCATTTAAAAGATTAGTGCCATAAGCCAAACAGTCCGCAATACATTGTCAATAAAGGAATTACATTAAGCTCCAAATATCACAAATTATGAATTATCAAGATGACAACTTTTACTGACAACCATTCAGCTGCATGTGTGTAGCGTCAGAACCTAGTTAGAAAACATTAGCAAGTGTATTACCGTTTAGCTGTTCACTAATAATGTAGCATTTAGCATACACAGTATAACTGGCTTATACATTAAAGGCTAAATAACATAGCTTTCTACATGTTTTTATCTTAAGAAGAAAGATAAGTAGTTACAGAAATGTCACAGAGCACAATTGTCAGTAGACTAAATGCTCAGATTTAATCCATCAGTTACCACAAATCTTTCTTAGTCTAATCTTAGTAAGTTGTAAGTATGTCACATGGTCACACAGAGGAGGCTCTCATTTTTTAAATTGCAAATAGCTTCTGAAGTATTTGAGCTTTGAGTCTAGGAATTTGACCTCTGGATCCCTTCTTTAATCACTGATCTTTGAATTAGCATTTGTCAGTGATTCCGAATATGTGATTCCGGTACGGGTGTCATCTATGTGCTACATCATTGTAACATCTGTACAGATTTGACTTTACACTTAAAAATTTAAAAAAGTTAAACCTGACCCCAAACTGTTGTTCTTGATGGATGCCTATTGTATCCAGACACATTAAGGCCAGTTTCAAAAGTTTCCATTTTACTGCAGACGACTATATGTCATAAAGTGGGATCACCCCAGTCTACATCTGCAGCTATTTAAACTTCGCCCATCCTACCCTTACTCACAGGGAAAATACAGCAATGAGGTGCACTATATTTCCTTTTGGAAATACAGTGGGTATTCCTGTAAGATGATGCAGACAGGATGAGTGTGTGGAGCAGTGGGTGTCCCAGGACCCAGTGTTTTGTTTGTGGATGACAGGAGGATGTACTAAACTACAACACCCTGCAGAGTGTTACTTAAGCTCCTCAACTGCACTCTCCTCATAAATCATGTCTTTGTATGCACATAGTAATTCCTGCTACATAATAATGTTTAATGCTAAACTATACATTTTTCTTATTATATAATGTAAAAGTTATAATATTGCTGTTTTGAAAAGCTTTCTTCTGTTTATTCAGAACAATGTGTCTCCCTCTTTTTTTTTTTATCAACAAAAAGGCAAATACATTTTCAGGTAAGCCTAATGTAATGAGTGCACACCCTTGTACTGGAGCTGCGGTAAAATAGTGAGCCATATGAAGCCATGAGGGCTAAAATACCATACTAATTGCACTTTGAAAACTTGTAAACATAGTGCACCATTCAAATCTAAAAATGTGAATGTAAGGTTCAAGGTCATAAGTAATATTTTATTGACATGGGCTACTTGTTTAAAGTGGACAGTCTGGAGACAAACTTGCCAAGTATATCACCTGCTGGAGCTAACCACCTCTGCATCTGGAGGCAATTAGCCAACACATTTTTATTGGGCTTCATTTGTGTATGTTGTAAAAGCTGTAAATCTGACTGGATTATGTTCATTGTGAGAAAATGCTTGTAATTATTTTGACCCTCTGTAGATTTGTGCCTTAGTACTGTACAAAATAGTAGGTGCTAAATCTAGCTGGATTTGTGGTGCACTGTGCACTCAGTAAATGATTCAGTAAATGAATCATCCAGAGTATAGTCTAAATAGTCTGATAGGCAGACCGTACATCTACCTTAAGTTTGTAGCAGATTATGTTTTGTTTTAAATCTTGTTCTGACAAGTTCTTTCAAAAAGCAAAACAAAGTTCCTTTTTTATTGAATAGAGGCAAACATCTGACACCACAACCTCACAAAGACATACATATACAGTTGGGGGTTGGGGAGTGTATTGTCCATTTCATGATGCGCACTTAACTCAAAGTAGATGCCGGTCACAGAATATGCTACACATTGTAACTTCTGACAAAACCCTCTGCATGTTCTGAAAATGCAGTGTTAGGAAGCCTCATTTTTTAGTTAGCCAGCAGCTACTGTAGCTCCACCTCAGAAAGCTTGTAGTGTTGAGTGACCTACCTGTTCCTACAAGGTACACAGTGACAGAGGAATACTGAAAAAAAAAAAAAAAAATATATATATATATATATATATATATATATATATATTTTTTTTTTTTTTTTTTCATTTGTTGAATACTTTTTATATTTGTAAGTATTGTAATCATGACAACCTTGTTCCATTTGGTGCTGATCGGTTCCAGTGCTCATATATCGCTCAGTGGGGCTAATGCCTTTAATGTGGAGAATGAATGTCACTGCACAGAGAGACCACTGGGGCCCTGCTGCAGTGCAGAGAGCATCACATCACAAGGACCACTGCTCTAATACTGCTCTATGGCTTGGCACAAAAACAGCCCTCCAAGCACAAACATCACATTAGTCTCTTCAGTCTCCCAGTGTCTTACAAAACAATGTGGTCTTCTCATCCTCACTACAGCCTCCAGAGCAGGGTGCAGGCCAAAGGAGTCTGTGAAAGATTTGATGGCAAAGAAAAACACATGCTAGGGAGAATAAGCCTGTAAGAGTGATTGTAGCTTTACTAATCAAGATTTTGTAAACATAAAAACAAGAAGCACTCAGAAAGCATAAACCTAGTAACCTGGCAAAAGCCACATTGATATAATGTTGGCAAAGAGTTGCTGATGTTATATCAATCTGAAATGGCTCCCATTGAAAATTTTTGTGAAGGGGCGGGTCATTGAGTAAAATACTTGAAGGTGATTGGATAAAGCACCAGCTTCGTAGCTAAACAACAAACCGTTAAGATGGTAAAACAACACAATAAAGGCGCTGTTAGAAGATTTTTGCTGTTTTTGTATGTTTTTCCGTGTCGCCATGTTGTTAACAAGTATCGCTAAAAGAGTTAGTTGTTGTCAGCAAACCTAAAACCTGCCCACTCACAGCAGTACTGCCACACCATTGGCCTGGGCCGCCACAGGTCCGGACCCAAACGGAGCCTGACAAGATGGATTTCGTGAGTTTGTGAATTCATAAATTTCACGACAGTCCAGCTTGCTGTGCAAGGTAATAAACCTAGGCCAAAGCATTTGTGTGCCCAGACCTGGACTTCAACAGAGGATCTTCTAGTTCAGGGGTAAATGCCTTATCTATTGAGTCACAAAGCCCTTATATCCTTACCTTGCACAGCAAGCTGAATTGTCGTGAATTCTGAGTTCACAAATTCACAAAGTCCATCTTGTCAGGCTCCCGCTGATTTGTTTGGGTCTGTGCCGGCGACGGCCGGGCCAATGGCGTATTGGCAGTACTGCCATGAGTGAGTGGGTTTTAGATTTGTTGACAACAACAAGCTCTTTTAGTGATAATTAACAACATGGCGAGGCGGAAAAACATAAGCTCTACATTTACAAAAACAGCAAAAATCTAACAGCCCCTTTATTGTATTGTTTAACCATCGTAGCAGTTTGTTGTTAAGCTACGAAGCTTTATTAAATCACCTCCAAGTACTCTACTGAATGTCCCGCCCCTTCACAAACTTTTTCAATGGGAGCCATTCCAGATTGAGTTGCTAAAGTTATATCAATCTGGCTTTTGCCAGGTTACTTATATCTCACAATAGATATAGCAAAGCATTAACTAAACAATACCCTGATGCAGACGGTGATCCTGATCCAAAGTAATCATTTGTCTCTTAAATAACCCCTGCAAGTTATCTTTAGCCTTCAATCTTGAAGCCCAAGTTCTTCACTGGTCTATTACTCACCTTTCCTGAGTATTTGTATAAAATATGGTTTGGTTTTATCTTGCTAAAATTAATTAAATTTAATTGTAAAGGATCAAAATAAAACAGCCCCAAGGTGCTTAAAATTTCTAAGTGAAACTTTTACAGGTGACACAAAGCAGAGCACTTTATAGTGTGGAGTTGGTTGGTTTACTTAACTGCTTCTCCAGTGCAGTGGCTGTATCTAACCTTAAACCACCACTTACTCAAACTGCTTTGAAAGAGGAAGATGATTTATTAGCAGGTCACTCCATCAAAGTGAACAAATCCACATGCACACAGTTGAGATTTCCTGATCAGAAGAAATACTTGGTCTAATACAAAATTAATAGTTCACCCCACTGCGTTTTTATTGGTTGAGAGAGCCATTTTTAGCCATCTCTAGGGACACCCAGTGCACAATATTTTTCACATATACCCTTATAGTTTAATCATAAGCAGACATAGTTCATAGAGTTCAGATATACATTTTTCAAGAATGAAAAGAATGAATCAAATCTAGATGCACTCAGATTGTTTTCAGTAAGGTTTAGAAGAGTACTTTGAGTTTTATCCTTAGTGTTTTAGGCACAACAGTGAGAAGAGAAGGCTCTTGTGCCTTACCTTGAAATGCATTAAATGGTTTTAGAAAACTTGTGGCCACATCAAAGTATCATTTCTAATGATTTTGTTATCTCTGCCTGGGAAGTTATGTTTTGCTGGCATTACTGTGCTTTGTTTGGTTTGTCGGTCAGTAGTATATAGTAATGGTCAAATTTTGATTTGAAATTGAACCCAGGAAGGTGTGGATCTGTATCATCATCTAGATTCTATGTCATTGCAAGATATCTTGGAATATACTAACTCCAGCCACAAGGGGTCAGTAAAAGAACTTTTTTTGTTTGTTTTGATGTACCTACCATTTTGGGACATAAAGGTTTTGTGTCTCAATGGACACAGCATTTACCCCTGAACTAGAATATCCAAAAGGGGAGTGTAGGTCTGGGCACTGCATCTTTATGCCATTGGGCCAATGCCTTGGTGGAGGTCTGCGCTCATCAAGTACTTTTAGTTTTAATATTATTTTGTGTGCAACTGCAAGCTTCTGCTGTTGGATCAGTCGTCTCATCCCTTACGCAGATCATGACCACTTAAAGCTGTAAAAACTACATTTAGTCCAAGTGTCACCATGTTCACATATTTTTACAACTGCACAATCTTTCACATCTCCTGCTTTAGGAAAATGAATAATAGATGGCGTTACACAAGACATTAAATCCTGAGGTTCTTTGTTACAGCCAAGTCATTTTAATCCTAATGAAAAAGTACTATTTCCACCATAATCTCTTTGCCTTTTAGGGATGTTTTTGCTGTCTGAGTGGAAGACTTTATTTATGGCTTTTTAGTGGAACCGTTAATGTGTTTTTTATTTTGCCTGACATGTACCTGGCCCAACACCAGCAGATCCATATTTCTGATAAAGCCTTATCTGTTTCTCAATAAAATGGATTTTGCATGCTGGATAACTAGACAGTAAACTATGTGACTGATCCTTTTGAAGTGCTTTATTACACAATCCAGCATTTACATAATAAAATGCATTTCAGAACATCAGTGCATTATTTCACATACTATGGCTTCTTTTCGCCACTTGGAACACAATTATTATTTAGATTTATTTATGTAGATTTATTTATTTTACTAATTTAGACATTCAACCACAGTGTTATAGTAAAATAAATAACAATATAACAACAAAAACCTATAGCTAATAGTAACAAGTTTAATTTAATTGTCTTATTTTCTCATATAAAGCTACACACTTCATCCAAGTGTCACAGGCCAATCAATGTACTACTTGTGCCGGTCCTAAGGATAAATAGAGAGGGTTACATCAGGAAGGGCATCCAGCTTAAAGGGGGATTTTGATGTGCTGTGGAGACGCCAGAAGAAAATAGCTCGAAAGAAAGATTTATTTATTTATATTTAAATTATTCATTAAATTTATATAGACCTTCAACTGCAGTATTGTATTAAGTGAACATCTATATTTCAAATAGCTAATCTTGTCACAAGTTTTAATTGAAAAAATGTCAGATAAAGCAACACATTGAGGATAGACCCCTGGGTTGGTTTCACTTCAGCAATAATGCAATCATTCACACAGTCCTATGCAATAAGCCTGAAAACATAATCTTTTGCCATATATTGCAAAACAGTTCTTCCCTATTCTAACAGAGCTCTAAAGACATCTGATAAAGCTACGTTGAACTGGAGCTAACACTGATTCTTTCTGCTATTGCCTTAGAAAACGACTGGGTCCTCATAGACCACAAAGAGTGTGAAGTGATTGAAGATGTGAAGGATTGTGGCTGAGATCTGAAGAAAGTCAGAGCAGCCTCAGGTCTGTGTTGCCTTTCATTAAACACTTTCATATCACACACCTGGAGCTACAACAGGCACACTGTGAACACTATTGAACATTAGAAGTTGTGCATGTGCAGGAAACCCAGGCTAACGAGTGGCTCCTCTCCTCCACATGTGTGACCTCCTCATCAGCGAACATACCCGTAGCGTTGTTTTATGGCCGCGACTAGGAGCTTCCCAACACCTGTACTGTAAATCACAAACTCACAGCCTGCTGGTGTTATGTAATCAGTCCATTTATTCACACAGAGCTGGAGGCCACACTAGTCTGGACAGGGGGCGCTGTGGAGTCATCACTGGTGACCTAGCAGGAGAAAAACAACGTAACATAAAGCATGTCTCCAAGAACCTCCAATGCTCTCCTAAAACAGTTTGAAGGGGCAACTTTGATTCATTCATTGTACCACTTATTCTGCCAGGTTCATGGGGGGCTGAGCCAAGCCCAACACCTTGAACAATGACAAGTTAATCACAATGCTAATACTTTGTGACATACTTTGACAGACAACAATTGTTATGTGCCTGATATAGATAGTTGCAAACAAATCAACATCAATCAGTTATGTCAAGTGGATTTTTATTTAGAGCAGGTTTAGGCCATACTCTTGAATTAATTCCCCCATAAGCATGCTCTTTGTGACAGTGGCAAGGAAAAAACTGGGCAGACCCCAGCTTCTGCTTGCCACAAACCCCCAAATTTTACTATGCACCTCTCTGAACTAAGTACATGAGCTATGAAAAAATAAATAAATAAAAAATACAAAGACAAAGAGAAGGTTAGCTTGCTGCCATGTGTGCTGATGTAAAGTATTATTGAAACAAACATTTGTTGGTTTCTATATGTACCTTGTGTTAAAAAGTGGCCCAGATTTGGCTCACGTTTGGTGTGATTACACATCTGTGGCTCATTGAAAGGAGCTGCAGTTTCCATATGAACCAAATACAAAGCTGACACATATAGAGGGGAAAATGTGATGCAAACTTAATGTTAAATAAATAAATTATAAGCTGCAAAGTGTGGCTGCAAGGTGATGATATGATCTCATTAAATACAGCTATAGTCCAAGAGTTAGAGATGCCAAGTCTACAGGCCTTCGCTAGAAGAGAGCAGTGGTGGAAAGTATCTACTTTTACTCTGGGAATATGCTTCAGTACATTTAAAACATACGTTTACTTGAGTAAATCCAGGCACAATGGGTCACAAGCCAGTGTACTTTGTGCTAGTCCTAAGCCTGAATAAATGGAAAAAGTTGTGTCAGGAAGGGCAAAACAAAATGCATATGACTGCCTGCTGGAAGGCAGATGAGGACTTTACTTAATGAATTGTAAGTTTCAGTTACTTTTGAATGTCTGAAAAAGTAAGGCCTATGTACTGTGTGTGGTATCTTGGCAAAGAGGATAGAATCAAAAGTGTAATGAAGCTGTAGTGTAAATTCAACCAGGAGGACTAATTTCTTTTCCGCACCCATGCGCTCTCACCTGTCTGTCACTGTCAGCCAATCACAGCCTGCCACCTGCCTCTCATCCAATCACCTCTCAAGCCATTCTCACATAAATACACGCCGTCTCCCGTTCAGTCGTGCTGCTGTTCAGCTACATGCCACAACCCTCCTCCACCTCCAACTACACCGCAGCAGCAGAACCATCCTCCTCCTCAGCCTCTCCGTCTCCTCCGCTTCACCACCACCAGTGTTTAGGTCCCAGGAGATAAATAATAATAATAATAATAATAATAATAAAATTCCCCAAACTAATCTATCAAACTCTCCCTTCAACGCATTGCTCTGCTGGGGTCTTAGCACCAATGTTTATTCTTTCAAGAAATCATCCATTACAATAGTAGTACTAGCAGGGGCAGTAACTAGTATTTGCACAAGCAGTAGCAGTACTTTTAGTAGTAGTAGCAGGAGTAGTAGTAGTACTGTAGTAGTAATAGTAGGGGCAGCAGTAGTAATCGGAGTACTGCATTCGTAGTAAAAGCAGCCATAGAATTTTTAACAGTCAAAGTTGCTGCTAGTAATTTGTACCTTAGTAGTTTCAACATACAGTACTCTTTCAGTTTTACTCAAGTAATAATTTTGTTGAGTATTTTAACTTCTACTTAAATAATATTGTTTTAAAGAATCAATACTTTTTCTTGAGTACAGATTGAGTACCTCTTCCACCTCTGGCACAGAGCAGCAGATGACACTGAGTACATACTTGGGTGAGTTTGGGTTGTCCTTGTCCAGATCCAGTCACTCATTTTTTGAAACATGGTATACCACATAAACAAGAAAGTCCCTCTGACTGGTGCCAAGTGTTAATGCAAACCTTTTGGTTGACTGATGACTTCACTGCTTCAACATCGCTGCATGAGAGGGATTCACAAAACTCAGCAAAGCATGAATTGAACTGTTACCAACTGTCTTTGTGCAGATGTACCAAGTGTCTTATAAGCTGTTTTCAGTGTCGACTTCCTGCTTGACTGAGCCTATAAAACGAGGCTGACAAAGCAAAACACATTATACTGGAGAACAATGAGTCTGTGTGTAATGAACACATGTATACACTAAAACCAAATGAAAAAGATGACATTTATCGCTGCAATCCATTACACTCCATAATAACAATAAGCCTGGCAACCAACAAACCCCTTTTAATGATAAATGTTATAGGATGTTGAATGGTTACCTGCACCAAAGTCATGTTTTGGGTTTGTTTGTTGGTTGCTTTGTTAGTCTGACAGCAGTAAGATGTGCACAGCTCTATTGATCAAGCATTTACCCCTGAAATAGGAGATCCCCAGTTTCCCCAGCTTTCTGTTATAATTGACCCAAGGATTTGTATAGGTGGCAGTATTGAGGTTGTGTGTGTATATAACTGTACCACAGAAAAAAAGTGACTCTTGTTTGCAGGTTTGGTTGCACACCTCGGGAGATCAGTTTAACACTCAATCCAATTACAGCCAATTCCCAAATCTGCCATAAAGCCACCAGGACTCATTGGACTCAGGTCACTTCAGAAACAGAGTGTGAGAATGACTCCACATTCACTGGTAAAGCACAGACTGCAGCTGTGTGAGAGGTCCAACCCTGAAGTCCATTGGCAATCGTTATGAATTACATGCATTTGAGCTGAAGCCAGATGTTACAAGTACTCAAAGAGATAAACCCACATTTCCAGGAAAAAATATTTTTGTGTTATGTGGCAGAAACTTCCTATGTGTGGTATTTGGCAGAGGTTTGTAAAAAGATTTCCCATGTTCCGTGAATTGTAAGACCAGTGCTTTGTGTGCACTGCCTTCAGATTCAGCCTTGCAACATCCTAATCTCACTCATGGGTTGGTCTTTAGTACTAACCCTACCTTAGTGCAGCTATACAAATCTGCTATTACTTTGTCAACAGAGTCTAAAAATACATGTACTTATTCGTCTTTCAGCTTTCCCATTCCGGCGTCGCCACACCTACCTCTTAGTGTGCCGTGATTTGGCAAGTTTTTTGCACCAGATGACCTTTCTGGAGCCACAGACTGTGACTGGAGTAAGAAATGTGGCTGAAGAGTCTTGTCCAAGGACACAACAATATGCACTTGATCAGAGAATGGGAATGGCACCAACAACCCTGCAGTTAGTGGGCGATCTGCTTAACATCCTGCATATTTGACACTTACTCCAATGACCCCTAGCACAGGTCCCATGACACATTACAATGCAACACATACTGGTGATATCAAATCTCCATGAGCTGTCTCAATGTGAAGCTGTGTAACTCATAAAACTCTGTGTGTACTTCAGAAGGAGGTTAGGATAACAGATCACAGTGTGGTGTTACTCCTGGGTGCACAGACTGTCCACTTGCCTTCACCAGAGAGTACCAGTATCTTCTGTCTCTGTGCTTTTTAATGATCTCCTCAAGAATGACAGCTATTATTCTGTGTATAGGTATAAGCTTTTCTGCAAATGCTGATAATTGTTTAGTTTTTTTCCCTAAATTTGGGTCTGTATGAATGTTAAAAATACTTCTCTCATTTATAGACTTTAAATTTGTTCTTAAGTAATAGTATCTTCTTTTGGCTTTACTGCCATGTTTAAACATAGACGACTACTTCCCTCTTTGCCTGTGGCTTACACAGGCCTCTCATTAAAATTACATGCCATGTCACTTTTTACACATCTTCAGAGGTGCACCCTGTAACTACCACCATGATAGAAAGTATCCTCAGGAGAAGGAAAACTTAACTAGCATGTTGCATAATGTAGGATGTCAAGACGTGGCCATCAATGGGACCATTTCACAGGTAAAAAAAAAACAGAATTCACATGGACATGCTTCATCTCAGCACCCTGGGACAGCTGCTGTCCAGAAACACAGCTCACACATGGAGGATACCTCTGTCCTATTATCAGCTGCTCCATGTGTGTCTGACCCTTGTGTCTGCAGCTATCACGCAACATAATGAGAGACATGCTGACAGCTTTAGATCCATGTAGAAAAGACAGGCATTCACTCACAGCTCCTGGTGTTCTTGTTTTTGTTATAATGGTAAGGACAAAAGACATAGAGTAGATAGAAACGTGTACCATGTATAACTTACAATGCATAAAGCTTTTAAAGCACAATAAACCTAAAAATTATACATCTGACTGGTGAGAAGTAATAACAGTTAACCTTCTGAAATCCTATTGTTCAAAACCACACAGAAGCACAGACCGTAAACTGGAAGAAATGTAATGTTATAAATCCAGCCACATGGGGTCACTAGCCAGTGTACTCCTTGTGCCACTCCCAAGCCTAAATAAATGTAAAGGGTTGCATCAGGAAGAGAATCATGATCTAAAAGCTGTGCCACATCAATATGCACATCACTCACTGCAACTAGGAGGGGGATGATTAACTGTTGCGACCCTAAGGGAAAAGCTGAAAGTAAATACAAAAAGAAAATGTTGCTACTGATTGATTGATTTTCAAAGATATACCACTACCTTGTCTTTTAAATGACGATATCCCAAACTGTTAAGGTCACTCTAAACTCTGGTGGTTGGATCTACTTAGTGTCAGCCTCTAATTACAGCTTGCAGTAAATACACCAGGACAGAAAAGAGAGTAATCTGTAAATATTTTGACCAAGCTTGCAGCAAGTGACTATTTTGAGTCCACTGACATTGTAATTTGTGGTGAAAGGCATTTTTACCACAGCGAGAAGAGAGAAGACATACCAAACAGAGCACCTTGACCCTCGAAGACAGGCCTTTGCCCAAGACACAGTGAGCTGCAGGGTTTCTGTGTACTCTCTAACCCCACAGCACGCACCATTTAAATACAGAGGTGGGTAAGTACTGCACTCACATGTCAAAGGCTTATTTAGCTAATGCATCAAATAGCAAAATCTGTCTATAAAAAGTACTGTTACTTTAAAACATTGTTGTTAAGTGAAAAGTCTCAACAAAAAAAGAATGACTTGAGTAAAAGTGAAAAAGTATTCCATAGAAAATGAATAATGAAAAAGACCACTATTAGTACTATTATTACTACCATTATACCATTGTCACTAATATTTATACTACTCCAACCACTATTGCTACAGAATTTTTTGGAAAAGATTTGGAACAATTACGAAATTGGACCAAAGATACAAACTTCAGCCACAAGGGGTCAGTATTTTTTATTTTATTTTAGCAGATTTCTTTACTACTCTGAAATATAAGTAGCCCAATAAACACCACACGCAGAAGTGATTTCGTCTCCTGACCTGAACCAGAATAGTTGGATAAACCATGACCTGGGTGGAGTCCGACGAGAGTGCAGAAGGGAGGACGGCATGTGTTGGATGAAGCCATATTGCATTTGAAATATGTTGTTATTTTCCATAAAATCATGCTCCTGTGAGTTTTTTCCAGTCTGAGTAAATGGAAGTAGAGCAGTGAGGCGGGAAAGCAGAGGTAATTTCTAAAAGACTTCCACTGCACATCTGGAGCGTGCACCCAAGGACACAAACCAGACACACTTCAATGTAAAGGGCCATGAGGAGAAACCAGAAAACAGGTCTACCGTTTAAAAGGCATCATCCGTGATAAACGAATGAATGTCTGTGGTCTAGACTTGTATGGTAATGGCCGAACAACAACTACAAACTACTATTTCTTCACAACTTCAATATGATCATACAACAACAAATTATTGTTTTGTATGCAAGTTTAACATTTTGTCTCAGTACATAAAAGTAGTAACCTAGAAGTTGCTCATGTCTTACCATGGCACAAATCAAGTTGAGCTAACCCAAAACATCATCAACTAGAAGCACTCATAGATAGCAGACCTCCACCAAAGTATTGACTCTATCCTGCATTGGTAAAGATACTGCATGTCAGACATGAGATCTTCTAGTTCAGGCATAAATGCTATATCCATTTATATCCCTAATATCTCAAAATGAGAAAGAATTCACTAAAATGCATTTGTCACTTTACTGACCTTTGTGGCTGTTAGTACAGAATTCTTTTGTTGGCCAAATACTGACCTGTTCTGGAAATTTCTTCCATGACCACTTATTATCTTACTTACAGACAAGTAAACCAACAAACCAATGCTGGTGAAAGATTAACCCCCTATACCCTGCTTCTTTACATTTCTGTGCACAAATGCCATATGTATTCATCATCGAGCTGTGGAAATTGTGGCATATCCTTAAAAAACCTACTGCCCTCATTCAGCAGCTGTTTGTTTGTTAATTCCTCCATCAGTGCTGTGGTTTCCCTGCGGTCACTGCTGTTTGGTGCTCGGTCCCACGTTGCACAGCTGTGGTGAGCCATGATTAGGAATCCCATTCATCTTATTAATAATGTCAGTAGCATCATTGTGATTTATCTGCTCAGTGATGTGCAGGAGGTCCCAGGGAGATTCATGCAGTGAGAATGTTCCCCTCGGCCCAAACACACACCTGCTCACACTGCTTTGGTTCAGTCCACCAAAAGTTCTTACGCTTCTTCTCCCAAAGCCCGAAGGTGCAATGAGTCCATGAAGAAACATCTGTTGTGATCATGGGTCAAACTGTCTCAGAGGCAGTATCGCTGATAATATACCGCACTATCATTTACAGTTCATTCACAGCTGTGGGTGTCTTTAAATGCTTGGGATTCCAGGAGCAACAGTGTACAAGGCCATTTTTTTCCACACAACCTCACACCAACTTCAGCTGCTTCAATGCTACACTAAAGAAGTGGCTTAAATTAAGTCTATCAGTGGTCATTACCTGGTCTGATTGTGGGATCAAAAAAATAGGGCAAGAGAGACAGAGAAGGACATGAAGCAAACTGGCCATAGCTGGCAAATAAACATGGGCCAGTCCAGTAAATGGCACTCTATCAAGTGAGCCACCAAGCCCCCCTGTTTTTCAATTATTATACAATGATCTTTATGGTGGAGATGTGCACAAGTCTTTAGCCCCAAGTTCAAGTCAAGTCGCAGGTTCCAGTTTCTGCACACATTTATTTACTAATTCAAAATACAGTAGACAACTCTAGTCTAATGTAACAAAGACTGGTAAACACACGATTTGTTACTGTTTAATCCATTAAAACAAAATTAAGGTTTCAAAAAGGCTGAACATTAAAAATAAATTCAAACTTCCCATGACCCTCTCTTGGGCCCCAACCCCTTAGTTAGGAGTCACTGAACCCATACCCCAAACTCACTTTCTCTAGTCACGTCACAAAAACTCATATTCAACATTATTTTTACGAACGCAGATTTTAGTACTGAAAGCAATCAGTCAGGTCTTTAGAAATGATGACACAACCACAGCAGTGAACAATATAATTTGAACTATATAAGTAAGAACAAGTTCAAGACATGGCCACAAAAACATTAATAACAGTCCATATAAAAAGTATTTATTGCATGAAAAGGGTTTTGTTTAATGGCTCATACCCCCGTTTAGAGCCTGTGAGTTACTATGGCAGGGACATACTGTACTAAATTCTAATTTAACAAAATAGACTAGTGCAAAGAGTGTATTTGAGACTATTAAAAACATTCACTCACAGCACGTAGTTTTTGTCCAGGAAAAAAATTTACACAATGTTCTTTTAAATGGGATGTTAAGTTCAGCAATAGATGAGGATATTCTTCACAGATGTTGACACTTTAGAAAGACAAGGCCCCTAGCATTGCAGCCAAAGTACTGAGTAGATACTGAATTCTCGCTTTTGCAGTTTAATCTGTTTAATAACTGTAGTATTATAATAAAATAAGTGACATACAATAGGACCATATTTGAATACTGAATTTAGTTTCCACACTGTAAACATCAATCTCCACTTCTCCACTTCTCCGGTATGTGTTTACCATCCTCAGTTGTGATATATAATGGGTTACCACATGGAAAGATTTCTTAGTGGGGTAGTAATTCTGTTCTTAATCTTTTTAAATTGCCGCATTAGTCAAATAAAAAAGTGACAATCTCCATAAATCAAGTGTTAATCTTTCACACGCACGCAGCTTCATCAAAGTGTGTGAGTACAGAAAGACTAGCGCCTACACTGATGCCTCACACAATTAAATCCTTTTCTGAGTCCCATAAAAATATTCAATTTGATTCTGGGATAAAAGGTGATTCATTCAATCCATATGGGTCAGATATCAAAGACTTTTAATAGTTTGCGTAATATTGAAAGTCTAAAAATGTAACTACAAAAAGCGACAAAAGACAAACATTTTTTTGCAGTTTTTACCTATGCCAAAGGTTATGTTTTAATCTACACTGGTTTGTTTGTGTCTCTAGGTCAGCCCTGTAACAAACTGGACACTTTCTAGGTTGTACCCTGTCTAATGCCCATACAGTAGTTGACGGAAAAGGGGCCATATCATCTGTTTTCTGTAAAAGTGTAGCTTTTATGATTTGTGTTCAAATTGCCTGTGGCGGATATTTATTAAGTGAAAAAAATACAGCTTTTCAGTAGATAACATGACTCAAAGCTGAGTTGAGTGCGTAATTTGTTCTCAGGGCTGTAAATTATGTTCAGTAAGACTCCATTGTGCCTCTGCTATAGGCAAATATAGATATAAATATACATTATATGTACAGTAGTGTCTCTATGGAGGATAAAAAAATCATGTGATTTGAAATACTGCATCTTGAAGGGAAAAAAGCCACATAAAATTGTCTCTCCTTTTTGTATAAGGCATGGAAGCTTTGTCCTGTGCTTCTCATATGTGGTGATTGTCTTTGTCTGGGTCTTTTCCCAGTCTTTGCAGCAGCGATGACTGGAAGGCTTCGTCACATGATTCAGGAATGAGGAGCTCCAGCAGCAGGTCACAGATGCAGTAGAGAAGATGCCTTCACACAAACATTAACAATGGGTTTAGCAACACTGTAGGAGCACAGTGCACAAGTGGTCAAAATGTCTTAAAAATATACACTATGTCTGCATTGCAGTTATATTTTATATATTACTGTGCAAATGTTTTTGTGGGGTGTGAAAATACATTTAACTAACAGTGCTTTAAGAAATATAATTTAATTTTAATCAAAGGCCAGTAATAGGCAAAATGATTCATTTTGGTGTGGATCCAGATCACTGTTTTGATCCAGGAGGACACTAACTTCACTCACTAAAAGAACAAATAAGGGTTTTGTGGCTCAATTGAAAGAGCATTTTCCCCTGGACCAGAAGATCTTAGAGTTTGAGTCCAGGTCTGGCCACTATATCTTTTCCATTTCCAGGTCTGTGCTCTCTTCTTAAAAACCTGTGTCAAACTTTTGCACATTGCTGTACATCTTCAGCGTTTGTTCAGTTATTCACCAGAACAGGTGCTGGATAGATAAATTTGCTGTGTTTTTCCAGTGAAGGAAAGCGGCTTTCTTGGCATTGCTTAAAGTGATTATGATGAATGTTTTGGAAATGTTTTGTGATGGTGAGTGGGGATAGGCCTCCCAACAGAAATACAGATTGGGCGAGTGGGATGCTGTGGCTGAAAACCCTGGATAGCATTCCCATGACCTCTGACCAAAAGCAGTTTTTTTAAGGATATCTTCTAAGTGAAATGTGAAACCTCCTCATGATTGGTATAATTGTTTAATGCTACAGTTACTGCTGTGGTTTCTGAGCTGCTGTGTTTAACTTATGAGAAAAGCACAATCAGACGTGTGTTTACTGAATGGTTTCATTGTTGACTCACTTGTTTATCTGATAGTCCTGTAACGACTCCAACACTGTCTCCAGGCTCAGCCGGAACTTCTCTGCGCCCAGCATGTCAGTAACTAGCTCTGCATGTCAAATAAAAGAATAGAAAGATTTATACAGTATAAAGATTCAGACAGGGCTAATGACATATGGAGTTCATACGTGCACAGTGGTTGCCAAATTGTGATACAGGGGCTATTGGAGTACAGTGGTTTGTGATCCTTTGTGGCTGGACTGAGATTAAATAACCTTAAAAAAGATAATTGTGGGCTGGTTTAGTTTAGTTTAATCCTGAGTTTAAACCTCTTTTAGTCTTGGGGCTTTTGGCATGTGGAACACTTTTTAAAAAAATATTAAATATTAAATATTATATAAAATATATTTAACATACGCGGTATTAGCTGCATTAGACACTCCAGACACCGCTCCTTAGTTTCTTCTCTCTGTGCAGCACTGCGCTCTGGGCGAGGTTGAGCAGGTAATGTCCCGCCAGGCCACACTGTCTCTTGCAAAACCTGGAGGTAAATCACCCAGCAGGGGGCACTGGTCAGGTGGGCCACCCCTACATCTAGCCACCTGAAACACAACAACCAACATTATAGTTAACAGTGCATCCTAAACTGAGATTGTAATCAACTTATGTACTAAAACATTAAAATACATTGGTGTTGAGGCTAGTAGGACATTTCCAAATTTTTCTCATGGGCCAACAATGAGATGTGACTCAAGGGAGGTCTTTGAATGTGTATTGTAAATTGTGTTTGGGGAAAATAGTTCACAAAAATCCATGTAACCGTATGCCACCACAAACCATAACTATGCATCTTTTGTTTAGAGTCAAACTGTAATTTGTTATTACCACAGTAAAAAAATGACTATACTATCCCAGAGGTTGAAGGAACTACTCAAAAGTACTACCGTTTCACTATTATTATTACTACTAATATCACCACAACTACTATGACAGTGACTATTGCTATTCCCAGTACTAGTGATTACTAACACTACTGGTAATACAACTACTATCATTATTATTTCATCACTACAACTCCTTCTATTACTACTACTACTAATTACTATGCCACCCAGGTCAAAAACACTTTCACTTGTTTAGAGATTGCAAAAATGAACTTTAAGTAAAAGTAATGATATAATTTAGAAAATGTACAAAAAAATGTACTTAAATTAATTACTTGAGTATAGTACGTATAGTTTGTTTTCCAAGTATGCTATGCACTTTGCCACAGATTAAAAATATTTAAACTCATTTAGAGTTAGTTCATTTGAGTTGTACCGTGAGTGGTATCGCGTTACAATACCAGTCACTAATGGGCTACTCTACCTCTCTATGAAGGTGCCAAAGAGCAGCCTGATGGCCTTCTGGATGTTCTCAGTGCACAGCCAACTCCAATGGTCCTTCATCAGCAGACACAAAATGTTCAAAGCCACATCTGCCACAGCTGTATCTGAAATGCACATAGACATACACACATGACAGTACAAAAGTCATTAGGAAGAAAACACTAATTACACCTGGAGCAGCCGGGTAGATATTTGCTGCCCACAAGTGGCTGATTGGTGTTACTGCATCTGTAAAGCTTGAATTTTATACTGGAGAAGTTTTAGATTAATATTAATAATTTTAGCAAATATAAGGCTGTAAGAACCTGTGCTGTGAATTTTCCCAGAAGCCTTTGTGCCTTTGCTGAAAAGCTCACCACTCAGCCATAAATCTTGACCATCTTTTCCATTTAGACCACATATTCGTTGCTCTTGCTCCTTAACAAAGTTTTCCAGACCTGACAATGTCATGCCATTGAGCGCCTAAAAAAACAAAATACTATGTCGATATATTTTACATGTAATCTATAAGCTATATGATTTGATGTGTATTGACTTACAGTGCTGCTCTCACTAAAGCAGTAGGTCACTTTAGGAGGCAGTTCTGAGATGTTCAGTGATGCAGACATTCTGTTTTGAAACATTGTAAGCCTCCTGCTGTGGGCAAAAACATTACACTCAAACATCTGCATATATTTGTATTAAAGTAATGATAAAGAGTAGAAATCCCAGCATCACCTGTACTTCCTGTTGTCAGTTATTCTCACATCAATATCTACCTCAGAGTCCTCAGTTGGACTCAGGGTGTCTGGGTAAGGAAAGGCTGTCTTCAAAGTGTCCAATGCATTTTCCATCATCTTCATCAATCAGGTGAAAACACAAGATGAACAGACAAACTTGTAAAGCAATAAAAAGTCTTTCTCCTTTACTACAACCATAGCCCAATGTGCACCTGATCACAGGGACAGCACACCAAGAAAACCAAGATGTTTGGATCTCCCTGAAGTTCTTTCTCACCTTATCAATTCTTGACTTGCTGACAGGTCTTCTTCCAAAATATGTACAAACATCACAGCTGAGGCCAAGGAAGTCCTGCATGTCCTCACTGTTGGCTGTCTCAGAAATGCTGTTTAGTTGCTAGAAAAGAAGAAACAACAGTATAGAGACAGCCCTCATCATAATGTTTTAGTATGCCCTTACTTTGAGAAAAGTATCCAGTTGGCTTTTCCGAGCTTCCACTTTCTCACTGTCTGAACTGCCAAATGAAATGTCAGGAAATATCTTTTTAGGGCCCTTGACATCTGAAATCAACAACAATTATGTCACATTCAAAGTAAGACTGCTGTATGTAATGTAATATATGCAATTTAGAAGATAAACTATTTTTTACTTTTTATTATTTTCTTCAATTCTGGCTTCTCCTCTAAACGTGTCTGCAGGTTAAGGAACTCGCTGTATCGGCGGTTGACTGTGTGACTGGTTAAAAGTTGCGAAGTGGCACTGTTTTCAGATTCACTTGTGTCAAACTTTAAAACAAAACGTGTACATGAGGATCATACAAGTATAGTTACAATAGTATACTGAACTAGTCATTACCTTAACAGTATAGACAGTAAAGAGATGTGTGCTACTGCCACGCTGCTCTTTAGCTGTAATAGTGCCACTAATATGTACATTTTGGATGTTCATGGGGGCAGGTGTGTTGTTAGGGCTGTCAAAGTTTAGATCAAACTTTCTTGATGGAGACATGCCTGCCGGCCACAGGGAGTCCTGTGGAACAACTGGCTTTGGACCAAGGTTTTTCAGAGGTGCAAAACATCCAAATGGCTCATCTTCCTCCAAATTAATTGCTTTGCAGAAGTTGGTGGGAGGTCCACAATCACAAAAACGTCCTGTCAGGTCGTCTTCTGAGTCTGACTGGATCAGGGAGACCATTGAAAGCACTTTGCACTTAGGTAAATGAGCGCAATGACCAGTAGTTAGAGGACAGCAGTTGACTTTGCATGGTGCAATCAGACTTTCAGGGTGGCTTTCTGACATGATGCTGACCATGCTGCTCTGGGATGAATCCTCAGAAAGCGTGCAGGGACTTAGCTGCTCCTCGAAGTCAGAGGAGCTTGTGCTGGCCAGGCCTGGGGGGTCAGAGGAAGACAGTGAGCGGCAGGTTGTCCAGGACTCCTGTGAAACAGGACATCTGTATAGAGCATCAGCAGGGAGGGGGGTCATCTCCGGAGGTGCTCTAGACCTGGTGAATATCTCCACAATGGTCTGGTTGAGCCAGTCAGGGTCAGAGACTCTGTGGACCAGTGGTAGCAGCACATTACAGGTGATGAGCTCCGTCACCATGTAACCCCCGGTCCTGGTCTCCATCTGAGGATATGGGACCAGCACATGTAAGACCAGGTTCACCAGAGCTTTGGAGTAGCTCAGCTCTTCAAAGGAACTGTCCACAGCTGGATGTGGATCATCTACTTCACTGTAGATCTGCCATAGACTAATGTCATCCTTGTGTGAAGAATGTATTCGTTTTGCAGTCATGTAGCTCTGCAGGTGACATCCGTACAGCTCCAGCAGCCTCTGAATCAGCTCCTTCCTGTCCATTCGACGTGCACGCTCCTTCAATTCCATCACTGACTCCAGCATCGAGTTCAAAACGGCCCGCTCAAACTCTCCCTCCTCCTCTGGTAGCACGGAGCGGTACCATGAAGACACAAAGTCCCGTACAGCTTTGTGGGCAGCACTGTGGATCTCATGATTTAGCCTCCATTCATGCTCAGGTGAATGAAGAGGCAGGCTCAGCTTACCCAGTGGCAGGAAGTGCTCCAAGTGCAAAAGACTGTTAGCATCCAGTAAGGCATGTGAGCCAAGCCAACCGCCCAGGACCACCAAGAAACTAGTGAAGATACATAGGAGCCACACATTTACCAGGAGATGGAAGAGCACAAGCCATGCAAACAGTGCACCAAAACCTAACAGCCTTGGTTGGCCCAAATACTCAGACAGAGCGGTGAGGAGAGCCATTAAGATAATACATTAGAGGGCCACTAGATCCTAGAAAGAAAAATGATAAAAAGAGCATAAATGAAAAGGGCTGTCCATTTCACAACACCGACAGCAATGTTCCTTTTTGATCATAGTTGACACAAAATTATTATTTTGTTACTGATTGCTCCTTCACCCTTACAGAACTGCTATCCTTACATTTAAAACATTATTATAAGTTACAATATATGATTGTGATCTACTGTATTCTGAGTATACACTTGATGGCATATTTTCCATCTATTAGCACTACAATACACTTCAGAACAGATAGATAAAGTGGCTTAGCTTACCTTTGTCATAGCTGAAGCAACTTGAGTGGAGGAGTGAATACAGGTGGCGGATGTCCTGCTGCTCTAGGACTGCTCTAATCTGGATTATCTGGATCAGCATGAGTCAAGTGTTCATAAGGCCCATATAGATGGACCTGCTTGACCTGGCAGCAGAAAAAATAAATAAATTTAGACTGTTGACCTACAGGCTGCAAAAGCATGTCAATCACATTTTACACAAAAACATAACTATATTTAGTGTAGTCAAATAAAAGGGGGTTCTTTTTTTGTTTTTGTTTTTTTGTTTTTTTGAGTAAAGCGGTTTCAGAACCAAAAACAAAAATGTAAAGATTTAAACAACTTGGTCATTATGTAAAATATATTTTTTTAATAGTGAATAAATCAGCTGCACCATTGTTATCAGTAAAACTAATAGGCCTATTTGATTTAAACATGTTTACCTCATACCTGGGGACACGTGGATAATTTTGAATTGAACTGATTATGAAGTATTAAAAAATATACTGCTCATGGTACTTTTAAAGTTGGACTTTTCAGTTCTCTATTAACGACTCATAAATGAAGAAAATGTGATATTGAACCGCCCCCTAGTGGTACACTTGAAAAACCCAAATTCAACCCTAAACGGACACGAATCATAAAGGCGATATGTTTGTTATACTGTAGCTTACATAGGCTATGCTATAAAGTTGACAGTGTTGGTAATGCGTGAATAATGACTTTGAAGACAAAATAAAATTATAGCTGTTAAAAAAAATGTTTTCCATAAGTTCATGGCTGGCAATGGACACGCTGTTTTCAGGCTTTGGTCCACTGTGCACAAATGCCGTATCATATTTAGGCCTACAGTCAAATCTCCCAACGGGGAAGGAAGGAAAATATATGGCCTCTCTTTTCTCTCCCCTCTCACTCCTCCCTTAGCATATACAGAATTACATAACCTTTACGTAATGCTCTGCGTGGTGTTGGTGGCGTAGCGCACGGTGGCACATAGAGCACCATCTTTTCAATCCGCAGCACATCCGCCATGTCCCCGGGAAAGGTAGACGCTACAGCAGGTAAAAATACAACAATACGGAATGATTAATTTGCAAAAATGTTGCCCTTACGTTGGATTTTTACGTAACAACCATGCAGCTCTAAAACAGAAGCTAAAAGCATATGGTAAAGCTTACGATAAGAGTACAACTGAAATCTGTTTACCTACAAAATATGAATTTAGTTAATTACACTAAAACAATTGTGTTTGTAGTACAGGTTGTCCTTGTAACTGTAAATAAGGCTTTACTCTCCCACTGTTGCCTTTATATTATGTTGTAACTTGTAATGACATTTGACTGTGAAGATGAGTTGTAGCCACGTTATGCATTAATAATAACTATATAACAGTGACACCACTTTAACAGTTACAGTCCACAAATTATAGATGGTACGGATCATTTTCAGTAGTGAAAAGAAAAAAATAATTAGCTTACATAACAACTTTCTTGGTCCTAGCACCAAGTTCAGAGCTATCTAGTTTTTCTCGTCTTAGTGGAGCTCACTGTTTACAATAATTTAAGTCAGGTGGTTTTACTGACACTGAAATATTCAAGAATGTATCTGTTTAGAGTGGAGAACATGTTATTTTAAACTTTGTTGTCACTGGAGTGATGGATATGGGGTGTTGCATTGCAGCTTACATATTTTAAATGTATTATTTCATCTCAAACCTCGTTCTTCACGCGAATTATTTGGCTCTTCATTTTCTTTCTTTCTTTCAATGTCATCTCCACGGACGGAGTTGGACCGCATGGATCCTCCATTCATTCCTGTTGTACACTAAGTGTATGCAGTCTGAGTACTTTAGACCAGTCCATTCAGTAATGGTCCAAGTACTTCTTTGCCTTCCTCTCATTCTCACTCCTTCTGTTGTGCCCTCCATCAAAAGTCTCTGCGTGCCTCCAGCTCTCACTTTGTGTCTGAAATATAGTATTGACCAGCAATGTGCAAGAACTGATTCTTCACTTTATATATGTAGAAATAAAAATAATATAATGCATTGCAAATAAATTTTTTTAACTAGACAGCTGTTCATTAGGGGAACATGATTTGTTTCAGAGGCTTCTTACAGTGACCACTCAGGTCATTGTTTTGCATCAGCCCAGTTAGCACATTTTACTAATTTCACAAAACATATGACAGCACAAAAGCCTTTAAAGATAGTGGAGCTGTAATATAACTTAAATATACATTTTTGTTCTGCAGAAGAGTCAAAGAAATGCACCACTGAATTGAAGGGTCTGGAGACAATTGCACCATTGGTCCATTCAGCTGAGGAGACCCCTGAGCCCATTTTAACTGAGGTACAGGGCACTATCCCATCATGGATCAATGGCAAGCTCCTTCGTAACGGACCAGGGAAGTTTGAGTTTGGAAACACACAGTGAGTGAACTCTGCTGCATGTTCCCGACCTAAAATAAACTGCTTTGCAAAGGGCTGAAATTACACTGAACACTATGTCTGCTTTATCCAGTTACAACCACTGGTTTGACGGCATGGCATTGCTGCACCAATTCAAGATCCACGATGGTCAGGTGACCTACATGAGCCGCTTCCTTCAAAGTGATGCATACAAGAGGAACAGTGAACGGGATCGCATCATAATGTCGGAGTTTGGGACTCTGGCCATGCCAGATCCATGTAAAAACTTATTCCAGAGATTTCTTTCTCGCTTTGAGATGATGGGTATGTACAATAGTACATTAACCTACGTGTATATATATATATATATATATATATATATACAGTGTGGCAAAAAAGTATTTAGTCAGCCACCAATTGTGCAAATTCTCCCACTTAAAAAGATGAGAGAGGCCTGTAATTTTCATCATAGGTATACCTCAACTATGAGAGACAAAATGAGAAAAAAAAAAATCCAGAAAATCACATTATCTGATTTTTTAAAGAATTTATTTGCAAATTATGGTGGAAAATAAGTATTTGGTCACCTACAAACTAACTAACTTCTTCTGTAAGAGGCTCCTCTGTCCTCCACTCATTACCTGTATTAATGGCACCTGTTTGAACTGGTTATCTATATAAAAGACACCTGTCCACAACCTCAAACAGTCCCACTCCAAACTCCACTATGGCCAAGACCAAAGAGCTGTCAAAGGACACCAGAAACAAAATTGTAGACCTGCACCAGGCTAGGAAGACTGAATCTGCAATAGGTAAGCAGCTTGGTGTGAAGAAATCAACTGTGGGAGCAATTATTAGGAAATGGAAGACATACAAGACCACTGATAATCTCCCTCGATCTGGGGCTCTCCGCAAGACCCTGTGGGGTCAAAATAATCACAAGAACGGTTAGCAAAAATCCCAGAACCACATGGGGGGGACCTAGTGAATGACCTGCAGAGAGCTGGGCCCAAAGTAACAAAGGCTACCATCAGTAACACACTACGCTGCCAGGGACTCAAATCCTGCAGTGCCAGACGTGTCCCCCTGCTAAAGCCAGTACATGTGCAGGCCTGTCTGAAGTTTGCTACAGAGCATTTGGATGATCCAGAAGAGGATTTTGAGAATGTCATATGGTCAGATAAACCCAAAATAGAACTTTTTGGTTAAAAACTCTACTCGTTGTGTTTGGAGGAGAAAGAATGCTGAGTTGCATCCAAAGAACACCATACCTACTGTAAAGCATGGGGGTGGGAACATCATGCTTTGGGGGTGTTTTGCAGCAAAGGGACCAGGACGACTGATCCGTGTAAAGGAAGAAATGAATGGGGCCATGTATCGTCAGACTTTGAGTGAAAACCTCCTTCCATCAGCAAGAGCATTGAAGATGAAACGTGGCTGGGTCTTTCAGCATGACAATGATCCCAAACACACTGCCCAGGTAAGAAGCATTTCAAGGTCCTGGAGTGGCCTAGCCAGTCTCCAGATCTCAACCCCATAAAAAATCTTTGGAGGGAGTTGAAAGTCTGTGTTGCCCAGCGACAGCCCCAAAACATCACTGCTCTAGAGGAGATCTGCATGGAGGAATGGGCCAAAATACCAGCAACAGTTTGTGAAAACCTTGTGAAGACTTACAGAAAACGTTTGACCTCTGTCATTGCCAACAAAGAGTATATAACAAAGTATTGAGATGAACTTTTGTTATTGACCAAATACTTATTTTCCACCATAATTTGCAAATAAATTCTTTAAAAATCAGACAATGTGATTTTCTGGATTATGTTTTTTCTCATTTTGTCTCTCATAGTTGAGGTATACCTATGATGAAATTACAGGCCTCTCTCATCTTTTTAGGTGGGAGAACTTGCACAATTGGTGGCTGACTAAATACTTTTTTGCCCCACTGTGTATATATATATATATATATATATATATATATATATATATATATATATATATATATATATATATATATATATATAGTCTGACAAGTACTTAGGAAAAGTAAGTTAAATGTTAAATGTTGAACTTGCTTGAGGACTGGTGTCTGCTCGTGTTGACTGTAAACAGTTACTATGTATAGAAGCAAAGGTTACATAGTACAGTGTTGACATTGGGGGAAAAGCACACATTTTCAGAATGACTTTTGGACCTACTGCACCTGTTATTTTGAGTTAAAGCTGCATCAATGGCACTGCAGACACGTCTGTCACTGAAAACTATTTTGTTTTGCAGAACCCACAGACAATGCAAGTGTGAGCTTTGTCACATACAAGGGAGATTACTATGTCAGCACAGAGACCAACTTCATACATCGAGTTAACCCAGAAAACCTAGAGACAATTGAAAAGGTAAGAACTGAAGCAGACTGAGCATTAATACCACTATAACCCTTTTTAAAACATTTTTTTAAGGTGGACTGGAGTAAGTTCATTGCTGTAAATGGTGCCACTGCACACCCACACTATGACCCTGATGGTACAGCCTATAACATGGGCAACTCCTATGGCAGTAAGGGTGAGTAATTCTAACCAGAAAAACTACATTTATTATGTAAAATAAAAAAATAAATTAATATAAATTAATAAATTATATATATATATGTTTTACACCCTGCAGGAGCTCTGTACAACATCATTTGTGTGCCCCCTGACAAGACAGATACGACAGACACCCTACAAGGAGCAAAGGTCCTCTGCTCTATTGTCCCTGCAAACAAGTCTCATCCCTCCTACTACCACAGCTTTGGTGCCTCCTTAACGTCAATTTAAAACGGTGATAAGTTGCAATTAAATCATCACAAAACGTGCTCATGGTACTTATCCTTTCCTCTAGCCATGTCTGAAAACTACGTGGTGTTCATTGAACAGCCAATTAAAATGGACCTGCTTAAGATTGTTACATGCAAACTCAGAGGGAAGGCTTTGAGTGACGGTATCTACTGGGATCCTAAACAAGAAACTGTCTTCCACCTTGTGAACAAAAAAACAGGAGAGGTATGCACATGAGACAGTAAAGGGAATGCTATGCCATACAATACAAAGGCCATCATTGGTCTAATTATATGCTTCCTTGCCTTCTAGGTGAGCCCTGTTAAGTACCACACAAAAGCTATCTCCACCTTCCACCAAATCAATGCATTTGAGGAGGACGACTTCCTGATGCTTGATTTGTGCTGTGCAGATGACGGTGAGGCCATCAATAATTATCTCATCCAGAACTTACGCAAGTCAGGAGAAGCACTAGACCAGGTTAGCACATTTACAAATGTACTACTTTGCTTTATGTGTCAGTAGAAGCCATTTCAGCAGCTTTGAGCAAAGTTGATCATGACAACAAAAGCTGTTTTGTGTCCATCCTTTCAGGTGTACAACACCCTCTGCAGGCCTTTCCCTCGCCGCTTTGTTCTCCCTCTGAATGTGACCAGTGACACGCCGACAGGCCAGAATCTAAATTCACGTTCCTCTAGTGAAGCAACATGTGTCAAAGTCACCAAAGATAAGGTATTAGTTATATACAAACAAACAAAACTCTGCACTTCTACCTAAATCTATTTTTGTGAGATGTTAAATTGGCATGAACTTGTATACCTGTATAGACATAACTTTATCAAAAGTTATGCCAGCCAAATAAAATATTTTCCGAATAGATTTAGAAAGACTAGCACTGAAGACCTGACTGACATTGGAGCTTCTCTTACTCAGGTGTTCTGTCAACATGAGAATCTGCATGGTGATGACCTGGTGGAGTTTGGTGGTTTGGAGTTCCCTCAGATTAACTACCGCCGATGTAACACCAGGCCATACCGTTACTACTACGGCTGTGGCTTCAGACATCTGGTGGGAGACTCTCTGATCAAGATGGACTTGAGCAACAAGACATTTAAGGTACTTTTGATACATATTTATATAATGAGTGTGGTCTAGCTTTTCTTTTTACAATATGTATGCTTTAGAGACGGGATCTGAGGAAACAACAGGAGGCAGAACTGGAGGCAGCAGAGCTTAAGATGTTGAGGTTCTCTTTGGGACTGACGAGGATGGTTAGGATTAGGAATGTCAGAGAGATAGCTTACATTAGATGTTTTGGAGATAAAATCAGAAAGGCCACTTTGAGATGGCTTGGACATGTAGAAAGGTAGAAGGAGGTTGAGGTTAGAGCTGTCAAATAGGAGGCCTACAGGAAAACTAAAGAGGACTTTTTTATATGTAGTGATGTTATGATGTCATGATGTTATTTGGTATGAGAGAAAAGGAGGCAGAGGAAGTAAACATCTGAAATTAAAAGAGGATTGTGAGCTTTGTGACATTAAAACATTACCTTGCACAGCAAGTTGGATTGTGAAATTTGTGACTTCACAAATTCACGAAATCCATTTTGTTAGGCTCCCGCTGATCTGTTTGGGTCCAAGCTGGTGACAGCCGGACCAATGGTGTGGCAGTACTGCTGTGAATGGGGGGTTTTAACAACAACAAGCACCTTTAGCGATATTTATTTTCAACATGGTGAAGCATAAAAACATAAGGTATGCTGCTCTACATTTACAAAAACAGTGTCTTTATTGTGTTGTTTTACTGTCGCTGCAGTTTGTTGTTTAACTACGATGCTACCACTTTGTCCAATTACCTCCCTGTACTTGACTGAATGTTCCGCCCCTTCACAAACATTTTCAACGGGAGCCATTCCAGATTGAGATAACATTAGCAACTCTTTACTAATGTTATATCAATCTAGCTTTTGCCAGGTTAATCAAAACAATTCAACACTGGCTTTTATTCGATATACTATACAGTAACTTACTAACCTGAAGAGCCAGACAAAGTCTTTTCCTATTCTATACAAAGAAGTTAGTCTGGTACCCCTTTGTGTAAGTTTCGTTTCTACAGGCGAAACAATGACAGGCGGAGTAATCAATCAGAGAAACAAAGGGCGGGATGTAAGCAGTGCACTGCTGACCTGTATCCTAAACAAACAGCAGATTCTTGCTGTTTTTTCCATAAAACATAAGACTACGCTGTATTATGAGCAGCTCTGTACTTATTTCTGAGACTTGCGGAGAACGTGGCTTTGTTTGAATGTGATTGTTACATTGGATGTCAACGGGAATTTACTGTTGTTAAATTAGAAACAAAAAGAAGAAGAAGACAAAAATCCCACAGACAACTGAACAATAAAGTGGATTTCAGCAAAACCAACAGATGACAAGGCTAGTAACTTACAATATGTTCTTATGGTTCTGAATAAATTTATTTATATGAATTTCGTCACAGATCTGGTATCAGAAGGGCTTTTACCCATCAGAACCAGTGTTTGTGGCTGCACCTGATGCCACTGAGGAGGATGACGGAGTTATATTGTCTGTGGTCCTCACTCCCACACAGGTAAGAGCTATCAGTTAACAGAAATACATTATAATTTCACTACCCTTTACTTCACCAGAGCATCTAAAATTAGATGTTTGTGCTCATCATTGATAAGTATGCCGCTCTCTGCAGGATAAAGGGACATTCCTCCTTGTTCTGAATGCCAAGACCTTCGAGGAGCTAGGAAGAGCCAACGTGCCAGTGAACATGCCTTATGGATTCCATGGTGCTTTCAGTGCCTCTGCATAACTCAATTAATTTTAGTTATATTAATATTATAAAGCAGGAATATCTCTTATAACTGCTATATTTTATATGATATTTACTCAACAGTACTCTTAACCAGTATTGTGCAGTGTTACTGATAAAATACATTGTTGGGATATGTATTTACTCTCAACCACAATATAAAGTAGACGCATTTTATTTACTCACTGAACAATGGTTTTTAACCTTTTTTTAATTTACAAAATGTGGTTAACAAGAGCAGTATTTTTGTATTAGCACCTTTAATTACTAGAGAGTCAGGCCTGCATGATGCCAATGCAACCAGTTTTATACTTTTATAATTCACTTGTTATATTTTTTTATTTTTGATTCAATAAATATGTTTTACAAACATTCAGATTCAAATGATTTCTTAAACTAAACACTTTTAATGCTCTATTTGTATGTTCATTAGTGCATCACCTAGTTTTGAATAAACTAATACCCTGTTCGAAATGGGGTCAAAGGTTAAGTCTTTAGACACAGATGAGGAATTGTTTCAGACAGATAAGTCAATAATGCTCAGGATGCAAACCTGTTTAGCAGCAATAATAGTTCAGGCATGCCTTGAACTTAATGACTGCATCATTACTTTTTTTGATATTTCGAGATACTAAGAAAATATATGCAGGTCTATTGGTAATTTGTTCTATGGAGACTACTATGAACTATGTACCAAGTTTTGGAAATAACCAAGGTTCAAAATTAACTTTACTGTGCCATAAGTGGGAAATTTGTCTTGGGCTATTTGACCCATGCTGCAACCCTCACAATACACAAACAAGTTATAAGTAGTGCAACAGTCAATAAATAGAAAAGAATAAAAAAGATTATAAATATATGTTTAAAAAACAGCAGCCATACATTGCAGAAGTACAGAGCAAAGTTGTTAATATTCCTGGCCATTATCTGTCACTATTAATTGCTTAAATGAAGGCGGGACCAAAGTGAGGAGCAATAAAACATTTTGAATCATATCCAAAAATGACAAGAGGGAGAGGTGTTAAATGTGAACCTACTAAAGGATATAAGAAAATGAAGCGCAAAATATGATCTATTAGAATATATGTACAATATATACATACATGCAAGGACTGGCTTGAGTTCGGTGAATTAATAATTTATGCATGCAATACCCACAGAATACACTAGAGGACAGCACTTCCAACCTTTGAGAAATGCTGTATTTTGACCTAAAAGCTCAGGACCTGGTTCATCTGTTGTACCTAAAATACAGTTAGCGTTTGCTCCTCTCTGTTGTAGCTTTGAGAGACATTTCTTATTAATAAGCAGCCACAATACTCAGCAGTTTTCAGCAAAGTAAATCTCTATAATGTCTGGAGCTCATACAGATATCAGAACTGATCATACAGTGAGGCACTTGGAAGAGAAAGAAAATGATTATGCAATCAAGTAAATGTGCTATTAATCGACTTTAGTACACAGTAACCAGTGGCATTCAGATAAATGCACAAGTAGGATGTGTTGGTTCAGTAACTCCCAAACAGTGGGTTGGTGTCCCAAAAGTGGATCACAGGGAGGTTGAAAATATTTGTAGCCTATATCCTTTTTTATTACATGAAGAGGTGAAACAACTAATAACAAAGTAGGTCCTAAAAGTCTTGGTTACATAATGTAGAAGAGACATTTTACATAATTACAATGAGTGTTGACATAAACAGAAAGTGACAGTATCAAAAATTAGTTTTCAACCTCAACCAGCACATGACGGTTATAGGTAAGTCTACAACAATTTTTTGTCATTAATTTAACAATTGGGTCAATATGGAGGACTTTTAATAAAAACAGATGTAATTGTATTGTCTAGTTTTGTTCATATAAAAGGGATATTTTTAGGTGTGTAGCTCTTGGCTGGGTGCGTACCTACTGTACCCACCTACTGTCCACTGTACATGTTTATTTTTTTTTTGTTTAGTTTTCATTTTGGACAGATTTTTGGGGAAAACTGGACTCAGATACTGTTTAGTGCTCTTGTATGATACCACGTGTGTGCTACTGTTTATTGCTAAGGCTGCTCTAACTGTACTTCTGCTGTTGTAACAATGCTATTTCCCCACTGGGGCACTAATGAAGGTTTTCTTTTAATATGTTTCCTGGTATCTGGTCCACAGAAACTGGGGAACATAGGTACCTGCGCATTTAGGACCCATAGCTCAAAAACCTAATCTTAACCCTGGTAAACTTAAGTACCAGGGAACACAGGGCTGACCCTGTGGTGCTCAACCAATCACAACTTTTTACTACTACAAAAGAAGAAATATTGCAAAACCAAATGTCAGCTCTTTGCTGAATTTCAGTTTCCCAGTTTTAAGAATAGGATTAAAAAGATTTTAGATTATAATCATATTATTTAACCTTTGCTATGCTAACCCTATGCTAATTAAACTGTATATGCTAATTACTACATTAAATAAAATGGCTAAATGTAGAAACTCACTTTGACGTTACCTACACTGTTGGTTGTCAGTTGTTAAAACCATATTGATTAGGCTTTCATAATTTGCAGTATTTGGTGGCCAATGCTAATTCATAAATGTATTAGTTTGTTTACCACACATAAACATATTGTTTTTAAAAACTAAAAGGTTTTATATGGTGTATATTGTAGCAGTGATAAAAATGACCAAATGCCTGCAGACACATAGGGCAGCAGTCTCAAACAATCTCAAACCATAAAGGGGACTGACCATAATGAATCAAACAGCCTTTATTTATGGATAAGTTTACCACTTTTCTTGACATGTGTCACCGGGGACTGGTGCATGACCCACCCGTTTTGGCAATGAAACCAGCTGGCAGTGGAAAAAACTACTCAAAATTGGTACTCAAGTACTGTCACTTCAAAATATTGCTTAAGTACAAGTAAAAGTAAATAACTGAATTATTAGAAAAAGTAAAATAGGATTTAATGTAAACTTTACTTAAATACAAACTCATTTTAAGTGTGTTTTGCTAGTAATGAGACCTGTCCTTAAAACTTGACTTGATCTGAGAGCCCTCTGATTGAAGATACTAAGTGTGCTGCCAACTCAAAAACTTACATTTTCCCTCAAAAATTTACTCTAGTAAAAGAAAACTTTTTTTTTTTTTTTAAATGTACTCAGTAAGTACATTATCAAGTATCTAGATATTTTCACCACTGAAACCTATCACCAATCACCAGTAATCGCAGGGCTACCACACTTTCACATTTATTTTCTATGGCCAACAATATAAATATACTATTTATACTGGTTATACTATAAGCGGCCTTAACACTTTCAGCCACATCTTCAGTTTCTTCTGTCAGGATAATGGGTACTACAATATATGCAGACCAAATAAACAGATATAGCCCCAGCGCTTAAAATTGTCTGTTTAAGTTATAGTTTTGACATAAACAGATGTTCAGTATTACATGCCCCTGCAAACAGACTACTACCTACGTGTGTTTCTTTTTACCGTGCTACATCCTCCTGATAAGCCAGCACGTGCAGAGTCCTATTTCCTATTTTTGCTCACACTGTTTTGAGTTAGTTCATCATTACAGTATGCTGCGTATGCATGTTATGTGCACATTTTCCAGCTAAGAATCGAGAGCATCTTTTGACCTTCCAGTGCTGTGTGCGTTATGTCGATGTGGTATTTCCCGCTGGCACGCACTCAGTATAGGCTTACACACACAAAACACTAAAGGCCTGCTGCAGTCTTTTCAATGCAGCCCAGCCAGTCTGATTCAAGTTAACCCATATAACATGTCTGACATATTAATCAGCTCTGCATGTTGGGGTAGCTCCACTATTGCAATGCTGCTAAAGGGAGGCCTCTTATTGGGTCATCTTATGCATCCTAGTGGCCAATAAGGGAAGACTGAATCTCTCTTCTCCTAGCAACAAGAGTCTTTTTTCTGAGAGGTGCAGCAAGCAAACTGACACCCTTAATTTGACAAAATGAATAGTGGTAAGTTAACAGCTCTGCAGCAGAGGCAAGGAAACACAAGTTTATCCGCAGCGCTGTTCGTAAAACATCTCTGTCTTCCTCTCCCTCCTGCTCCCCATCTGCCTCAGAGCGAGGCAGCTCCTGTCTTACCATCTTAAAGAAACAGCCCTGCATATTTAAGTTTTTTTTTCATTGTTCCAAGGCATTATGGGAAATGGACTGTACTTGTTGACCTCTCAGTGCTGAATGGTGGGGCCTCTCTCAGGAGGCAGCAAGAATACCTTGGCACACAGCTATAATTTCCCTAAGACACTACCAACGTCTCAGTCCGAGCCGCGTTTCTTGTGCAGATGTTGCTCTCAAAGCCTGGACACTGTAAAAAACAACACATCAGTCACTGCACAGTTAAAAAAGTACAAATACTAAAAATGTAATAAACAGCAGTTGATACTAGATGCCAATGAAAATGGAGGTTTTGACTGAAGCAGCAGATTTAGTTGAAGTGACTTGGCTCATGAACAGCACCTGTTGCCAGGCTACAGCAGTGCATGTGAACATGGCGGCTGACCCCTGACCCCAAGTGCATTCCTCTCGTTGCTCCTCTGGGACTTGGTGAGTGCAGCACATCACATGTAGCCACGCTGGCCTCAGATAAATATGTTGAATCTGTGGCTGGGCCAACTATCTATTCCCAACTATAAGCTCTAGTTTGCAGCACTAATTGTATTTAAAAAAAAAAAAAAAAAAAAAAAATATATATATATATATATATATATATATATATATATATATATATATATATATATATATATATATATATATATTGTTGTACAGCTTCATGTGCAGATGTTTATGTTCCACACAGATTTAAGCAGATGTACATGGCCTACAACAGGGGGTTTAAATAAGTCCTTCCTGAGAGATCTTGGTCTTAGAGTTGGTTACTGACTTGAGGTAATTGAGGTGACAGTCTGACCTTAAAATTTGTAGGATTTATTAAATTTAGCAATAACAATAACTTCTGGTCTTTATGGGTCAATTGGGGTGGCATGCAGAAACCGTCTAGCAGGCCGGGAAGCGTATAATTAACTGCACATATGACCTCCTGTCCTTTTTGGCATCTTCCGTTCTGTATCTCAATTGTCTAACAGCAGGAACAAAGCTCATTTAGCCTGGTTTCAATGAGGGTAGACAAGGAAAAAAATGTCCTCCCTTTGAAGTGTGTTCCCTCCATCCTGGCGCAGCCCCACCTCCTGTCCCCTGGATCAGACCGTTACAGTACAAGCGCCCCTGCACACCACCTTAGGTGACCCATGCCGGACAAGCCCACTTCGGGAGGAATGTTGTGGATCTAAGTTTTTAATATTCCTGGTCCCTATGTGCCCTCAAATTTGGCCGTGCAGCATTAATACAGGCTGACACCACAGATTAGACACAGACATCAGGAATGCTGCAGCCTTTTTGTGCCACGTGGACTTTGGCCAAAGGAGCCTTTGCCAAATGGACGTGTGAAAAACATGTCCATAGGTCTGTGACAGGAAGGTGGGCAGTTCTCAGTGGAGTCCAGAGTTGACTCATCGGTGAGCTGTACATCACTGGTGACAGATACCTTTTTTTGGTCAGCCTGGAGGGCATCCAGGATATATTCAGAGTTTTCCAATAACAATGTACTTTTTTTGGACCTTTTTTGCCACTTATAGCAAAATTGAATGCCAAATTCACACCCAAATTGCAAAAAATCCATGCTTTTTTTATTAGTTATCAAATATTGCTGAAATACACAGTTGAAATATATTTTTTACAAGTACAAGGCTCAAGTGCATCATTGACCATTTATATTATTATAATTTACATTAAATTATTATTTTCTTTTTTAAGTTTATTTTTAACATAAAGTATATAGTAACATGATTACATGTCATAGGAGTTGTTATGTTTTATTTAAAAACAGAAGCATTATTATTTTTTATATCTAAAAAAATTATCAAAATAATAAATATGCAACATATCCCCAAAATTGCAATTGATGCCTGATGTCGCTAATTTGCAACATTCCCCCAAAATTAATGCCTAATGTACATACCTCCCCCAAAAAACAAATAAACAAATAAATAAATAAATATTTACAGTGAAGTAAGTATAATATGACTTTGTTCTAATAGAGACAGCACTAATGAGTAAGGGGGTACTCGTGGTATGACAAAAAGCTCAGGAAGTAGACAAAAGACAAAAAAGATTGGAAACCACTGTAATAGATGACTTGAATGACTTGAACATAAATGGCCAAGTATGCAAGCATATATTTCCTAATTTACATATTACCTGCAACACTGAAAAGACGAGATTAAAATTGTATTGCAATTTAAACATTTAATAGCTGCGTGGACATTGAATATCATATGATACAATTTTGAAAATGTTTAATACTTTAAGACCTTGATTTTGACACCATCAAATTTGATATATTTTTAACACGTTTAAGTAATTGGGGACATCATGACATCCATTGACGGTATATGGCTAACTTTCTGTGGTAGAAAATAAACCAAGTCTGACAAGTCTGTTTATGAAATATGAACTTTTACCAGTGAAGTGGTCAAGGTCACTGTGAAGGTGAGAGCCCTGCCAATATACAGTATGTCCGTCACCTCTACCAGTAAAAATATTTTTCTATTGAAGACACATTAAAAAGACCCAGACGTTGCACATGTACAGTAACATTCGGACAGCTGAGCACTGAACACCTGAAGTGACCCTAAGATGCAAAGCTTGCAGCAAGTCACAACTCAATGTTTAAGCCTTTTTGTTACTTAATCAGCTTTATCAAAGTACATCACCTTAAATACATAACTTTGTAATCCCAGCCTAATCTGATTGAATCAAAGGATTTAATATTGGTAAATTGTCTGAATAATAATACTATGAAACACATTTTCAGAAGTAAAACTGGCACCAATGTGAGTCACACTGATCTAAGGTCAGGAAATAATGGTGAAATTTCTTTTCAGAGTCTAAACTCTTGTTCAAACTTGGCTCACATTTTGTGTCAACATATGTATATGTTAACTGAATACCACTGTGTAACATGTAAACTGTGGAAAAACAGAGCAGTTTCAGTAAAACGTTTAATACATTAAGGTGTGTGAAGCAGTTCAGCTTGCAAATATCCTGGCCTACTTATGTTTTGGTTATAAAAAAAAAAAAGATTTTATGTGTGCAAATAACATCAACAATAAAGTGCAAATTGTGTAGTTAAGATTTCCAGTAGGTGTTGGAACAATGAGATGGGGCACTCAGAATATGTCACTAAACTATCAGGACCCCTATTATGCTAAATATTTGTGATTTGTACAGTAACAGCTCCCCAAAATGAGACATTTTCCATACATATCCATTTCCATACACAGTTATAAAAACATGAAATACTAATGCAAAAAGCCTGAAAGAAGCATAATATAGGACCTTTAATATGAAACAAAAATACATTAAATAAAAACAGTCCTGTTACTATTTTTCTTTGCAGTTACATCATCTCAAGGAAATATTGAATTATTACAAATGATGTTGGGTATAAAAATTGCTATATGAAAGGCGATTTAATTTTAACCATGTCCTGACAGGAAGCTTGGCTAAGGAGGACTGGAGCTCTTATTTTATAAATGTAACAATCAAAATCATAAAAATATGTAATTTTATGAGTTTTTATCTTGTTTACTTCCAGTGTCTGCAAAGCAATAAAAGCAATGTGAACACAACAATATACAAATCACATAGTTATAGACCACATTTAAATGGTCGTAGCAAAAAAACAGTCCAGTACAGTCAAATATTCAAAAAGCAAAGTACTATTATTTATTTCAGCAATCCATCCATTTTTTTATTTTTATATATTTTTATAAAAAAATCATGTCATACAAGGAAAAAATAACAGTATTCAGTATGAAATGGTATATAGCCTAGCCCTAACCTACAGTAGATACAAATCTGTCCACACACTCCTAGTTTGGAGAAGCAGACAGGAGGACTTACACAGTTAAACCATGTACTGCTGAGAACTGACCAAAGATTAGCCTCCTAATATTAGGAGGCTGTGTGTTTTAAATGTCTGTTGAGGAGAAGATATTTTGCTGAAAAAAACTAAGAATGAACAACAAAATGTAAAATCTGATATTGTATAAAAAAAACTTTCAAAGATTATACTTGCTGAAGTTTTAGAAACTTTTTAGTTACTATACCCTGTGTGCCACTGCCCCTAGTAAAGCATTATTACTCCTGACTTCTTCTCCAAACTTGGATAGGCTGATGATCTAATTTAACAAATAATAATTTTAACAAAAAATACCAGAATTGTTCTTAAACTATCCAGTACGCACTCTTTACTGTATTATAATTATACAGATTAAAGTATTTACTAACCTTACTTTGTTTCTAATCTAAGTTTATACAAATGCTCATAGTTCCACATACTAAATTTACTATCAGGGTTCAAAAAGGTTGAAAGTTTTTGTCTGAGAGTCTTGTGTCATTTGTGAAAAAAGGAAAGCACATCATATACTGGGGCTCTGTCCGATTTCTATGGCAACCTTCAGGCTATTATTGTACCTTGCCATTCATTATGAAAGGAGCTTGGTTTGACGGAGGGCAGGTCGGGGAGGGCAGAGCGGGAGGACAGGGGGCTGCTTTTTCTCTGCTCACAGCTGGGAAACACAAGGAAAAAGGAGTGAATGAGTGCAAGAGTAAGTCCACTGTAGTTCATTCATGTTCACACTTACAGTAAAACTCAGAGGTGTGGGGTTTTCGGCTATGAATGAGGAAAAAGTACTATTCATCCGGAGCAGTAGTGGATAAAGGGAATGCATGTAGTTTGAACATCAAACTTAAATTATCACCAGCAGGGGGAGTATAAAGAGTGAGGTACATTAGAAAAGATTAGGAAGCCCTACTGTGCCTTTTTAACCATACACTGTAAGATATTACACATCCTCAAAGACTTACAGCTTCATCTCAAAGTTATTATGCTTTTTGCTGGTGTTGGCTTGTTGGGTTGTTTGGTTAGAATTTGGTGACATTATTAAATAAAAGGTCAAAAATGGATCAGAAAAGAAATTAAAAACTTTTTGATATGGATTTAGAACACCATCTGGATTCAGGATTGTTTTATTGCAAGATAGGGCTATAAATAAGGTTTATTAATTTGTTTCCCATTTTATCTTGGTAAAGAGTAATGCTGCAGAGAAATGCAAAAAACACGTATGATCATAAAAACATACATCAATATTTAAGAACAATAAATAGCTCATTTAAACCATACAGTAGATTTCTAGATGTACAAAAGAAGCATACAGCAACCATACATATAGAAAATATACTGACTGTTTCAAATCATCTTGGCCTTAGGGGCCTTCTATGGTTCTGTTCACTCCCCACTAACCACTCGTTAATAAGGTTGATTGAAAGAGGGATGAACAAATATTTAAGACAAATTCACTTACATAGAGACCCTAAACCTCCTCCCTGAATTCAGTAGCACATATTCAGAGGACAACACATGTGATTTGTCAGAAACAATCTTCTGGGCCTGCCTGCAAGCGCCCTGTTCAAACATGAAAGAGGCAGGGGTACCCATAATCTTGCCTGTTGTCTTCACCAGGTTGTGAATTTGAGTTTTGTGAGGTTTCCAAACCAGCGTGTGATACCATACCTAATTGGAAGAAGATCTCTGTTTCAATTTTAGGGCTGGGCACCATATTTTTACTACTGCCTGTTTAATACTATGTTTCTACATGTGATTGAAATATGACAAGATTCTACCACTGGGGTACTTGGTTTGTGGCAAGCCAACTTTTTAGGGCAGTATAGTATAAAGAATATTCTGCTGACCACTGGAATGCAACACAATTCATGTGTGAGTAATTGCATGTACTGTAAATCATTACAGTAACTTATAGTTAAACATATTTGGTTAAAAAACCTGTACAATATTTTAAGTGACATGACAAACACATTAATGTCATTACACAATTTATGTTTTCTCTGGAGTTAATTAGTTTGTTGGTCTGTTAGCAAGATAATTCAAGATGTAATAGTTGGATTAGGCTTTTTTTTTTCCAAGAAAGCTCACTAAAGGGCCAAGGACAACACAGGATTCTGTGTTGTTGAGATAGGGCGACCCAAAACTAACTCCAACCACAAGGGGTAAAGCAACCTGAGATTAGATTTAGTTCATTCTTGACCAATGTGAGATAGATATACAGGGTTTGTGGTTCACCTTGAGCATTTACCCCTGAACTAAAGGATCCCTGTTTTAAGTCCAGGTCTAGGGCCAATGCCTTGCTTTTAGGATATGATAATGTATCACCTACAGTTTTATTATGAAACCACAGGTAAAATCTTTAAATAAGCATAAGTAACACATGTCAATTAAACAGATGAGGAGTAGTTTTCAAGTGCTGCTGAATGATTGTGAAGAGTTAGCTGAGGCACTGGTGCTGGTGGAAGAGAGGTTAGTGTGACAGTGCATTAGCAGCCAGAGTCCATTCTCTGTGTCCCCAGAGAGAGCAGAGCGGCCGTATTAACATTCCCCTCAGAACGGCCACAGGATCTGCCTTCAATGCCGTCTGACTCCAAACAAAAGCCGGTGTGTGTGGGACATGCAAAGCGGCAGGAGATGTGTGCTGGCCCATGTAAGATGAGGAGAAGAAGGGGAAAGGGGCTACAGTACAGGGAGATCATTTTGTATGCATAGGCTTCTTGAACACTTTTTATAGATCCATAAAGAATACTATAACCGCAAAGGCAAGAAGAAATATTTTGTTCATCTCACTTGAGAAGCTTATCCATACAGGTTCAATTTCTTTTTCAGTGATGGCAACTTTTAAGTATAACACATGAATTTATAAAAGCAGTCAATCTGAAATTAAAATAAGAAGTTCTTCATTCAAAATCAAATGTATTTGAAAACTGATGCTTTTTCAGTATATCTGATGTATTACCAGAGTTTGAGTTTACATTATATTGCTCTCCTGAGGGCTACATCCCAAGCGGGGCACGTACTGTTTGTATACATGTTATATTCTAAGAGAGGGCATCCATAATTTGATTATACAGTAGATAGCAGCAGACTGGTGCCTGGCTGCATCACTGTCATTCTCAGTAGCAACTACAGACAATCCACTTCCTATGGATAACTCTAACATCTGGCCTTCATCACGAGTGCCTGAAATCTTTCTACATTCCATGCGCAAACTACACCATGTCATGCAATCCTTGTCTGCTGCGCCTTTGTGAACATAAATCACTGCACTGTGGCACTATGACAGCGCAACAGCAAAATGCTTCATAAAGTTAGCCTAGCCAAAATGAATGTGAGAAAACACATGAGCAGGTATCTGTACTACAATAACAATAAGATCTCTATTTTGGTACACTTACAAATATATATTCTTTATGTTAAGTTTATATGATTTCAATTTTCACATTTGAGAATGTTGTGATCCTTATCTAGTTAAAAACAGACTTATGTTGTTCACACGTTTAAAAAAAATTGAAGTATTGTTTTGAAAATGTTAAAATGCTAAATTACTAAACTTAACTAATTTGACAGCATCCTGAGTCAACTTTGCTGTGATTTGGCACTGTGTCAATAAAACTGGTTTGATATGACAGAAACATGTCACAACTATAAATGTACTTCCAGACCACCAGAACAACATGCCAACATTCAGAATTTGTTATTAGCCTATTTTATAACTTACTCATTTGTAGAGGCCGACAACCTGTAACTGTGCCCTGGCTGCCAGGGTACCATATAAGCACCAACATGTGCTCATCACACAGCTTTTTTCCAGGTTAAAGAACATCAGTTCCCAAAAAGGATGCATCACAAAGTATAAACCTAAGTTTTTAATTTTCTGAATAAATTCCAGTTGTTGATGTGTAACCCTCTCTATTTGCGTTACAGTCTATGCAATCGCATACAGTTTGCATACTTTCAACATAGTTCTATAATTCACTAGGGGGCTATCTCTAATGTCCTAAAACACTGTTACACAAAAATTAAACAACATTTTAACCCAAAGCAAAAATAGTCAGTGGCCTAATGTAAGTGTAAATCTGTGAGGCTCAGATCAGATGTATAGATATATTACCAGGAGAGAATTTGTTTTCATCATCCCCGATCTGATTTAATTAGTAGAGTTGGTTCTTGGCAGATTTTCTGTGTGGACTGTCTGAACTCTGACCTCCACCCACACACTTCCATGTTTTACACAAAGCACTGTACAAAGGTGCAACAACATTTCTACATGCTGAAATATATAATATTTATTGAATTTGCATATATGCATGATTTATATTTTTACATAAATCTTTAGAAAGATGGGCAAAAAAGAAATGTAAAATCTAGTTATTTCCTGTTTATCTTGATGTCACATAGATTTGTGACTGGAATCCGTATGTATGCTACTACATATGGCCTAAAACACAAAGTATATCAAATTGGCACGCCACAACTTCCAACAATGCTCCGTTAAACATACACAAAACCATGCACTCATTCTGTACCCTACAATATACTGTATGCTGCCAGTGCCCACACTTTCTTGGCAGACACTGTGCCAAGATTTGAGGGTCCAGAGATTCTCTGTAATATCAGTCCTGTACAGAGAAGTTGTGCAGTGATTTGCTTCAGGGAGTGTTGTGAAACAGCTAATGTTAAGACAGGCCTGGCATGAAACAAAGCATCAGCGCAGGAAAGAGGCTTGCAAACGCTTGAGGCTGGGTTTGATGATTTTAGACGCAGCGAGCCTAACAGCACAAGCAGTAACAAGATGGCGGCGGTCTGCTGCAGAGACTGAACTGAGCTCAGTCCAGGGAGAAACTTAGAGCCATGTGTGTAACCTGCTTTGGGAACCTTGGTGCCAAGTATCACAGTGACATGGAGCCCTTCGATGAAGTGGAGTGGGCAGAGCGGCGCCAGTGCCCACCGGAGCACCGACAGGTACGCGGGCCACAAGAACAATGGAATGGCTGCCTTGTAGACAGAGTTGCCGTAATGCAGTGATAAGAAGAGGAAGGAGGGGTAGACACACCTGCTTCTGCTGCTATACTATCACACTGAGCACAGAGAGCAAAAGACTAGTACAAGTTTAGCCTCTCATCCAAAAATCAGAGGACACTTTGGGACACAGGGAGGGCACAAGTGAGCTCACAGTGCCCGCAACAGCAGGAAATGACATAAAGCTGCACCACTGACTAAACCACAATCACAGACTTATGCTCTCAAGTCACATGGTCAGATATGCGACTTCATCATCCAAAACAAGAGAGAGAAAGTAGACCCAAGCGACAGTAGTATCATCAGTGTATATGTACATATACAGTACTCCACTCAAATCTAATTAGGCTCCAAGGCTAACATCTATACTCAACCAAGAAGTGTATGTTTTTTTATTTAGGTAACATAATGTATAATCTCATTGATGGGAGAATGGTATCAGTGATGCAGAGTATTTCTTGCTCTGCAGTATACTGTCAGTGGTCGTCCATTTTACTCATTAAAGAAGAAAATGTGGCAGGAGCTGGGGGCAAGGCTGTGGTGGGAGGTCCTGTCTTCATTAATCATCTGGCATAGGCACACAAAGACATTTAGAGCTGCAACAACTGCAGGATTAATTTTTAATAACAACTCAGCAAGCAAGAAAAATCGTGAAAACGTAACGACTTTTGGTTGGTCAAAAAAGTCATAAAATAAGGTCATACATTGAAAAACAGGCATTCTGAAGTATTTATTAAAAGCTTTGTTAATAAATTAAACACAAATAACATACCAGAAGGTACTACAACATAAGAGTTACCTCGACTTGCCTGTAATTCTCATACTCATGTATTGCTGAACAAAGCAAGCACTGACACCTTGACCTACTGCTGTGGACCTGCTGCTCTGAGAAGGAAACCCCACAGAACACATCACATGACTGCTGAAATATAAAGTCACCAAACACCTGAAACTAAAAAATAACAAATCAGCAAGCTCACACAAAGGTGACGAGAAAGATTCAAACACCCACATGTATGTACTATTAATAATAAATGCTATTTATAAGACACCAACTAAATAACAACTATGGCCTTAATATAAGCATTATAACAGTGATAGTTAAATGTGCAAATAATCTATCAATGTTAATTTATTCCTTGAACTTCAACTTCAGATCTCCCAATGACATGTGACAATTGCAGAGTTACATTGTTCATTAAAACTACAGGGTACAATTTCTGCCATCTGTTAGCATAGCCTAATTGATCTGAGATGACAACTGTACTTTGACACAGCTAAAAATGCCTTCAAATCAATGCTGAAAATAGAATTCAAAGCTACCTGTACTTCAGACTCATCACCACAGCTCCACCCTGATGTCAAACTAATGAAAGAATGGGGACAAAACATCAAACATTATTCAAATGCACCTGCAGTGAGTAACTTCGGAGTGGCTGGAGAGGAAGGAGACACATTAAGGGTTATATGCTGTGGCAAAACAATGCAATGAGCAGTTATAGCAATGCATAGACGCATTTCGATTGTAGCATCAGTAAAACATGTTAGACCTGTATGCTAACAACACAGCACTTAGAGAGAGGAATCTAAATTCTTCAACTTCATTAAATCTTACATTGAGGATTTTGTATTCGCAGGTGGTATTTAAAACAAATAGGAGAGGATTTCCATGAGGTCAAACACAAGTGTACTGAGCTTTCAATGTCACGCTCTCACCAGTACGTTGTGCTGCTCTCAAGATTAGGCCTGAAGAGCCATGGACAGTGATAACAGAAAGAAGAGACATGCTCAAGGGTGGCTTTTATTGTTATATATTGCTTATATCTGTGCAATGATCTTCCAGGTGAGGTCAACTGTGCTCATCTTATGTACTATCTCCATATCTGTGAATAGAACTACAGTGGATTCATTCACTTGTGCTGTTCTATACAAACTGGCCCTCGCATGTTTGGCCTAAGTCACTTTTGACGAGTTCTTAGTCACACATTCCTTGTTCATTCATAATAAGAGTCAAAATCGCTGATAGTGTAAGCGTGACAGTGTGTTTCCCCCGCGCTTGAGCCCGTCTGGACATCCCATCCCGGTCACATGCTCTTCATAACCACATTCCTCCATCCATTCTCCTCGCCCACCCGCCCCACGTGTTGTTCTATCCCTCAGACTCAATTCTGAATGGAACTCAATATTGTCCTTTTACATGCCGCATTATTTTCTATTTTCCCAAACTGTTAGATCTAATCAATGCTCCCTGTTGCTATTCTGACTTTAAAAAAAAGAAAGTCAAAGTCGTCTCTTCTTCGTTGTAGGGCTTTGTGTGAATCCGCCATGTTTTCCTTTTTTCGTTATAGCATACAGAGATGTGTGAGTGCCCCTCGCAGCTCCCAAGAACCCAACCCGTGCACATCACAGCAAAACGTCACAAGTTAGGGTCTCAGGGAATGAGAGAGGTACAGATTGTGTTTTGTCTGGCCCTTTCCCTATGCGACATACAGTAGCTCATCAGCTGCACGCTTTGCTATGGCTTAGACAGGAGCAGACAATGGCAGCTTCCTCTCTCACTGGCTGTATGCTGTGCTTTGGCTTGAGTCTCAGTTTCACAAGACAGCATGATCAGTTTGTGCACAACATTCACGCACATGCATTCGTTCAGCAACTGTGTAATGCCTTCGGTCAATAAATATGTAAATCTGGCTTTAAGACAGATGCCAATACAGTCGTACAGTAAACAAGCAAGGGCTGACCACATACAAACTCCATGCAAGTGAACAAGCATGCACTGCATTCACTTGTGCTGTAGTTACCAACCAATGGGCAAGCACACCCAGACACACAGCACTTTATAATTACAGAATCTTCATAAGAGGAGAATTTCTGCACCTCTTTTCCGGGTGAAGGTTTGATATGAAAACATACTGTCTGGCTGTATTGCTAAAACATGGCCCATACATGCTTGCAAGCAAGCTCACCAGCCCGTTTACAAGGGCGGCACTGGAGCGGTGACCCAAAATGGACTACTGTGGTCTCATTTCAATAAAAAACAGAAAGAAAGCAAGCACGTAACCACTCCTGAATCCCTATGTGACATCTGCACACATGCCAAAGCTTGTCAGCCTCCAGAGAGCCAGCTGTCAATCACTCTGACTTTGTGGATAAAAAAAGTCATCCCAGAGGTGGACTGTATGAGATTATGATAATGACATGGAAAAGGAAGATGAGGAATGGAAAGATAACTCACCCGACTGACCGTAGAGTGGCGAAAGGCTGCCGCAGTCCCCTCTCTGTATGCACTGGTCAGCCTAGCACCGGAGCAGACAAGCACGCAGGGAAGGCAATGGCGAAGAGAAAACAGCAAAAAAAACACATCGTTGTACGAGGAGAGGAGCTGCAGAGAGAGGCAGGAGAGAGATATTTAGTGCTGCTAGCAAAGGGGTCTGAGTGGATGCCTGGGACTAGCACACGAGGAGGCAGTAGCAGATTGGTGCTGTCTAGCCGTCTGCTGCTCAGACATGCAGGACTTTACCATGTGCCGCCGGAGAGAGGGAGGCAGATACACACAGAGTCACAAGATGAAAGGCACGGCAGGTAAGCTGGACTCAATGAGTAAGTCGTCAAAGTGAGCAAGATGAGACATGTAATGAAATCGAACAGTAACAGATTTAAATTAAGGAAGACATTCATGCAGAAAGATGTAATAAAAAAGCATGCATGAGTAAAATACATGGCACGACACGAGCTGAAGCTACTACTGAACATGCATGTGTACAATAGCATGCTACAAATGGCTAGTGCTCATATATTTATGGTCACTGCAACACTAACAAAAGCACAACACATGTGCCACAGTTGCACACTACAATAGAGCAGGCGTGCACCCCCTTCCCAAATCCTGGCATCCCACGATGTTTTTCCACACTTTGCGAAAACAATAATAAGTGGAATGTTTTTGTATTTTATCAGATAACGCATAAAAACATTGTTCGAAAGGCAAACATTCCCTGTGGTGTTTGATGGAAAAAGCCTATCCCGCCTGTTGCTTTCCTCCGATGACATCACTGCTTTATTCAATATATCTTCATCTATTGCACATGCTGCTTTAGTTGGCCTATCTGACGCCTCTCTGTATGTGTCTTTTTCTTTCCTTGGCTGTCTAGCATGCTCAGCTAGCTCTATAGTCTTAAGAGCTGGAGGTTAACTCGCTCTTTCAACCTATTGCACATGGCATCGAAACATCAGCAGCTAAGTACAAGAAATAATGTCCATTCATTACCTCTAGTAGCTGACTGCCTTAACACACAAAATGCCTAGATAAGAAAGGTAGCCAGAAAGTGTTAAACGCATAGGTGAAAGAAGTAGAAATAAGCAGGGAAGAATAGGGGAGTTTTGTCTTACAATTTCTTCTTTCAATCTCCAAAAACCTAAATCCTTGAGAGTTGGAAAGTCCGGTATTCAGTTGGTGCCTCCCTCTCCCTGTGTGTGTAAGAGTGACTGGCTGTTTGAGCGAGCTCGGAGAAATCAGAGGGTGGGACAACAGCAGAAAAGAAAAAGGAGGGAGGTGAGTGAGGGAAAAGCCAACAAGTTCAAGTGAAAATGTTACTGGAATCCTGGCGCTGCAGCCGACTTATATTTTATCAGTGTTAAGATGTTGTAAAGCGGCAGAAAAGGCTTGTGAAAAAAAAAAAAAAACAGAGAGACAAGATGGCAGGAAAGTGAGATGAATGGGGAGGAGAGGGATCTACGGGGTATTTGTGACAGCCAACAGGCAGCGGGCTCAGATCAGGGACAGCAGTGAAGTGGCCTGTGTGGTCCTCCACTGTGACCCTCTTCCCCTCCATCGATCCCTGTCTTTTTGTTCATTTAGAAGACAGTTTAGTAGATCTGTACATTTATTTAAGCCTGAACACAAACTCTTTTTAGAAAGTATATTTTAGCAATAGTCTCGCTAGGTCACAGACATCACATGCTGCTTGTCTCATCACACATCACATGCACTTTGGAAAAAGAAAGTCTCTTCTTATAATCGCAGTTATACACAGAGCCTTTCTTCACTCCCTCTTCCTCTCAAGCGCCAATGAAACTTGGCCACACATTGAACTAACATTAGGACTAGCGCTAAACTGCACTGTTTATAGAAAATGTCAATGAAGACCAAAACCTACACTTAGATTGCATAAAGAGTGTGTGTTTGGGGGGTCACAGGAGTGACAGAGCTCCTCTCTGCCTCCTGGTGTATACTGTAACACATTACCCCTTTGGCAACCACACAAAGTTTAGAAAGATGATAAAAAGTTAGATTTAAAATAAACAAAGTGTGGTTGTTATACAGTAGAAACACACTCTGATTAATTGAAAAAAGACTGAAGTAGACAGCTCCCTCTGTCCTACTGTAGCTACCCCGTACCAAAGGCCCCTGGACTCAGCGTCTTACCCCACCTCTATCGAACCCGTTGGCCTTGGGACACACAGTGAAAAGTGTAAGTGGAAACAGTCTTTCATCATAGTACTTCCTGCAGCACAGGCCTCTGTACAATACCAGCTCCTTCTGACAGGGCTCCCGCCGCCAAATTATTGTATACACTGGAACAAACTCATATACAAACACAAATTAGCATCATTCATTTTATACCACAGCTATACATAACATAATATGTTCATAAAATTTTCTGGTCTCTATTGTCAAGGCTTAAATGCATTTAGCCACTGAAGCAAATACAGTGTTTGTTCCAATTTTTCACTTTTCTATAGGAACAAATGTCAGTTAATAAAGAAAAAGACAATTCACACAAATTGGTCAACTCACTTATCTAAAAACTTCCATTATTATTTCCATTATCACATACACAAAAAATCCCAGCAATGGCAATACTTATAATATAATAATAACGTAATATGGTGGGTTGCGCTAGAGAATTGGTACAGAAAACCCCAAAAAGCCTCTAAATATAGATACTTTTAACATTTTTTGGAGGAAGTAGTTTTGTTTAAGAAGTTATTTATGTACATATTTTATAATTTATAATACAGCATTAGTCGCCTGGCAATCTTTTGCGATCCTTAACCAGACCTTGTCCATCTACTGTATCTACAATGTTAAAAGATATCTTATCAAGTCAAAACAACGAAAAAGCATATAAATAAATATAATAATTATATATATATATATATGGTTGCCCCAAACCTGACCAATTGAGTGTTTTTTGTGGCGAAGGGCAGAGAAAGTTGTTGCGACCTCCTCAGATCACAGCAGTGTCTTAACCACAGAGTTGCACACAGGAAATATAGCGTTTTGGTTAAGTGAAACTGAACTTTGGACATAATTGGCTGGCGTGACTGACTTTTCCCCCTGTGGCTGTATGGTGTTTCCCTTCAGTGGCATCTCTTTCATTAGTGCAACCCACAAACCTCGCTGCTGCAGCAAAATGTGTCTTTGCCCCAAAATCTCACAATCTTCAAAGTATTTTACCCTGTTCTGTAAATGTCTGAATTCGTTTGTTCCAATACTTTATGATAGATCATATTGTATTATATATCATTTTCTCTAGATATGGGAATGATCATTCTTATCAATGAACAAGAACTGGATGTACTTAACTGATCTGAAATATTTACAAACAAATGAAAGAAAACACATATTAAACATCATGGATATTCATGGGTGGATCACATTTTTGTATTTGTAAATGAACTGGAAAGCCCCACGCCAAGTCCAATAAACTTTTTTGTATTTGTATTTTAATTCCACTGTGTCCAGAGAGCATTGTGTTTCTCAGGGAAAGCTAGGAGGCTGTACAGTTATCTCCTTTGGTGTCACTCTGAACTATACAACCTACTACCTCAACCTGCGAAACACACCAACAAACTGCAAACTATTGAATAACATTACACACTTAAGTATGTGCATGAAATTTATCTCATAATTGCATTCAGCAAGTTTTGAAATTTAATTTAACAATGCACAACTTTTTATAGTGCTACTAACGTTTCCATTTGCAAAGAATTAATTCCAGTTATCTGACTATAATATTATGTTGACTTTGACTTTGAGGTATTTCTGAGTTAAAAACATGCAACAGATCAATAGAAGAATAGATGTTCAGTCATAGTTTGCTATAAATAGCTGAGTAGACTTTAGACCAAATTTAGTTGCAGTAGTTTTTGAAAATGCAGAACACAGAATACATGTTAGATCAACTTGGATGATTTTAGTAGGTTTTACATCACATATAGAAGTATTAAAGAGACACAAGTCTCCCCAGTGCCATAGACTAGCCCCACCCTTCTGGTTTGGGAGGAGTCAGTGCATCATGATGACACACTGAGGAGCTTCCTGATGACTTACAGTACACACCACAAGGAAATCTAATGATTCAAAAAAAGCGAGTTAAGACCTGCTTCTTTTGAGAAAGTTACAGCGACAGGTGTTGTATTTGCCAGGAAGACACATACCTATAGATACGAGCTTGTGCAGCCAGTCACCACAAGTTCGGATCTACGGGTTTGCGGCAGCTGGCTTTCAGCGTCACTCTACAGTGACAGTATCTATCCTTTCAGTAAAGCCCTAACGCATAAGGATCTTTGAATCATTGTTGTCAATTTATAAGAAGTATTTTCATTATTGCAGTTACTATTCCACCAATGTATTTGAAAAAGCCCTGCACAAATGTGGTACCCCCAATTCAAGGTCAAGGTGTATTTCTAACTAATCTGAAAAAAAAAATAAAAAATTATATCTGCAGCCCTAAAAGAGCAAAATAAAATTATTAGTATAACTAAATATGTATAATATAAGCTCAAATTACTAAATACAATTCATTACTCTCTTTTGGGACTGTTTGTCCCAAAGCAAAAAGGACAAACACAGCTGCAGTGTTCACCAAAGGGGCTAAAACTGAGTCCACAACAAATGAGAGATTCAAGTGCAAATTTTCCGCTTTAGTTCAATGTTATATTAGAAAAACACATTTTTACCGCACTTGGAAAAACAGCCAAATCCGTACATTTTTAACCAGATCTTTACCTTACTGACCCTGGTAGCACAATGCGCAATAAAAAAACACAAACTCTCGGTAAATAATTTGTTATTGCGGGGTATAGTATCTGAAATGGTCAACATACCACAGGCACATGCTGATGTGATGGTCAAACATCCTCTGGTATCAGCCTGTAGCTTCAGCAGGACAGTAGGCCAGTGCACACCTAAAACAACAACACACATCACAAACTGTAAGTGTAGTGCTCAAAACGAGGACGGCCGTACGCACAAGAAGCACATGTTCATGAGCACGTGGTGATCCAAGCACAACCAGAACACAACACTCTAGTGAGAAAATATAACAATTCATTTACAATATCGCTAAATAACACAAAATAAGACTAAGAGTAAAAGGATAGAATCCAGTCGTTTTGCCCCTTTTAAGATTCCTAACCCAGTGTCCGCTTCCCATTTTCCGGGATTAAAAAATCTCAAATCGCTTTTAAAAAAAGGAACGGCAAGAGAGAAATGGCAAAAGGTTGAATGCGGTAAGATGTGGATGAGGAGGAGTGGCGGCGCAGGGCTGGCTACTGAGAAAGTGGAATTTGTGACCAAGCAAAGGAAAGGGTGTTTTTTTTTTTTTCTTTTTTTTTTTTTTTTTGGTGCTTCATTCGGCTTGGCTTTTTTGGATCCCAGCAGGATCCTTGGCTGCAGCCCTGTCTCTTTTTAGTGCTGCCAAAATCTGGACATATTCCTTTGTCTTAAACTCTGTTGAAGAAAATCAAATAGAGGAATCAGAAAAATATGACTTAAAAAGACACATTGAGAAAGGACCAATCAGAAAAAGCAGAGCCTTCTGCAGATTTGAGGCAGGGAGCAAATGGTAAAGAAAGGGACACAGCGTGAGCGAAAGTACACAGCACAGAGGAGGGAAGCTAGGCAGCTGAACGCAAGTAAAACCAAACTTCATTAAAAAAGTCAAGACTCATGTTGTCTCGCGTTAGAAGTTTATTCTTCAAACACGTTATCTCCAAAGTATGAGTCCTCCCAACTGCACAATGACCAGTGCCTTTCACAGAGACGGAGCAAACACCTTCTCCTCTCACCAAAATGGCTGAGGGCCGGCAGAGGCAGTGGTGCTACCCGTCCCGCTAAGGGGTGGGCTGGCCAATCCAAACGGCATCTCTCCCTCTTCTCCCTCATGCCCTTTGTCCCAAAAGCCTTCGCTCAGATGAGTGCAGGGCATACAGCTGTGCTGTCAGTCCAGAAGAAACTCTCATGGCCCAGAGCAGGAGGCTCCACTTTAAACCCATAAGGCTCTGGATTATTGTGTGTCTCCACATGCCGCACCATCAGGCTTCACAAGCAACACTTTTTTACTTAGTTTCGTTATTCTATTCATTTGAGTGTGTCCTACATTCTTCAGGACAGGTCAGTATATTCACAATTCAAAATATTTTAAAATATTTTGCTACATGGAAAATGGTTATGATCAATTTATTTAAATTAAACCATTGGCCGAAACACTGCAAAGATAAACAAGTAAAATGCTTAACTGCAATGTATCAGAAAAACTGTTTACAAATATATTATAATGACGAAAAAGGCGACCCGGACATATAACCTGTAGGAGAATAAAATTTTAATTTTAAAGTACTTACCTACACTATCTTATACCCATTTAGCTCCATGTACATTTATTAGCTGGATAAAATGTTCAGGATAACAAGTTTCCTGGATCCCGGTCTGCCTCAGAGTGCCAGCAGACTACTGTCTCCTTCATGATCACTGCTTGAATCTAAATGAACACATTTGACTTGTACATTATTGCCAAGAGCCATGTGAGTGTGTTCACACAGAAAAAGACCTCCACAAAACAGAAAGTTGATGCCAACAGTGACCAACACAGCTATAACCCCAACCTCTGACAAGGTAACCCTTCGCTTTCTCTGGGCCTGGGAAAAACGGACCTGCCAGCAGCACGAATGGTATAGCAGCCAGATAAAGCCAGGGAGAAGCTGGAACAAAGGAGGTGGCAAAAGTAACACAAATTATTAATATTAATCAAGTATTTTCATGTGTTAACTAACAGACAGTTTGACTATTGTGGCTTGTACCATAAGTGATATTTCAGGTGCTTATAAAGTATTCATGAATTTTAAAATTTCCAAAACTAGAAAAAATAAGGTATTATTATACCTATATATATTATTTATACCTATATATATATCTTCCTTTAAAGCGTGAATACTACAGCAATCTTTTATACAAGTTGTCATTTGCAATATTGTAAGGTACTTCTGCATATTTTGATATCATAAAGGGAGCAATGATACAGGTTTCAAACTTGTCAGTACAAATGAGAAATTACAAGCGCAAAGTAAATGACATAGTGTGACCATAACCCAATGTCAACAGAGGGTACCACTTTTGTATTACATCCTGTTTGATTTCTAAATGATGCCATTTAAGAGAAATTCGCCATCATTTGAAGGTAACTACAAACAAATTTTGCATCGTAGGGGGCAGGCGTTGGAAATCACTGTCTTTAACTGTTTGGATTGCGCAGTCAAAACATGAGATAACCGCCTACAGTCCAGCCTGTCTGTTGTTTTATTTGTGGAACTAGTAATCTAAACTGAGCGCCTATAAAATCACTCAAAAAAAATGGGGTCATATTTGTAATCATTCAAAGTATTGTACAGAGCCATTAAGAGTAATCAAATGATTCAAAGACATTAAATGAAGCTGTAGTGGGCAAATCTATGGATACTGCCAAAGCATCAGGAGGAAAATACCACATACCAACACAGTTAAGGTGATTTAACATTTAACACTGTAAATGGTTGCTGTGGTAGGATTCTAAAAAAAAAAAAAGAAAATGTTTTTTTTCTTTGCTATACAGTATATGTTTATTTAATTAAACGTTGACTGGAAATGGCTACTACATGCAGTCTACCAGCCAAAAATATTACCTACACAATACTGTATATTGCAATTTATCATTACTGCAATATCAGCAAACACAATATCCATATCACAAGTAACTAAATGTTTCCCATTGTTATGGTTGTCCATCTGACAGATTTACACTGTCAAAATAAGTGTCTGGAGGCATAATATAATATTAATTCAGTCCTAAATTTTGACCTGGTTTAGTCTTTTGATTTATCTCCAGTTTTGACTCTTCATCTCTTCATTCATTTTAACACAATTGAACTTTTTGGGTGTCTATGGTTAAAAAGCTCTAATATTATAAAGGGTATCCAAATGTGCCCAATCGTACTATTATTGCAAAATTCACACATTGCATGTTTTCTAATATTGTGCAGTGCAGGCCTAACAACTAGCTTCATCAGTACAGTATATTTAGAACACCTCATATGCTTCTTCATACAGATGTGAATCATTCCCAGACCACGTACAGCCAGCCACACCATTTATGACAGGACATTTTAATCTATGCATTTTTATCTATGGCCTATTCTTGGACTTCACCTGTCTTTTACGTTTTCCTGTCCCTGACTGTTCCCTCCTCTCATACCCCTCTCTCTCGGCACATCAAATATTCTGCTCACGCACAACTGCGGCACCCTTCCTCCAGTGCTCCCCATTAATCCACAGCACACAGACATCTTGGCCCACTGTCTCGTCTCTCAAAGTCTGGGCTGTTTCCACCGCAAGTGTCTTAGCACAGTCCATGAAGCCCGTCGTTCAATGCCATTTTAATGCATATATCAAACGGCACCTCAGGCACACAGTTAATGCAGAGGTCATTTCAGGACATGCACAGGCAAGCATATAGACAGATGCTACAGTAAAATACTAAGCACCAAAGTGGTACAAGAGATTTGTGCAAAGCCATTTACTTTACTATTAACGGCTAGCTGTGGGCTTTATTTCCCTGGGCAATCAATAAAGTTTACTGAATCAGTTTCTTGCACTTGCAAGATGACTTTATGCGACAAACTTAACTTGAGAACTATACAAAAAGGAAAGTTGGGAACCGAATAAATAGCTTGTAGTTTTTATGTTGTCGCTCCAAAATGAGTCAAAGGAGTAACATGGCAAACACAGTAAAGGTCATTTAAATAAGTTTAGAATTGCGCCTGTTATTGCAGGTTTATAACCTAGCACTCAGATTAACTTCTTTTTTGCAATGCCTAAAATAAATATTTTGAATAGTAACACAATGACATTATAACCTTGCTGCAGAAAAGTGTTTCATAGCACACAGCTTCTTAAAAGGACTAACGAACAAGGTTGTAGCTGGGATAAAGTCAGCTGCAGACATATTGAGGATACTCTTCTTATCCTTGTTTGTGTATGTCAGCTAAAACTGCTAAAACCAGACGTAGCCTACTCGTAGTTATTGTTGCAGCAGCAGATGCAGACAGCGCTACCCCAATGTGGAGAGTGAACATGTCGGTTGGATTGATCCCCTTCATCTTCCCTGCCTCTAATCTGCAGCAGGCTCAGAACCAGCTCCGAGCCTCATCAGCCTCCCACCTCTTCTGCTTTTTCACTCATCCTCCACTCCTGCCATTTTCAGACCCTTTACCCCCTGCCCCCCTCCCCTCCGCTCATTCATTCAGTTTAATTTTGAACTCTGTGCTGTAGACAGGCACACAGGGTACAGCTCCATGGTTACCTGGCACCAGGCCATCTCATTACACTGCCAATTGATTCTGGCCTGCCGCCATGTCCGCTGCCCACCACCCCTCCTCCTCCCACACCATTACCCCCGAGCTCTGCACCCCAGACTGTCTGCAGCAAAAAGCCATTTCAGAGCACACAGGAAGAAGCCAGGCAAACAGCTTCACTTTCAGGCAAGTTTAGAGCAAATGCATACAACACAGTGCCATAAATATATGAACCGTAAGAATCTTTTGTACTACAATTTCTGACAACATATAAGTTTATTAAAAGTGCATTCATTTACTACAAAAAAAAACTGACAAAGCAACATTTTAGAAAACTAGCAAATACACATTAAATTAATAAATCGTTATTTATTTGTTGTATTCTTGCCCTTGCACCTTACAAGACCGGTAAACTAGATTGTTTGTTATGTGAATGGAGACAATAAAAAATTATTGGCTGGATCGTTACATTTTTTATCAGAAGGTCTTCCATTCCAAATCATATAAGGTATACATTTTAAAACATCAGTTCAGAAGATTGTCCCCTTGATCTCAAGATAACTCCCTGCTCTTCCAGCTGACATTCGTCCTTAACTTGAGTCTCGACAAAACCTTAACACTCACTCTGAACCACTCACTTGTTGCCTGTCCAGAACAGCTTTCTTTCAGAACATTCATTCTTGTGTTATTTTAGTCCATTGTGTGCCCCTGTTCTATCAATGTGGACATACCATTCCTCTAAATACAATCCTGGTTTATATTTTCTGTCTTCAAATATTCATGATCACCTTAACTACAATCACAACAAAGACAAAAACATGCATGTTTTCTTGAATGCGGCCTATTGTTTGCCACCGTTTGTCTGTCTCCTTTAATTTTAATATAAAGTTGTCTGAAAAAAAAAAAGAAAAGTTACCCCAATTTCCTGAGGTACATTTAAGCATTGGTCTTACAGATAAACAGTCACTACTTGAAGAGTCCTGCTAAGTGCTCCAAGAAAATACATAAGCCTCCTCATCAGGGCGCACAAGGGAACTTTTATTACGTCAAAAGGCATTCATATTTCAAGGTTAATGGAGTATATAAAGTAATTATAGCATATTTTACCATGTAGATTTTTTTTAACACAAAAACAAAAGCAGCATTTACTACTTGTTGCCAGATCCTGCAGTGGAGGAGTCAGAAATGTGGATCGATGCGTAATGACTCATATGGTCCTGAGGGTTTTGGAGTCAGAGGCAGCCTGTGGGGTGGGTCCAGGGCGAGGCTGCACTGAGCATCTGTCTAGGTGTGACTCACACAGTTGTAGCCGGTGCCACCAGATGCCAAGGTCATGAACTTCAGGTCACAGGGGACTAGGCACACCAGGGTCAGATCAAAGACCATCTGACAGGATCCTCGCAGTATCAAAATGTCCGAGAGACATTCTTGGATAACCAGAAGAGGTTAAAATCATTCAGTAAAGGGGCATTTTGGAGCAGAGTTAGAAATACTCAAAATCCACTACTACTACTATAATATAACTGTGACCACTTACTATTGCTGTCACTATTGGTGAAGGTACTACTACATACTGTACCACAGCTTGGAATCAAACCAGGTATCTAGTTGTGAGGCAAGTGTGCTCACAAAAATGTATAATTTTTGCTCACAAAAATTAATAATTTTGTGTAAGTATGTTTTATATTTACTTCACTCAGAAAAAAACATTGTCACTTGTTTTCTGTCTAATATTTTTTTGATCATGGATTAAAAATGTTTTTGAATAAACTGATATTGCTAAACTCAGACAGCTGTTTTCAGTTTTAGAGAAGTCTGGTACAAGTCTTTGCAAAAAGATGGGAAGACAAAACTATTATTCTGCTCAAACATAAAAAACAGCGGCATTTGACAATGGTTTATTATATAGAAAATGTGTGTAAATTTGGCAAACAATTTAAAAAATTTGCAAAATAGTAATTAAATAATACATATGAAGTTATGTGAAATGTATGCATGTTTCAGAGAGACAAGGAACAATTCAAACCCTGAAATTTAAAGAGTGTTTCCATAAATTACTTGTATAGCTGTGATTTAAAGCAGGACGTCCAGTGAGGGTGGAGGGAACAGCTGTAACATCTGCAATGACACAAGGTTGTACCTTTTGCATTTGTGTCTGTAACCTCAGTTAGGCTATAAAGGAAGTGTGGAAATATTTCTGCAAGAGTTTGGCAGTGCCACAGTTCACTGGGACAATTTCCGCAAAGCAAAGGAAAAATGAATTCTTAAATGTATGAATGTAGTATGTCATGCCAGTGAGAAATAATAGTTTAAAGTTTTTAGGACTACATAATGTTTCTATGTCTACTGCAATTCATATTTTATCTGTCTTAACTTAAGATACATTTTCCACAGGATCATTTGTCAATGTTTTAGGCTATTGTACAAAAAATATGCACTGACTCAACAGTTTTAGTCTGTAAAGGTCAGTGCATCTACCCATCTACTATCTACCCCACTACTCTATCGTCCTTCTCTCAAAAGACGTAACAAAAAACAGACAAAAAACCTGGCAAGCTTGGTTTATGTTTAAAAGTGTATTTGATAACAAAATAGTAATAACTTACAAATACATAACATTTTAGCAGAATCTTATTGAAAAGCATACTTCAGATGTGGCATTATGATCATAAACAAAAAAATATTGAAAAACATGAACAATGTCCTCTCAGTATCACCAGATGAATATGCACTGGCTTGCGTGTAATATGATAGACTGCCATAAAATCCTGTTCTATCTAACCTTGATTTTCTGACAAAATTTTGGATTAGACTGGATAATATGAAAAGGTTAACTGTACAGCAAGCCATAAATAAACATATTTGACTGTATGACTACTCACAGCTCAATCATAAAACAGTAGTGCAGATTTTACAGTGTGAGTTTGTCATCCTGAAAAGTAAGAGCTCAAGATAGGCCTCCTTACTTTGGGGCCCCTTTGCTGTACATGTACATGGGTTGTTTAAGGACACAGTGAACCGGGCTACCCAATCTGGAGAAGGGGCCAGGCAAGGGGAGCCGTGACAGGACGGCCAAGAGGAAGAAATGCTTGTGGAATCCTAAGAGCTCAGGCTGCTGGCTTAAAGAGAGAGCAATATGAGAGACTGAGTCGATTGGCTGATGTACAAGGAGTGGGAGGAGCCTGTTGTCCTGGTAGAGAGTGATTTATGGTCTCTGGTTGTGGTTTAGAAAACTAATGATAAAGGTGCGTGTAGGTGATGAGTTCCTCCACTGATGTGCTCCACTGAGGCAATTTCAAAATGTTGATGGATGTTGTTAAACATAGATGACTATTTATGAAATAACTTATGTTTTGTTTGGGACGGGCTGAAATTTGGCCAGTAACCAAACACACCTGCGTATTAGAGCGAGCAGGCACACAGAAGCCCCCTCCGCTGCGTTCCTCTCCTTGTGTTGCTCCCTTTCTGTGTGACTGAGTCTGGGTCCTGCTGGAGGGGCTTTGTCTGTGAACAGTGGAGCCTGGACCGACCCACAGGGGCCGCAGCCATGAATACCCACACTGTGAGAGCCGCTCTTTCACTTCACACCACTCTCTGTACGAGGATGCCTGAGCAGTGAGGTAAGGAACGCACGCGCCCGTCCCCATGTACGTACACACCGCGGCCCAGTGAGTCATGGCACGATGAAAAGCCAGTGTTTTGTGCGTGAACCTTGTCACCCTGGACCAACATCCTGAGAGCCTTTCTCATCCAGCGGCCCCTGCCAAGCTTCCCTCTAATTAAAGACCATCGAGTCCAATAGCGTTGGCCCAGCTCCCCCAGACCGTGCCCCGTCCCCAGCCTCACACAGGTCCTGAGCACAGCGCCGTCTGAGAGGAATGTGAATGACTGCGGTGATTAACAACTTCTCAGGGTTTTTAATTCCGCACTTAGTGGTGTGCATGGCCACAAGATCTCTACAACCTTTAAAGAGAACAAAGGGCAATCGGCAGACAACTCTAATGCATTTTTACCACTATAAAATAAAGTACATGTACTACTACAATAATTTAAAATATTAAATAGACTTTTCACTTGATTGTTGAAAAAAATTATTTTTAGCAAGTATTTTGTAGAAGATAATTTTCTATAGATTTTTGAAAAATGTTAAAAAAAACACTGACTGTTGGTTCAAAATTGTTTTCAATTAATATCAGTAAACTAGTATATAACTGTAGTTCATTTTAAACTAAATTTCTTTTTATGTACTTAATATAGACAACCCCTGAAGTATCTTTGCAGCCCCCTAAGGGGCCCCAGACCCCACTTTGGGAACCATTGCTAATATTATAGGTTGTTCTGATTGTTGCTTTACAGCGTCAGGGAATTTGCAGCCAGTGTGAGAGCAACCAAAGCATCAAATTAATGACCAGACTAAGAGGCATTTACAGCATCTATTTATGTATTTCATTCAGCTTTCAGTTCAATACCATACAAAATCTGTTAGAAATATTAAGGTAGAAATATTAATGGTGTAGAAATGATAATAAATCAATGTAGCTTGTCTGTGTCTTTCTCAATTTTACTGAGTGAAACCTCGACATAAGACCCACTGTAGCTGCAAGCATCAACATTTATTTACTACATCTTACTACAGTGAATGGCCTTAGACCTAGATGTGTGCTCATTATTCAGACTGCACTCCAAACGGGTGAACACATTTTACCTCAGAATATGAATATATATGTTGTATGTTTAGGATCTCCCCTGACATAATAACAAGGTATACTTTTACTCCATAGGGAAATTCGTTCTCTGCATTTGACCCATCCTTCAAGGGCACTGGGACAACTTGTCAGGAGCAGGGGGCAGCTGCGGTGCAGCACCCAGAGACCCTTCTCCAGAGCTTGAGCCAGAATCCTGGTCAGGAATCTGGCTGGACCATTTAGCCTATTGTGCATATTTTAGGTTGTCCATAAATGTGAACATAATACATTTCTGGACATAATTTAAAAATATCTGCATAAATTTTACATATACAAATTAGCAATTTGTGGATTTTATTACCTCAACATAATCAAGCCTGTATGTATATTATAACCTACCCCATTTTTATTTCCAATAACATGCAGTAAAATCAATGTATTGTTAAATCATTAGTTTCTGTGTAAAACCACATTTGTTTAACAGCAATAAAACACGGGTACTGTTCTACTTAGAATTATTTGGCAAAAAATTCAATTGCTCCAATCAGCTGCTGGGTGTGTGTGTGTGGACTTTTGCCTGTGGTGGGGTGTTCATTGACATAACTGTGGTTTCCTGTATATTGTGTCTGTGTTTGCTGGATGACTCAGTCGCACTTTCACTTGTGTCGAGCAGCACATGAAACAAACTGCCCATTCAAAGTCATCACTGTCAGAAAGAGTTCAGAGTGAATCACATCCTCTGCCTCACACACAAACACAACTTGAAATCATTGTGTCTGTCTCATCATGTCCAGTAGTGACACTCCCCTCAGACTTTCCCTGCCACACACCTTATCTGTGAGTAAGAGATGCAGTGTTTGGCCAAATAGTCTAACGATGAGAAAGCAATGAATGACAAAATAATTCTTTGAAGCCATTTAGCTACAGAAATACAAGATCTACTGTATGCTTGCCCAATATAACAAACATATCAAAATTAGCTATATTAAATTATATTATCCCAAAACTAGAAGAACTCAGAAAGTGCAGTCCTCCACCAAAGCACTGGGCCTTTCTTGCAATGTTAATAATGGTAAGATATATCACAAGGACACAGACATGGAACTGGGAATCTTCTAATTCAGGGGTAAAGACTCCATCTTGTAATGATTCAGATGGTGTTCCCAATCCACACCAAAAACTAAAAATTTCTCAATACTGGCTCATCACTGACCTTTCCCACAAAAAAATCCAATGCCAATGATTACGTTTTGAGTTGTAGACTAACAAACAAACACAAGCAAAAAAAACATAACCTTCTTACCAGAGTTAAAATGTAGATATGCATGGCATATCATCATTCATTAATTATATAAAATTGCATGCTTTTCTAAGTAAAGTTTATTGCTGTATAGTAAATATATTATGCAATTATATATACATATTGAACCATATTTAACCAAAGCAGTCATATAACTACATAAAACAAACGCTTAAAAGAACAAGTGAACATCATCCAGACTCGCTGTGTCATAAAATAGTTAAAAATACACTTGCTGATACTCTTTGTTGCATTTCACTTTTCAGGTTTTCTTGACTAAAAAGGAAATTCTTGTCATACTGAGGATAAAGTGGCAAGAATCTGAGTTATGTGGCTTCTGTCCCAGCAGAAAAAACACAGTTAAATCCAGATGGAGAGGTACATTTCAAAGACTGAGAGGATTACAACGCAAAACCACTACTGCACCAATGAAAGGAATCCAGTCACAATAGTCCATGTTGTTAAATCAAATACCTTATTATGGTCTGACTTTCTGGCTTTTAAGTGTGCAATAAAACCAAATACACTTCAATATTACTACACTTCTGCGATGGCAAAATCATTCACAATTCAAGTCATATAAAATTAAGGGCCAAAATCATAAGTGGTAAAATGCTCTTTAAAATTCTTTGTCTCTTTAAAAATAATATTTTCAATTTGAATAAGTGAATAGTATTAATGTTAATCTAAAATACAGCAAAGGTTACAAACTTAACACCTGTATGTGTATATGTATTTGAAATATGTTAATTGTAATCTTTTCAGGTCAATGAGATAACTGACAAGCCTTAAGTTCAGTGTATAGCTTCCAGCCCTAAGTAAAAACTGGCAGTGACAGTGCATTTATGAAATAGGTCAAACCAAAGCAGTGAGTCACTTTGTGTGGTCTTCTGTCATCCACCACATTTATAAATAGCACCTTCACCATGCAGACCAAACAAAAGAGTCTCTTGAACAAACAGTGAAACAGGCCATTGGAGTTTTGGACAGATAAAATGGTGAAATGACAGTATGTAATTTTTCCAACAGTGCTATTAGTCCTGAGTAAGTACAATAGAGCAGTGGGTGTGACTTCCACCTGCAGGCCAGCCCAGGAAGTGAAGGCTTAACTTACCACTGGAAATATGGGAGCAGATCTCCATCCTTTTTCAAGTTCTCACAGTCACCTAAAAAAACAAAGAAATGAAATTGAATGTAATGATTGCTTAAACACATATATCTGGTGGATGAGAAGAAGTGGCTGTTATAAAGATTTAGGTCAGGATTTGTCTCAGCGAGTTATGTAACTGGGTATATGGACAAGAATAATAGTATTACATGAGAAACTGCAGTTCAAACAGGAGTTACACAGTGCAGCACAGCTCATATCAGACAGACATGTCCCAAGGAGGACTCTTATCTTTTTACTTGTTTCCTCATTTATCCCCAACAATGTATCTATTTGGATTCTTGGTCTAGTGTTTTACAATTCCCCAATGTCAACACACAGTGCTCCAACTTCCCCATTTAGTTTCACTTTGACAAACAGACAGACAGTCAGTCAGACAGACCCACAGATAGTCTGTTTGTCTCTGTTACTAGAATCTCATTAGCTTCTTGTCAATCTGTCACTGCCACTTCACTTTACCCCCTCTTTTGCACTAAAGGGTGGGATATCCGCATCGGTTGCTATGGCACCAGACATCTCCTCGTTTCTTCAGACAGGGGCTAACTGTATGTCTGTGCATGTGTGTTCATCTGTGTGAGTTAACGTGCATGTCTGTGCACACTCACATGTCTAAATCAGTGAAAGCAGAGCCCACATGTGCCAGGCCCCCCACGTTTAATGTGACGAGGTGTGGCAAGTGATAATCACCAGTCTGACGGCATCTCAGCATCTTTAGTGCAATCAATGCCAAACCCACTTTTGATTAGGATCAGTGACAAGAACACAGGTGTCCTTTTATTTATTATATACTTTTAACAATGCTCCATCATTTATTCATGAGGTTAGAGCAAATATGCAACAAGTTTAAATCTATGCTAAAACACTCTCTTGCATTTGCTTCCTGAAGAAGTGTGAACTCACAACTTACTGTACACTACTGTAAGGCCTGTATCACTTGTCATTTGTGGCCGTTATACTTTGTTCAAACTCCAGCAGAGGGCAGTATCTGCCTGACACCTTATAACACTTCCTCCGATCAACTCATTTTGAGTATTATTTTCTAAGCATGTCAACAAAAAAAAACACATGTCTAACAATGTCAACATTAATTAATTCAGATTTGTATATGTAAAACAAGTGGAACTACAAACAACCAAAACTATTAAATTACCTAAAACAGAAAGAGCTCTCAATCTGTAGGTCAGTCTGTCCCAGCAGAAATATGTGTTGCTATTCTTTTACAGAGGAATGCTCACTGTAAAAATCTATAAGCAGGCAGATGGTGAAGAGCCTTGTGTGTCTGTCTGCTCATACAGTGAGTGTATGCTGAAAGGTTATGGTGTTGGGTGAAGGAGGTGTGTTTTTTTCCACCCTGAGGGGCCTCAGGCTGAGGTAGGGCGAGGCGGGACTTCAGGGAGGCGCAGCATGGGGAGGGCTGTTGCAGCTGAACTCGGTGCACTGTTAACAGCACTCGGGGCGGGAGGTCATAGAGTCCAGCATTCCTCCAGAGCGCTGTCTGTTTACACGACTGCTGCTGCGCTGGGGAGGGGGTGCTCTGCATAGCTACACCATCAGATAACACTCATTGCTTGCATATATGTTCATCATCTACCAGAAAGATAAGAGGCCTTTATCCATTGTTTCACATGTTGAAAAGCTTTGAGGTGTTTGACTTGATTTACCCCCTGCTCCTCAATACACCAATAGAAAAGTGGTAGGAGTCTGCTAAGATCCTTGGTCAACATTACTCATACTGTACCCGACCACTCTCTCCTTTCTGTTTCACATATGGATACAGTCACCAAATACTTACTACTACTAAAGATGAATGAAGTGAAGCCAAACTCCTCTTTCTCTCCCTCATTTCCTGCCAAATGTCACTCTATCAATAAAGTGAAAATGCAAAAAAAATCAAGATATTAATTCATCAGGTGAGATGTAATTGTATTCAATTATCTATATTTACAATACATTTGTGAAAGCATTACATTAATAAAAACAAATACATGTACACAATGTCAGGGTTTCTTCACTAGCCCAGAGCAAGGCCAAGGGCTAGGCCATTACTCAGTCTGCATAGTCCAGGTACTTTTAAGAGGACTGGTTAAACCTCTCTTTGTCAAAAGGCCTGTCAAGTTATTGATGGAAAAATAATCTGGACTTGGCCTCTTTGGCTCATAATGAGGGCTGAACCTTAACTATATCTTCTCTAAGCTGCAGTTCTCCCATCCCAGTGCTCAGAGCCAGCTGGTCAGCTCCAGAGGCGACAACAGAGCAGGGGAGTGACACCCCAGCCCAGAGACAGTGCTCTGACTGTACTAGGACCAGGGAGGGGGGTCAGCACTGTCAAAGGCCCCATTGTTTAACAGGGCAGCCTAGTTTCACGTGCAGCGCATGATTCCCGGTGCAGTTCTGAACTGTAGCCTGGTCTGACCCACAGTGTCCAGGAGGATGTAGCCGGTGGCCTCCCTGAGCAGGTTAAAGTGTAACCGTGTCCGTGTTTTCTCAGGAAAGAGTGTTTATCTAGAGGACCAACACCGAGGCCCTTTGTTTGACTAAGTCTCGCCCTTAAAGTAAAGCTCAGTACAACACACAGGAGCCAGGTGGCCCTTGTCTCTTCCATGTATCGCTCATCGGTGCCCTGTGTTTGTATACATGTGTCAGGATGAGCCTGATGCAGATATGCACACAATTGCACGTCAAACAAATCTGAGAGATGGCACAGAAGAACACTTTGAGATTTTTGTTTCACTAAACAACGTACAAGTGCACAATGAGGGTGCAGGGTAACAAGTGAAGTCCCTATGTCATCATGGGGAGAAGCACAACTGTAGTTAATCAAAGGCAAATAGTGCAAAGAAAATGATGAGGGACAACATGGCTCTGTGCAGCGGGACACACCAAGTGAAGCAGGTTTGAGGGCACAACAGTAAAGACCTAAAACAAATATACAAGATGGATAAAAGAGTGATAATAACAATAAACTCTCCTGATTAAGCAACACCATAACCTGTTGTAAATTAGCTGATCCACTAAATGAGAAAAATACTACATAGGTCTATCAGATTTTTATGTTGTGATGTCAATTTATGTTGATGAGACATTTATGATTGAAGGATCCTCCCATTTCACATCAACAAACCATCAAAATTAATTTAAGGCCATTTTAATGTTTTTCAGGCTCTAAATTTGTAGATAAAGGACTCCCTAGTCTTGATTTAAACAAAATAAAAACAAGAAAATACACTCTTCTTTCCTTTCGACCACAGCGAATTACCTGTCTCCTAGCATGATTCACATATTGATTTGGCATAGGTTTATATTCAAGCAACCCTCTTATATATTCAGGTTTGGGAAAGGTACAAAGAGTACACTTGCTTGTGACCCCTTGTTGATGGATAAGTACTACTTATATAGTATAACACATGCATTATACTTACAAAAATACACAACAATCACATTTATGGCCAAACCATTTCCTGCCCCATAGGTGTAAGAACAAGTCATTGTAGCTTGAAAACAAAATAGTGTCACTTGGACAATGAATGCTTACATTAGCGGCTATGCAGTGACTTTGACACACTGATGATAACATTTCAGAGCTAACTTCAAGAGCTGAACTCCTTGTGGATCTTATACACCTTCATGTGCTGTGCATTAGAGTAATAAGCCATGACAAGGTAAGCTTCTTCCACTCCCAGAAGCATGCACTGAAGCATGCATGAACTATTTAAGCAGACTATGTGAATATTGAATAATAATCAAATGCATAATCTATGAAGTATTCCAGCATTTTCACTACAACAGTAACTTTTTTGTTATGAGCAATATGATGCAGATTGTTGAACTATATCTAATTTTGTACAAATAATTGAAAACAAAACAATGTATTGTATCATTTGTGTCTTTTGTTTCTCTCTTTATGATTCTCAAGATGAAGTTTCTTTTTTTAGCAGATGATCACACTGGCCAGCCATTCACATAGCCATGCATGACGTGAGCCACTGATTGCCCTTTGCTGTGCTGCAGACTACAGCTCTGTCACGTATGTTACCTGAGGAGGATCAGGGCCAACATCTGGATATGTTCTGAAGGCTGTAATTTTAGAAGTTTTCCAACTCTCCTAATGCCCTCTCAGTATGTTGTTTATTTTGGTCCACTATACTGGTTAATAGCCAATGTTTCTTTAAAACAACCACCAAATAACTGCAATGGCCAGAGACAGCCTCAAATCAGCATAAACAAATAACAAGTAATTCATGTCAGCACTATGGAATAATAGGGAAGAAAAAGCAACAAAGTGTAATCCAGATGTGAATAATAATAACGATTGTGGTCTTGGAATATTTTTTAAGATTTATACAAAGGGGGCACATCAAAATAAGCTAAATATTAGGAAGAGAGTAATAAGAAGAGGTCAAAAGGGCAGAGAGACAGGGAAAAAGGGAAGCAGTGTGGTTTTATTTTATGATCGACAGTGAACGTGTGGTCTGGCAGACGCACAAACAGTTAGTTTATTAGACTTTGTTTTACAAGGGGCTGGTCCAACTGCAGGCTCCGACCACTCATCTCCAGCCACGTCCTAACACATTGCAGCATGTCTTCAAAAAAAAACTCCATGAGCAGGTGTGACCACAAATCCAGAGCTAACATTCAGCAACCAAATTAGTTTATGGCAATCATCATCAGGGTGATTTTTTCCAAAGTGATCATTAAAATATCAACATCCAACTTACAACAATAGTGGTGTAATGTTTGTAAACCAACCTGGCTGACTCTTCACCAATCCTCCTTTTCAATGCTCATCAGTGAATAAAGTCACTCCGATTTACTGACAGAATAAACTTCTGTCTTTTTTTTTTGCTGTGAATGGCTGTGAGCTACACACTCAGGTGTAAACAAAAGAGGAAAGTGGCAGAGGAAAAGTATACAAATTAGACAATGATTGTTTTATTCTACGAGGATTTAAGAGGATATAACTTGATATTTTAAGATCAAGTTATATCATAACAGTTTTTTAACTGAGCTTTAGAAAAATGGGTTCACATTATGATGTCGGCATAACAAACTAAGTGTAAATACTATCCTCAATCATATATAATATCAGCACATCATTATTGTAAATAATGTTTTGCCAACGGAGGTATTAGCTGATTTGAGGCTTTTGCTTGTGGTATTTTGGTCTGTTTATTATAGTGTTGTAGTGTGCAAACCATTTAGTCAAGTCCTGTGTGATTGATCACTGCCATAAAAATGTCATTATTTGGTTGAGAAATGAGCATGACACTATCTTCATTTTACTTGTGCATGTTTACAAATAAAATGACCATAACTTTATTGGAGGTCTGGCCTTCCTCACAGACAACTGCTTAAGGAATCAACATATCAGTGATTTGACAGCTACAATGGCAGACTCTCGGTTCCCAGTCGCTCTGAACCACCAACCTCTGCACTGTGACCTTCAAGCGTGGCTGTTGTTGTTTTCCATCAGAGATCAGCAGCTAAGAATGCAAACCATGCAGAGGATGAAACATGTCTTTCTTTTTTAAACAACCCCCACATGTTTTTACTAATAAATTTGTTCCTATACATAGGGCTGCGTGGTATATGCTGTAGACGGTAGAAATGATATAAATTTGGCCTACGGTAGAGATTTGCGCTCTACCGTCCTATCGTCGATGACGTTATCGCACCTGCGACCTCAACATGGCTGCAAGCACAGAGACAGCTGAGCATAGGGCTGTGCCAAAAATTTAATTTAAAACTGAAATTGGATAAAGAATAGGGTCGATCTTGGTGATAAGCTTATAGCATTTTTATTCGATCTGGACACGTCTCCAGACAGTGCAGACGCAGATTACGGAGCAGCTGAGGGGTGCACATTGCCCACCTGTTACAGCGTGAGCAACAGAGAACAAAAGTGGAGTTTAGAGGAATAACCACCTAAAACATACTACGCATTTAAATACAAAAAAAAAAAAAAGCCTTTAAGACATCAACAACTGCAGCAACAGTGCTAAAAGAGGAGCTAAGCTAATGTTAGCATTTGCTGGGCTGCACAAAACCGGCAGTCCATCCAATCGTTTTACAGCGCAATTAAACCATAGGACAAACGGGCAAAACTATTCATATATATTTCACCCATCCTTACCCTGCGGAAACACCGCCAGAGTTAACAGTTTTTAATTGTAAACATAAAATTGAATAAAAAATCGAGATGACCAATATGGGGGAAAAAAACGTAACTAAATTTTTTGCCATATCGCCCAGCCCTAGCTTTGTATTATAATTTTTAACCTTAAATTTATACCACGATATATACCATTACCGTGAAGTGATTCGATTTATACCATGATATGAAATTTAGGTCACACCGCCCAGCCCTACCTATACAATATCTTTACAGTGCAATATCCAAATTAACCCAGATTATGTCTAACCTGTCGCTCTATGATAGGCTAATCACTTTGCCCACCTGTTTCACTTTCAGACTTTTTCCTAAGTGCCTCCATAGCGCACAGGATCACTGAATATGGGGCCAAAATGACACCAGTCAGTATTTCCAACAGCCCTAATCAACAGAAACCTGTAAAACGTGTAAGCTATTTTTAATTTGTTTCCTTGGAGGATATCCTTGGACACTGGACAGCAGAATGTTGTAGGTTTTCAACCAGGTGAAGGTTCCTCACCAGCTACCTCAAAATGTGAGATTAGCCAGTATCAATATAGTCCCCATAATATTACAGTAAATGAGCAAATGTATGTAGCAGTTCTTAAATTAAAGAGCATAGTGTTTAAGGAGAGATGCACAGCCTTCAGCTATGTGTAGGTAACCTTTTAAAATGTATAGAATCTAATGTGACGAAGTCAGATCAGCAGAATATATTAATGTCAAAATTGTGATATTTAGAGTGTAACCACTGAGTGATTTTACCAGTCCATTAGTTAGAAGGAGGTTGTGTTTGGTAGTTTACAGTACATAGGAAGTTCTCAACATTACATCTTTTTGTCCAATAAAAACTATCCAATAATGTAGTCTGTTTTAGTATTTTTCTGTGTTTGAGTTTTACCTCATACCTCTGTACACAGTACATACTCATACATTGTTATTATTATACAATATAAATGTAGTTAAAACTTCTGACCACAAAAGACAATTATTATTTTGACTAAGTTATTAGTCAATAGTCAGTTATCAATGTACATATTTCAGATCCAAAAAATGTCTTTCTATTGTCACAGCATCATTATCCATGGTAGTCTCTTAAAGAAGAGATTATTTGTTGTCATTTTCAATTTGCTATGTGAATGACAAAGATCATCGAGATCATGTCTTTAAAGAGGTCACAGTGCACATGAACTTTAGCTTTGACCTTTGACCCTAATCTCCAGACTGCAATCAGTTTTAGAGCTGTTGCTCAAAGTGGGTTATTAAGTGGGCCACTACAAATAACAACAAATTAATTCATAAATAGTTTAATAGATATGATATAATGTGTAAACAATATTTAAAAGAACAGTATAACATAGCAGAGATGTAATTTATTAGCTCTGTAATGACTGCAGACTCTGGTGCAGAGGCTTTTTCTAACCGCTAGGGCACTGAGGGTCTTCTGACACACTTTTCAAATCAGGAAAATTACACATATCAGTTGGAATTTTGTTTTTCAATACTTCAGTCTGATGAATTTTATTTTTTGCTTCATTGCAAAATCAAATGCACTTGAACACTTTAAGTTTTTAAGATCTAAGCCTGTTACAGAGTAACTGTGGCCTGAACCATGGCCTAAAAGTGAGCAAGTTTATAAAGTCTTGCCCTAGGTGTGTGTCCATACCTCAGTAATAACTGAGCGGAAAATTAAAGACCAAGACCAGCAAATATTAAACCATGGATTGAATATGACAATGTGCGTGTGATTTTACAGCTTTACTTGCATTACTTACAAAATTTGCTGGACAGTCAGGGTCCATCTTTGCTTTTATCTTTTTAAGCTTATTTACTAGACCAGTAGAAAATGAAGCAAACACGTGTTATGGCTATGTATGGTGTCATAAAATTAATTGTATGGAAATGATTCTATCATTGGCTTTGTCAGCATTTAGCAGCGTCTGACAGTTGGCACACAAAAATGTATATCATAATTTTCAGTCTCAGTGAGAACATCTTTCTATAGCCAATTCAAACCAAGATTAAACTTACTACAAGTCATCACGTAAACAGAGAGCGACTGGACAGTGCTGTTGCCTCCTGTGAGTGACGCATGTTTGTATTTATGGACATGTGAGATGTCTGAACAAATGAACGCAAAAAAACTGACATACCCAGAGACGAGCAAAGGCACTGAGTTAAGAAATTAACCATGTTTAAGTCCTATATACTTTACAACACACACACACACCCTGCTCTCACTTATACACACATACAAAAATAAACAACACGGCACCACAGCACTCAAACTTCTGCCAACACCAAACAAAAGTCAGCTGCTGTGGGGAACTTACCCTTTTCCTCTAAGTCTATTTGTTGTTTCAGTCCAGTTTGAAAAGTTCATTCCTCAGATTGCTTTCTTCTCACGACAAAGGCAAAAATCTCTCTACTGCAGTTCTTGTTATTTCTTCAGTGCCAGATCCAGTTGTGTGTCTGCCCTGCTCTCCGTTGCTCGAGCTGCAAACATGACAGCGGTGATAAACAAGCGATTAGCCTGAGAGAGACCAGTGAGTGCCTCCAACACACAGGTGCACGCTGACTCCCAACCAACAAACACAGAGAAGCACAGTAACACAGTATGAAGCAGCTTCTTTTCCAGTGGCTCCAACCTTACTCCACCTCCCTCCCCCCCTCAGACCCCTCACCCCCCACCCCAAACAGCTCCAAGACAAAAACCAAAGAGAAAGAAAGGCAATCCTATAGTCTTTGTTTGTTAAGCTCCCATTAATTAACAAAGATTACTAAAGTGACATACTTACCATACTTGTTTTTGTATTCGTTTATCCCATATATACCAACACATGAAAACACATGTACTTCACATGTAAAGTCATGCCAATGAAAAACACACCTCATGACAAAATAAGAGTCTAATAATGCCTAAATAAACTAATTGTTTAGGAGTTTACAGATAGCAAAGCACACACTCTACACTAGTTGTAATTGTATGGTATGAATGAAAATACTATTTAACAATGTCATGTTTTGACACACAAACAAGTCAGACTGAATAATACAGAGCTATTGACTGTTCATGTTTCATTTTCAGACTACTATATCGGTGTACTGCACAGTGTAAAAGTGTCTGATAATGTGCACCAATGCAAAGCGAGCCTGAAAGGACTATGTTGAAATTTCAGTTCTATAAAAGAGGCAAGGGGAAGACTCATGCAAGCTCTCAGGAGACATCATTCAATGTCTCCCTTGGGCAAGAGCTGGCCTCAAACAGCTCTTGCTAGCTCTTACTTGTCTTCTTAAAAAACAAAACACTATTATTACTGATATGGACCATGTTCCCTAAATGTATAGTAGTCAGTTAAAAAGTGTATCATATCAAGTGTTTACTGACTGAAAGCTACAGTATAAAGTAGAGATGACAGCGACTTGTCGACACTGCAGTGCCTCTATCCAGCTGGCGTCTAAATTTGCTACACTACTTCGACTTGCTCATGCGCTCTGAGTAGTTTAGCCCATCTTGAGAATATGAAGTGGCCTCACTAACTCATGACAGCTGTGTCAAACCCTATTAGAAAGCAAGATGACTAGCCCTGTTGTTCAGAGGCAAAAAACTAAACATCAAAGTTTCATATTTGCTATATTCACTAATACATTTTGCATAGAAAAGTTAACATTTATTATGTTCTATATGCAATGCAGCATACTATTTTAGCATATGTCTCTGTAATTACAACTAGTAGGAACAGCTAGAAAGAAAGTGGCTCTTTGTGATTTTTACATGTGCGTAAAATGATAATTCAGACCTATTATTTTTTAACAAAAAGAAATTGTTTGTAAACAACTCTCTCCATGCAGTCTTCCTACCTAGTTGTCAGTCTCTTCTCTGCACTTCAGGCGTGGACATTAGTCACTTCTGCTTGTGTCTTTCTTAAGGACCTACAAAATGCTGAGCAATGTGTTTCAAGGCTTTTCAGTTGTTACCAGGTCACAAGTCACTGTCCGTAAAAGATTAAAACCAGTAGCTGAGGAAAAAAATATTCAAAACTGCAAGCCAATGCAGGATTTATTGAGGATCTTAGTTAGGTTTTCTGAAGAAATATTAAGTGAGATAGAGCAATCTTAGTTTAGTAAAGTAATAGAAGCAATAGTTTGACCCAGATTTTTTTTTCTATGAGTTTCACTTAAGACTCAGTAAAGTGGGATATAACTGAAATATCACCAACAACTTAGTGATTAATCTACTTGTTGAGCCACAATAAACTACAAGGTAGGCTATGCCGAAGTGTTTGTGATGTCATTTAGCCCCATCTAGTGTCGTGCATCTTGCACTTCCCATCTGCTGACTTAGTTTTTCTTTAGACTGTTTATCACGTGTTTAAATTACACGTTTATTTTCTCAAAATAATTCAAATAATTATTTTTAATTAAGGAAGGGTTAGGATAACCAAACCATGGGAAATGGATCAACCCCTGCTTGAATAAAAGAGGGAAAGTCAATCACTAACGCAGGAACATTTGAAATTGAAAAATTAATTTAAAATTATTTACAAAAAATATGTGCATTATTCAAACTGGAGGGACTTTTTTATTAACTAGCTAGCCTTAGCACGTGCCTCGTCGTGAGTTATTGAGTTAACTCGTGCTATTTAGCGTACGAGCTAGTATGGACATTGCTTTATTTTAGCAATTATTTTATTATTCATTATTCAAATTGTGTTGTTGTTCAATAAAAAAGAGCAACATAGCCATACCAAAGCAATAAATTAAATAGAGTTACCCACCTCCTGTGTAATGTGAACTAGCAACACCACCAGATTGTTACATCCTGGCTTCTTCGTTGGTTTTATTGGTTTTCTAAAGAATAAATATGAGGTCCTCGTCATGAATAATATGTTATGTATTCTAAAACGTTTGCATAATTTGGGGTTTATGTCACTTTTTAGAGCCAAGCGCGCACACAGGAAGGATAAAAGATCACTGAAGGTAACACTGGGCTTAAATGAAGTACAGGACAAACCAGACCCAGACACTACCGACACTACACTAAGCAAGGTCACTGCCAAGCTGCAGGAATAAAATTTAATTTAAATCAAACTTAATGACACTTATTTCAGAATTTGCGAGTGTACGTCTGTTTATTTTCTTGCAAAACAAATACCATCTTTGAAATGAAATAAAAAATAATACTTAAAAGCTTAAGATGTTTACATATAGTAGTTCTGATATGTTTGGGTGTTGTATACAATTCTTACTATCTTCCTTTATTTGTTCTTAAAATCATAAATAGTTTTTTTCTTCATTTTTGAAATACAATAAGTAAACATTTAAATAATCATACATAACCAAATATACTGCATTCAGAATCTAAAAAGCTGTGTGGTTAATCATAATTACAGTGTCTCAGGACTTTCACGTTTAATAGTGACATTAGGATCATAGTGTGGTGATAATATAGGCACATATATTAAACTCGTGAAAACAAGGAGAAGTTTTTATACTGATATGACATTTACAGGTAAACCATTGGCTTGAGCACCAGAAACAATGAAGATCGGTACTCTTCCACTGGATTGTCAATACTTTTTTTGCGCTGCTTTTACAGGAGGGATTTAGCTACAAGCTAATTATCATTTCCAGATTTCATCATTATGTCACAGTGTGTAAAGAGGCAGGACTGTCTTTGCCTGCTACAAGACTAGGGGGATAGAGGTTTGGTTTCACCCTCTTGTGTCAGAAAAAAAACGGATTCAAAACCCATCCAAAAATACCCTGTTTTTTTTAATGCAACAACAATTTTTGGATACATGCGCTCAACAGAGGGGAAAACATGGCCACCAAATCTGTAGCTGATTCTCGTTATGTCCTCCACACTACTGTACAACATTGTTCCTGAACAGTGTGTCTAATACATTTGCCACAGTTGCTTTGAGACTTTGAAAGGAGCCGGGCTTGTCGTTCTTGTTGTTGTTCATGTTGTTGTTGTTCATGTTGTTGTTGTTCATGTTGTTGTTGTTCATGTTGTTGTTGTTCATGTTGTTGTTGTTCATGTTGTTGTTTTTGGTAGTTCGCAAGATTTCTAGCAGTTTCAGATGTATTTCAAGCAGTTGATCTAAATGGCATATTTTTCATTCCTGCATCAACATTTCCCTCCAGTTGAAACTGTGATTAGGTCCATGTGTCAGAGGCAAAATGGGTGGGTCAACCAGCTGCCACACTCCAGTTTCTCCTAACTCTTCACAAGCACAAAAGCCCAAGTAGGGAATCTGCACAGAGACAAGAAAGATACAGATATGTTGAAGCATGAGAGATATAAAGATATAAGCAGGGGATAAAAAAGGAAGATTTAGAGCATCACAGATGAGGAGGCACACAGACCTTTCGAACAACTTGGACAAAATCTTTGGAGTTTTGAGGGCTTAGACCTTGTATTTGGCGAGTGCAGGCCTCAAGGGAGGAAGCATGGGCAACAATCAGGACTGTGTTCCCTGTGTAAAAGATATAGAGACCAGTGAGTCATCATTAGCCACCTTTCACTCAATAATTAATGCAGGTCATGTAAGCAGCGAGGTCAGAGTGTATAGCATGACCTTACCTAGGTTTTTGCACTCGGACAGAATTTCTCGGGTCACTTGGAAGCTTCTGCTGATGTACGTGTCATAGGATTCAGACGCAGTTAACTTGCTAACTGGACAATGAGGTCTAAGAAGAGAAGGATTGAATTTGTAGGTTAGTAGAAAAAACAGCTACAGCTGTGTTCAAAATAATGGCATTATTTTCTCAAATGCCTATGCATTGAGAACACTGCTTATTCTATTACAAATCAAAACATGAACAAAAAACTATCAAATTTATTCCTTTACAGAAAGTGAAGAAAAAGGGGAATATTAGGCTGTTCAAAAATATAGCAGTGCCTGCACTTTTCTTAACAAACACAAACATTTACTGTATAAATTGAAAATGCTTTAAGATTTTGCTTTCCTGTAGATTTCTGAATTAATATTGAGTTGTATAACCATGTTTTTTGAGAACTGCTCTTCATCTGTGATGCAAGGAGTCCACTAATTTCTGGCAGATATCACAGCCCAGGATGATTGGACTACATTCCACAATTCCTCTGCATTTTTAATGTCACCCCATGGCCGCATTACCAAAGTGCTTGCCTGGGCTGAAGCCCAGGAGCCTACTGAGAGAGGGCCTATTTCAAAAGGAGCTGTTTGAAACGCAAATTTCTCTCTACTGTTGCATCTCTTTCTCTCGCTCTTTCAGCTACTGAAGTGTGAGTGCTCCTCCCCCCTCCCCTCCTGTTTCTGTGAGACAAACACAAGAAAGTCTAGACTCAGCTCCACCCAACTCGCAATACTATTGGTTGTGTCTAAAAAGTCACTTCCTGTGCCAAATACATACACTTTTTAAAAACACTACAAACTGTATATTCATTTATGATATTCATTCAAGTTGGTTATGGTTAGGGATAAGGGTTAGGGTTCTGGACACTTATGATTGGTTGCTGTGGGGAAGTGGGGGGGCAGCCTCGAACAGCGGCACATATCTCTACCTTCACTCTGAGGTATTGGGGTCGCACAGCGCTTTTTAATCAGTCTAATACAAACAACTAATGCATTAAAAAGTCCTGGACACAAAATTTAGTTAAAACTGAGTATTGACAGACCTCAGCCTTTTCTATAGGGTTTTCTATAGGGTTAGGTCTGGGGATTGTTTGGGCACTCCATAATGTTAATCTTGTTAGTCCTGAACCAAGATACTGCCCCTTTACTGGTGTGTTTTGGGTCATTGTCTTGTCAAAACACCCATTTCAATGGCATTTCCTCTACAGCATAAGGCAACATGACCTTTTCAAGTATTTGGATATACTGTATTTAATCTGGTCTATGATCCCTGCAATGTGATAAATAGGACTGACACCTTAGTATGAGAAACATCCCCGTATCATAATGCTTTACGGTCTCCACTGTGTACTGGGGCTTAAACTCAGTGTTTGGCTGTGCCATTTCTCTATAGGCCAATCAATGTGTTCTTGTAACCTCTTCAGCACAGGTCTTTTTTTTAACAACAAGACTTTGCAGGGGCTTCTTGCTGAAAACTTGGCTTTACAAAGGTGTCTCCTAATTGTAACAATACTAACAGGTATTTTTATACATTTATACATTTTTATACATTTCAAAATGGCCTTTGCCATTTTGGCTATTCTTCAGCCCATTCGAATTACAATTATTGGTTTTCTTCCAAGTCTTTCAGGATTTGGTCGCCATTTTAGAGCATTTGAGATCATTAGCTGAGCAGCCTCTCATTTTCTGAACTTCTTCATATGTTTTCCCTCTCCAATCAACTTTTTAATCAAAGTACACCGTTCTTGTGAACAATGTCTCAAATGACCCATTTTACTGCAATTTTTTTTAAGAAATGCAATGTAACTAGCAGGCACATGCGTTGCCTTTGTCCTTACTTAAGGGACAGCTGTTTAACGCCTGATTTCTTAAAGCTGACTGAGGTCCCTGATAGCACAGCACACTGCTATTATTTTGAACATGCCCCTTTCAATTAATTATTCAAATACAAAGAATTAGCAGCATACATTTCATAACTGTTGGGTCTATTGGTTTTCTATGACTCTACTACACTTATTAGTAAGTTAGTTGCCATGTAGAAATATATTTTTTACCAAAAACAGTGATTGTTTTTTCTTCATGATGTTGGACTGCTATTTTTATATTATTTTATTTTGAACACTACTGTAAAAGGACATACTTCAGATGACTCTGTTGGCATCTGTGTACCTGTATGTTGTATCCAAACTAAAATTAACAGCAGCCAGTTCAGATGGGGGGATCCAGGTGGGTAAGCAAGTGCCTGCAACCCATTTGGTCCATTCAAACAACCCTGGCTCCACTCGGATTTTTATTTTCCCATCCTGTTGAAGACCTTGCATAAAATTAAGAACACAGAGGAACTAAGAAACAGCAACCTTGATTAAATACATCATTTACAACTTTGGTAGTATAAAAAATTTGATAATATTGTATAATTAGTTGATAAAGTCCATGATTATAGCAACAGTCTTTTTTTTTTTTTCTTGTCTTTTCACTTCTGAAATTGGCACAGCAAATGATCTGTCTCCTAGTGTGCAGTGAATTGCATATTTATTTGGAATAGCTTTTATGCTGAATGCCTGTCCTAATGCAATCCTGTCCATTTCTCCAGGCTTGGACCACACAGGACACATGGAGAACATTTGCTTGTTTAATACAATTGGGTAAAAAAATTGTAATTAAAATACTAAATAAGCCACTATAGAGTTTCAAAACGAAATGGTTACAAAGTGTTAAAGATAGTGGTTAGAAACAGAACAATGCTACAATACAATTGGTTACCCTGTAGAATGTGCTGAGCAGTCTGGATGCAGCGAAGAGAAGGAGAGCTGTAAACAAAGTCTATGACTGCATTGCTTTCCAATAGGGCTTCACCTGAAAACAGTGGTTTGGTAGCAAAAAGAGACAAATAAGAGATTTTTGACAAAAATATAGCCATTTATGCACATACAAATTTTGTTGCTTATTACATACCTACAAGCCGTGCCTGTGTTGAGCCAAACACAGTTATTGGGCAATCTTTGTCATAGTCTCTCTGACCTCCACTTCGGGATGGTAAACTGGATGGCATGTTGAGATTTGAGCGAATGTAACGACCTAGAAAAATAATACTCGTTTTAAATAAAAAGGTTACTTTGTAAATTTTGATCTATATGAGTATATCCCTTGTTTATTCACCTTTGGAATCAAAACACTGAGAAATCCAGTGCTTCCCGAACACCACATCCATCCTCTCACCATGACGACACACAAACAACCTCCTCTTAGATGGACAAGACTGAACAGTTGACCTTGACACCTGAGATATAGTCCCACACAGATGGAAATATTAGGCACCTACAGTATTTTAAAGTAATTCTAAAAACACACCCTCAACATGCACAGAAATATATGTATTTATGTGATCTCCCAACATATACCTACCTGCATTGGAGGACAGAGGCCAGAAAGGCTGGGCGTATCAATGAAGCTGTCTAGCAGACTGTCATTAAGCTGTCCATCAAATAATAATCCACCTACAGTCCTTGCAGAAGTCAGCGGAGAGGCACAGTTGTGGATGGAGTGAGAACTGTCGATCAGAACAACCAAATGTTAGTGTTTTTTATTTGCAGAGAGATTATGGTCAGACTGAGAACATATGACAGGGCTGAACTGCCACAGTGAACAACATAATATTGCTCGCATTTCTCATTAATACGAGAAAGTTTTACGTTATAACAAGATCTTTTTTCTCATTAAAACATGATAATATTGTGTTAAAACGGGAGAATTTTTTTGTTATAACGTGAAACGTTGTTAGGTTGGACATCACTAACCACTCGCAGAAAACTGCAGTGGTATATTTTCATCTACAAAGTAATATTGGGAAAACTTCCAGGATATCTCTGTAACCTACCTTAAATAAAAGGTATAGAAAAAATAAAATAAACTTTCTCAAATTAACAAGAAAAGCTACTATTTTTTAAGTTCACTGTGGCAGTTTTGCGCTTCCATAAGAACATACATAGATGGAGCAAAGATTTAAGTTTAACATACAACAACGGCATACAAAATATGGTAAAAGGAATTCCCGTTAAATCATCCACTGATAAAAAACTCTAACTATGCGGAAGGACTGTAGCGGGTGTGAGGAAAACAATCCAAATCTTTGACTGTTCATTTGGGGAAAAAATGCCAACTGAAGAGATTTAGGTGACGTCATGTGTATTTATTTATATTTATTTATTTCTAAATGTACATTATAGTTGCAACTGCATGTTATAATCAATTTGATGCTTACCCATGGACAACCCAGGTGTCAGACTCATCAGCACGGTTCACATAGTTTTCAGGTAGAAGACCAGACAGCCCAGTGCCAAGGGATGTGCCATAGACCCAGCCTTCACTGGCAGTGCTCTGCTCCACTGGAGACATAAAGATGAAGTCTCCTGGCGCCAGCTCCAGTTCATCGTCATTCTGAGGCACGTATGGGTACATAACTTGAAGTGTCTACACAGAGAGTATGGTTACAAAATTACTGCACAGAAAAACTGTATTTTTCCCAATCTAATAGTTACTTGAAGTTCTAACCCGATAATAGCAAACAAATAAAAAAATAAGGATACCTCGTGATTTGCAAACCGAATATCCCTAGAGAAGAGCACAGCTAACCAGTCACAGCCTGAAGATGCATCAATTTCCTTTGCCAACTTCTCTAAAACTGGGAGGTGGTTTGTTTGGAAGTGATACGCCAAAGTTACATGTAGCTGTTTTTTATGGGGTTCAACATGAACATCTAGATTAAGAAGATAAAGACACATAGGCTTAAACATCAGAACTTAAACACTTTAATAAGTTTAAGCAAAAAATCTAAGGTGGCAAACCTGCTTTAGATGCTGCTTCTGTGGCAAAATCAGCTGCAAAGCCTTTCAACACCTCTGCTACCTGCTCCTCCACAAAAAGGCCAATAAATGTTGTGGAGGTGTAAAGCTCAAGTGGCAGAGGTACTGGGATCCGGCCCTTCCAACTGGTGACTGTGCTCTGGAGAGCATCAACCAGAGCCTCCACCTTTGCATCAGGACACTATTAAGGGACAAAAAATAAAGCATTTTCATATTTTATTAAAGCAGATGTTTTTTTGCTCACAGAGATGGAGAGCAATGTTCACAAATTTACATCCACAAGGATATCTAAACAAGTTTAATATAAATATTAGGGCTGGGAAAAATATCGCTTTAACGCAGTGCATTAATTTATTTAATTGCGTTAATTTCAATTGACGCATCGATTAATTTGATCACAACAAATATGACAACACTGACAGAGGCAGCAACACGCCATGGGTCTTCCAGCGGGGCAGAAATGCACCGCGCAAGCGTAGAAGATGACACATTTCTGTTTCCATCCATCAGGTGCGTTCGAGATGAGCCAGACTTGCGCAGTTTCGATCAGTGTCGGTCTGTGGGCAGTGCACGCAGGTTAGATTTGTGTCCGCCTTTTTTTTTTTTTAAATACAGACTAAAGTTACAGTTTTGACCTGGATAAACCAACACACGCGAGAAGTAGATTTTGGGCATGATGGTGCGTGATCTAAGCCACAAACTGTCCGACTTCAATAAAGGCGTTTTTCCCCTCCTCTCATTGCGGCCGTGCACTCTCGTTCACAATCCAGGTGAGGCGCAGTTCATCGGAACGAGCCTAATGCAAAAACTGAACGAGCTAAAGCAACATGAGTGACCAAAAAGACACATTGGTGACGATTTGAAGCAGAATTGTCCATTTAGCAGACAGAAATATAGACAAAACAAAAGTTATGTGCAGTCTATGCAAGGATGAGTTCAATTACCACTGGAGTAACACAGTTCATAGTATTTACACTGTTGTGAACCACAACCATTGTTATTAATTGAAGAATTAAACTTATTTTTGTTAAAGTTCTAAAAGAGATTACACATGCTTTTTAGGTAAGTTTTGTGTATTTGTTGGTTGTACCTTATTTAGGCAAACTTTGTCTGAGTTACAGGTCTCAGAGAGACAATTTATTTTCTTTGCAAGTTTTGTTTCCATTGCACAAGTTTACAGTAAATTATGTGAAGGTTAATTCAAAATAAATGTTCTAAATTTACAATTTTGTGTTTGTACGTGAATTCATAATAAGATTAATCGTGATAAATTTTTTTCAGATTTGCGATTAATTAGTTTTTTTTTTATGGATTCCCGGCCCTAATAAATATATTTTACAAATTATTATTAGGTTTTCCCATTACAAACACTAAATCCATTTATAAATGTAATATTTCCCTTTATTATATGTTTTATGGCTGATTTGAGATATAAGATAGTAGATCAAATGTATATAATGTATGTATGTACTATAAGTTATAATTTCTTCATAAATAAACATGTAATATCTTTGTATGAACTGATTACTCTCACGCACTGACCATGAAGAACTGGCAGAGGGTGATGTGGGGGAATATGTTGTGTGCCTTATTCTTGCCACAGGCCAGTCGGGATTGCTGCCAGAATTGTGACAGCTGCTGGAGCAGTGGCCCACTCGGTCGTAGATACAGCACATATTCTCTGGGCAGTGGATCATCCAGGAATGGGTCATCCAAATGAGAGAAGAGCCTGGCCCAAAAGAGCAAAGATAGAGTGGTAAAGTAACATTAACATTAGAGAGAGAAGGCACCATGATCAGTGCAAGACTGATGTGCATATTCACATATATAGCTAATTTTGCCCATCATTAGGGCAAAATTTCTATGTATGAATCTAGATTAACATAAACTGAATCTTTTTTTAAGTTACAAAGTGAGTGCATCAGTGGGTCAAAAAAAATCTTAAGGCCAGGTGCTCTTCAAGATCAATGGAACAAACATAAGTTAAAAACAGAAGAGGGATCCGAGGCACTCTGACATTATTAAAAATCCTTTAATGTGTGAGGGACATTCCAACCATAAACTAAATCATTATTCTCACCAGTCACAGGCTGCCTGGACATTTTTACCTCCTGTTGATACCAGAGCTTTTAATCTGCAATAAAAATAAGAAAGAGAGAAGTCAAGTCAGAAAAACAATAGTTTAACTTTCGGATGCTTTTTATAATTAGAGAAACTTTCTGTATCTCCCGTGACATGACTGCACTTTAAATCCATTGAATAAAATGTGATGTTTTGCATTTTAATCCTAAAATATTAAGGCCATTGTGCCAGAGCAGCTCACAGCTCTATCTGTGCCATCAGACAAACTTCACTGTGGTAAAGCTGATTACATGGTTGATTGCACAAAACTTAATTAGCCTCTTTTTTTACAAACCTCTAGTGTAGGTCATCCCAGAAGGGAATCATTCTGCCTTGATGGGGTCAACAGAAGATCTGGTAACATCCTCTCTAAAGGACAACTGAAATTAAACTTTACTTAAAACCACTATCATATTCACAGGGCTGGACATTAATGTTTTAAGTAAACTTAATAATTATTTAATGTTTTTAATACTCTCCGAAAAGGGATGCTCACGTTAGGTGTTTAAGGCTGCAAAGAAATTAAAAGAAAGTATTTTAGTGCTTGATACAGCTGTTTACACAGAGAAACAGCACAAAGATGAAAAAAATAAATAAACAAACAAACAAACAAACAAAAACTAGAAGAAAAGAGATATACAGCTATTTTTGCCAATGCATGATGGGAAGTTTAACAAGACTGGAATAATACTGGTGCACATCGGTCTAAAACTAAACTCAGAGCTATAAGTTTAACTCTAAACTTCAGACTGATGTCATAAAAACATTTTCAGGTGATGAATTAATTAGGGGTGTAACGATACGTTTTTGCAACAATATGTATCAATTAGAACTGTTTTGATCCAATTCAAGAACAATATAATTTGGTATGATTCAACACCTTCATATTGATATGATCGATACAGCAACTGTTCGCCAAAAATCATAAAATTTTACTCTCAAATGTCACATCACAGCCGAGGTTGATTATGTCTAGCAGACCGAGAGCGAATATAACATTTTATTTAATTAAAAACACAAAAACTACATCCAAAAAGGCATACCTGGTTTTATTTGAACATGCAAATTTCCAATATCAATTTTTCCAATATTATAATTTTTTTTCAATATACACTATCTAGAAAACAATACAATTTGATACAAGGTAATGCTTAAAGATATAGTTGTATCATAGAAATAAAAAATCAATACATCAATATAGTAACTCTAGCGTTACACCACTAGAATTAATCAAGTTTTAGATTTTTTTATGAAATGAAAAAGCATGTCAGGTGGCTCTGCTGTAACTAAATACAGTACTGGAGCTTTGGTCCATTAATGGCTACTTGGCTAATTTGCCCTCTAGTCATAAAGATTGACTGCAGAGTAGAGGTCATAGGAGTAAACAGCCCATCTAGTGGCTAGTGGTAGTGAATCTGTTGTCCTCTAGAGTGAAAATGCTTTCTTTGTCTGTGATCCATGCACTGCCATCTCCTTTCTGAAAAAGGTCTTTAACACTAGCATTAAAGAAAGCACTGTCCCAAGTCAGGGGAAAAGAATCCTCTATTGTCTCCATTAGATCAACCAAAAGCAGGCCTTCACATCACTGCCTTGTCCTATTTAGAGACTACCATTACTGTCCCTAACTATGGTGTTGCTTGTCACTGAAAGGCCTATTTAAATCAATTCAAAACAGAAAGAAACAGAACCAGTAAAGTTCATTAGATAAGCCTGTATTGCCCCATTTGTGCCAGGGTTTAGTGTTGACTCTGCCACTCATGCATTCACATTCACCCAGCTATTTTTACATTCGTCCTACTGAAAGAGGCCTAGATCTCCTGGCGTCCCCAAACCCTGGGGCAGTGTGGCCTGACTGAGCGGAGCAAGCAGCATGGAAACGCCACTGCAACAGATCGATCACACACACAGACTTACAGTAGGGATGTCAGGATTAAGCTATTTTTATGTTACTCACAATTATAAATGTCACGGTAAAATAACTGTATGAATTGTAGAAGTTAGGCTTTCTCTCCAGTCCATAGTACATGTTTTTAAGGGCCTTCAGGCTAATCAGGCTAGTACAATTAAAAAGTAATAAAAACACAGCAAAGACTCAGGAAGGTTGACAGTTTAGCATGAAGTAAACATCAATTTGTTAAAAGTTTGCTTAAAATTGTGACTCATTCATCATTTAATTTAAAAAAATGTTCAGTGTTTCTTTGGTGACCTCAATAATCATGAAAATTGTACTATTTCATCTCACAACAGTCGTGACACTAAAATTTGACATTGTGTCATCCCTAACCTACAGACAACAAATGTATGAATGAACAAGCTCTGAGATGCTGTTTACTGATTGTTGTGTTTATAACACTATAGACTCAGTCTACATGGTCTTGAAGGCTTTGGAAGTTGTTGGCTACACTCTTCTTATTCACAGATTCCACATGGTGCTGAAGCATAGGAGGAAAACAGAGGGGATTTTCTCCAGGAAGGCATGATGGGATTACAGACAGATGTGACTGTCAGAAAATCCACTCTGTCTAGAACATTGGATTGTTTGCTCCTTATGCCAATATGATGAGAAATGTGTAACAAGTAATAGTATGAGACATTATTTAGTTCAATCCCTTCTTTTAATGTATTAGTGGTATAATGTAGTTTGCAAAAAAAAATATAAAGGAATATTAAGTATATTAGAATCACTTTTATACTTTGATGAGACAACAAAAAGGTTGATGTTTAAACAATGATGTTTTAAATTGTATTTCTCATATCTTGGAAATTACATTTTGAAGACAGAAAAGCTGTTCACAATTGTGCGTGTGACCTACAGAGGTTTCCTTTGCTCTTAGTAAAACCCAGAGTTATTTATAAATGGCGCTTCCTGTTCACAGTTTGGCGTAGATGAAAAGGGTTGGGGAGTGCAAAGACATACTTTCAGAAGACTCTGTATTAGGTATGACAACATAGAACCAGAAATGTTTGTGTAAATGGCACAAAAGGCAACAGCATGTTCTATTTTTCACATGAACCACAGCCACATGTAGTATTAGAAACAGGCTTTTCATTTCCTCCAAATGTGGCACAAGCATGTACATTCATGTTTCCACAAGTAACTCTGTGGCTGATAAACAGTTCAGTCTGCTGGATGTTTTGACAGCGGTGCTTTTGGTTTTTATGTGTAAATATTCACTACACTGTCAGATGAGTTCTAAAGTTCTTTCTGTTTTTTGTTAGATCTATTTCCTGCTGAGGTGAAGCAATGGAAGCAATAATATCTCAAAGAAACATGTATCAAAAAGTCACCCCATACATACTGATGTCTACAAACTCCCATGGGCCACTCCCTGAGTCAGCTCTCAGGGCAATTCAACATTTCCTGTTTACAGGCCGCCTGTGAACACACTCATTTCTAACCACTTATCGCACTAAGAACTGAAGCAGTGCAGCTCCTCAGCCCCAGACTGCGCCCTAAGGAGAGCCCGTCAGCAGGGAAAGTGCTTTCGAGTTAGACCATCTCCAGTGGGGTCGACTCTGACCTGCTGGGCCCATCCAGTGCTAAACAACACACCTCTCAAGCTTCATATTGCTGGCTGAATAGTATGCACAGTTAATTCATGGGAAAATGATCAAAGCATCAGAGAGATTAAGACTATACCTTCAGGCTGCAGACATGGAGTGGATAAGAAAGATTAAATGAGAGGCCTCTATTGATGTAAGCAAAGCAGAAAGCAATAGCTGCATTTGAAGCCAATACAAGTGTAGTGCCCCACCTGAAATACACCAATGAATAAATGACCAAGGGGACAGATACAAATTAACAAGAGGACCAGTGTCTTAAGACCAATAGTGTTATTTTACTGACATTACTAAGGAGTAGAGCTGCAAGATATTAGCAAAACGCAATATGTGATAACTATGTTGAGGTCACTGGCTCATTATTGTGAGACACCGAATTAGGCAATAAACTGTGATAATAAAATTCATGTTTTTTATTTGGTTTAGGGCTTCAGACACTTGCATGAGACATGCAATAAGAATATTGTTTGTCACAGTAACAATACATTTGCAATATACTGCGCAGCCCAACAGAGGAGTTTAAAGGACCTTGAGCAGCATTTTTTACTCCTATTAATACTATTTCTACCATTTGCTAAAATAAAAATAACAATGTCTAAAGTTAAAATAATTTCCAAAGCTTGATCTCAAAGCGTTATAATTCAGGTTTCATTTATGTGAATAAACAACTGAAAGTACTTTTTTCAGTTTTGTTAATCTCCTGTCTCAGCAGCCTTCAAACCACAGTTTCCACACTGTCTTCACTAAATGTCACAAGCTATACTTCCGGAAATGGGCAGCTTCCTCCTGACTGTCTGGAAGACAAGGTTTGTTCTTATGAGCTGCACAGCCAGACACAACACAGTCACGTGGACACGTACAGTAAGTTAGCTTTCGCACCAGTTACCTGTGGTCTACATATTAATGATATTGCTTTCTTAAAATATATTTTGCAACCCAAAAATTAAAGCTAAGATAAAAGGCTTAAATGTGAGAAACACTGCGTGTTCCTTATTTGGACATAAGCATCTGTGTTACAACCCAATAAACAGCAGCAGTAAATATGTAAGACATAATACTAGGTCAACTATGTACATTTTATTCATTCACCTTCTTCCGTTTATTCATGAGCCTAACCCACAACTATGGGCCTTAGGCAGGATACACCCTGGAACTGGCCAGTAAAATTAATATTCTGCCTTGAAGCACACAAGCTGACTAACCACTTCATTTGACATCTGATTTAAATATATTTCACAATTAATAATTAAATCATAGGAATCCCAATCCCCCAGAACTAATCCTTTGGCACCCCAGTGTCCTGTTCATGTTTTATTAAACATGGAGATGCATCAACCATCTTACTTACATGCATGAACTCTGCAGCCTTCACAATTCAAACAAGATTGGGTTGTAAAAAAATTATGAGACACAATGTAGGCTCCAGGTAGGGCACACAAAGAAACGTATGGTAAGTTCATATTTTACACAACAGGGCGATTGAGGGCCTGTTTGTATTTGGTCTAAAATATCACATGATATTGTTACCTTACGGGACTCTCATCTTTTGGTCCATTGGCTATGTCTGAATACTGCTAAAACTAAGGTGTAAAATGCTAAAAAAAAAATTAAAACTACTATCAAAACTTATAACTGTTCCTTGTTTTTCATGCTACAGACAAAGAATTGTTTTCACTTCTTCTTTAAGTTGCTATACAAATGCTGAAATCTCCTATGCTTTATCCTCGGCTGGTATAGAACAAGCCACAAAACACACTGCCTGCTGTTCTCATACACATCTTAAAACCACATAGCACCTTATGTCACCCAACAATCAAGGTTTCAAATCCATTCTCTATCTCTAGATGCAGCTCAATAATCACACAGTATTCTTCCAGTAATGCCTGCCCCCAGTGATCATTGAACCAGCATGTTCACTTTGTTTACACTTTTCAGGTGGTCTCTAAACTCATACACTACATTTAGTGCTCAGATGAGCTAATACATTTGGCAATATAGTGTATGTCCAGTTATGTTAGCCACATGCTAAACATTTGGACTGCTTCTATGAGCTTCATAAACACTTTTCAATGGTGTATAAGTTCTCTATACACACATAGAGACGATACAAGGACTATAGTTGCAACTAATTGTGTCCTGGGGCAGCAAGGAAGCATGCATCTCAGGTGAGAGCATGTCTTCCTCAGCTGAACGAGGAAGACAGCGAAAGGTCAGTGAGATTTCAAATTGCACAAACATATTAAAAGGAACACTAAAATTAATATTTAACCACAGAAACTTGACCAGGAAATTTGAAAAGAGAGAAGCAGAGAACAAACATAAGAGTTTCCTATAGGGCTGCAACTAACAATTATTTTGTTGATTATTGTTTTGATCAGTCGATTATGAAACGGATAGTGAAGTGCATGTAAAGTGGTAAAACACTTGGTGTTTTATAGTAGTTGTTTTATGTTAAATTTTTAAAATAATTTTATCAAATATCACTTAATTTTTTACTAAATTTGAACCACACAAAGCCATGAGTATGCCATTAAGGACGTTTGGATAGAGCATATACACACACAAACATTTTTAATAAAAAAAACACACAAAATGTTTTTAACTGTTTTTGTTGCTTTAACAAAAGCGAAAATTATTACTAAATTAGTTGACAATTATTTCAATAATTGATTATAATTGACCAATCCGATTAGTTGTTGCAGCCCTAGCTTCCTGGTCATTGCAGAACAGACAGGGGCAAAAGTTACTTTTACAATACTGGTGATTAAGTAGGGGAATGACCATCATTTGCAAATAAAACTGACTTATTAATCTAAAAACTGCAGTTATACGTAACAGTATTGGCACCAATACCACAAAAACACATCTGCTACTAGCAAGTACCTGAGTCCATCCACCAATCTGATACCATGGCCCTAATAACTATATAGTCCACACAATTAATGTTGTGGGTTCGAGTCCAGACATTGAAAATTTAGTGAATGTCTGCTCTGCTCTGATTTCTTGTTATAGCTTTGCTGTCCTATCTAATAAAGGCCAAAAACATGTTTTTTAAAACGTATCACAGTCAAATGTATGTCAGATAATTAAAATATTCAAATTCACAGTTTGTACCTGTATATGTACAGTTTTTCAAGGGTTAAATCAGAAGCAGCTCCTAAAATGACGCTATAAATTCAATCGAGAAAATATAGTTGTAATTTTTTCCAGGGTTCCTGTATCAGCACCTCCAATTTAATGCTTTTCTAACATTTTCAATGCCACAAACATACAATCACAGCAGATTAAATTGTCAAAATGTATTTGCAAGAATTGTAAAACACAGTTCATAAAGCACCAATAATGATGAAAATCAAACATCAGGTGTTTGGATAATGTGGGCTCAGTAGAAGCAAACTCGTTCTGCTGTCTATCACGCATATTCATATTAACAAATAAAACTAATGTCAGCAATTTTACTTCAAAACTATTTACATTTTTTGTGCCTATTGGAATCAAATTTAATGCTATTTAACCTTAATTTTTCCAAAATCAATTAAATGACTTTGAATGCTTTTTAATGCCCCGCAGGAACCCTGCATACACAAAGAAGGTATCGGACTAGGATTCGTCTCGGTATCTCTGAAAACAGTAATAGTCACAGTTGCTGCTATATATTTTCAGAAAATCCTCAGAGGAAATAAAGTAATGAATCGGTCACATCCCAAAGTAGGATCACTTTCAGAAGCTGCTTCTGACCATCACTCACAGTCAGCAGAGGAGTGAGACCACTGTCCTCACGCTCCTATATCGAATTACACAAGTCTATTCCTGTGTGACTCAGCGTAAAATCACCCAATTAAAACAGAAGGCCTGATTTTGTGTATACATGATTAATGCTTCTAAACAACCACTATAAATGAAGCCCTTGTTCACTAAAGCTATTCCTGACAAGGCATTTCCCTATCATCTTTTCCCATTCTCCGATCAGTATGCAAAAAAAGAAAATAGTTCACAATGTACTTGAATATATGAGCAAAAGTGACATAGTTACGGGCACCCCTTCTGTGTCTTCTACCCAGACAGATTTAATGGTAACACCATTAAATTATTATGCTTCATTATGCTTTTACAGCCTCAATAAAGTCAATATGTATTAGTCTAGCATTAATAATAGATGTGAGAATATAACCAGCGCTGAAGTTATCTGAAGAGTTTGTTAGGGACGGAGCTGCACTCTGAGAACCAAATAATAGATGAACTGAGTTTTACAGTCAGCTTTAAAAACCTAAGTGTGAAGTAATGAAAATAAGTCAATGTCATTCCCTTTTACGTTACATTTTAATCTGGTAGGCAGTATGACTGAAGTGAGCATGAACCTGCAAGTTAAATGAGCTACAATAAGACTGCCACTTCCTCCAACAGAGATCTAAAGTCTTTTCATGTGGCATGTTCAGGAGTAATTATCGACATTTTATTATCAAGTTATACATACTGACGAACAATACACAAAGGGTAGTATGATTATAGCTCACCAGCAAATGAGTGACTGTGTTTCAAATATAAAATGTATAATTCTTTAGGACTTGGAAGCATAGTCCTAAGATTTTGAGTCTCTAAATGTGGCTTAATACCAACTGTCCAATTAGAAAGTTAACAATATTTTAACTTTAAAGGCCCTAGAGATTATGATTTGGGCACAATAGTGAGATTTCTTTTTTTCCCATTACATAATCCACTACTACATTCACATCCAGTACTGTGTATACTCATGCTGCAACATCTTTTCAGAGATGAATGGAAACAAGTGTTTGGAGGTGTGCCCTGTGAGTGCTGACAAAGGCAGGTGAATCATCATCTAAGTCTGAAAGCACAGACTATGTGACATCTAAAAAGACTTCTGTCTTTGTGCACTAACAAGCAAAAAATAAATAAATAAATAAATATGTTGTGATAAGTTGTAAAAATAAGACCTTCATATTTTTACATTCTGCTCATATAATAAGAGAACAATTCTGTAAGTCAAAAAGCCTTCAAAATTCCAAGGAAGGCAAGTTCATCTCTGTACGCAATTGCAAAGGAACCTAAAAGCAGTGCGTGCTTTAGAGTATAAATGTATTGGTAATATGTTACATATCCTAATGTGAAACAGTCTTGCTACAGACAGAAAAGGACCTAATCTGACTCTTGTGTCTGTCTGGGAATAGTGTAGCTGTATACTTACGCTCTGGTCCTGGGGAAGCCCATGGACAGCAGAACGTCCAGAGTAGACCCATGTTTGATTGTGCTTGGCCGGGTCTGGCGTTGTTTCCGCGGGGTCACTTTGGCATACAGGTCCTCTTTGGCTGCCATAGCTCAATGCTCCATCGGTATGTCAGCTCCTCGGCAGCTCTTTTGTGCGCTCATTTAGTGAAATGGGATGCAAGCGGAAGCCTGGTTAATGCAGAATAACTCGTGTTAGGCGGAAGAGCACAGAAAACACCAAACCCAGCTTTGCTCCGATGCTTCGAGCTGGATAGAGCTGCCTCCTGATGAAGTCAGACCCGTGTACAGGGGGGTCAGCCATGGGTAGTCACTGGTGTCCGCTCAGCCCACCGTCGAGGTGAACATGTTGGACTCCTGCTCGCCTCTAACATCCGCTCCGCTGAGAGGAGAAATGTCATTCCCTTCCACACGATGTCTTATTTATGAATGGAGTCAGTCTGTCAAGCGCAGCTTCAGCGAGAAAAAGGCTTCTGCTCTTTTTGTGCTGCTGCCCCCTTCTTTAAAGAGACAGCGCACCGTTCAAGGCAACAACATAAAACTTGTTTTTTTCACAGCAAATAAGCTACGAGTTTGAAAGACAGGTGCAGTTATTGTACGTTAACGACTTTTACTTTTGATACTGTGACAGGGAGTAAAACTCGTGTGAAAATACCCACTTAAAGCCGCACTTTAAGCTGGAAAGTGGAAAAAGTTGGTCACTCTTCCTGCCTGTGAAAAGGGTGTCAACATATCACGCATGCGCGGTTGAAACAGGAAGTGTCAGAGTTGTCCTAACAACAGGCGGTGTTCTTAAAAGTGAAGTCGGTGACAGGAAATGTTATTTTCTCATCTTGATTAGGGGGGCGTGCTGTTTATTTACCCAGAACGGAACAATTTATTGATGACAGTAGGTTATGATATTATAACACATCTTTATTATTCAATAGGGCAATACATTGTCAAAGGCTCTACAAAGTGTCATCTTTACAAAACTTTAAGATCAAAACTGACCAACATAAATAAGTCTTTCCTGATGAACTAGTTAACCTGTTCATGTGTAAGTTCACTTCATGTAACTGTTAAAATCTCTAAATAAAACCAGTAAATTTAAACATCTACATTTAGTTATCTTTTGTGATTAAAAAAAATGGAACTGAAAAGCAAATTACATGCAAACTAATCAGAGAGAAGTTTTTCTGCACACATAATAAAAGCCATTGTGCTACATAGTTCAGAGATTCACACCAGCATATCACAAACATGACATTAATTCTTATAGAAATACAGCTAACAACAGACGTCCTGAGTAGAATAAAAGTATGAGGAAGATTTAAAATATTACATATACAAAAATAATATTTGCTGAAAAAACATTCAGTAAAACATCAGGGGACATTCATTTTATTCCCAAGCACCTTCACACCTCTGCCAGTAGTAAATTAATAAAGTAAAAATATAAGGCCACTGAGTTTTAATAAAGAAAATAAAAGCAAAACAGCAATCAACTCAATCTTTCATATCTACAAGCATTCAATTTTAGGAAAAAGCAGTACACACAACAGTAAAAAAAATCTTTGATGATGGGTTCAGGCTACACAACAAATGATGACTTCTGTTTAAAATCTCCCTGTAAAATATAAAAATGTTTTATTTTTTTCACTTTCAAAACACTATTGTCATTAATTCAATGGGGCAGTAACTTACATCGTCCTCCTCACCCCCGCCATACACAGATGGTGGCTGGTAGACCACACTTGACTTTGGTCTGCGGGAAATATTTCAAGTTATGTCAATAAGTTGCCAAAGACATAGTAAAATGTGTTAATTTGCTACATTTGTTATAAGAAGACATATTTAAATTCAATTGTAAAAAAAATATATTTTTAATAAATGGTTATGAAAACTTACTTGTCGCTCTTCTCTGTAGAGACAAAAGAAGGAAAAGAGAAAGTGGCATCAGTGTAAAAGGTACAATGATTTAATTTAAATGCAAAATGTCAGGATGGTGCTTTAAAATTTGACCCAAAAAATGAACTTGTCTAACAGTGAAAAGCAGAAATGTATACTTACTTGGGAGGTAACCTTTCTTATAGGCGTACCAGATGCCAAATCCCAGTAGGGCCAACAGCAGCAGGAAAATGATTACCCCAGCTACAATCCCTCCAGTGTTTATGTCACCTTGAAAATACAAACATTTGATTGAATTATGATATAGACCTATCAAGTACAACATTATCACTGATCACTTACAGGTGAAGTAAAGTGTTAGTGAGTGGGATGGAATATATTAGCTAGTGAATATTTTCCCTCAAAACCTATGTGTTAAAAGCAAGAAAAATGGGCAATTTGAGCGAGTTTGGTAAGAGCCAAATTGTAATGGCAAGTCAGTTGGACTAGAGGATCTCCAGAACTTGTGGGGTGTTCCTGGTCTGCAGTGGTAAGTATCTATAAAAAGTGGTCCAAGGAACAGTGGTGAGCCAGGGACAGGTAAAGTTAATGCTGGTTCTGATAGAAAGTTGGCAGAATACACAGTAAATCACAGTTTGTTGCGTATGGGTCTGCGTATTAAGCAGGTCGTCTTTACGCATTATATTATGACCACCAATAATAGGCAGGTGGTCATAGTGTTGTGCCTGATCAGTGTATAGTCTTTCTATTTGAAGGTCACAGATTTCCTTTCGGTCAATATTTTTATTTGACATGTATATGGCCAAACCAAACCTATTTACTAGATGTATCATTAAAAAACACTTGAATGAAAGTGCCAAAAAGTCACAAGTACTACTTACGAACTTCCATTCTTGCAGCTGTACATTTCTGAGCGGGACCAGCATCATTTTCTGCCAAACAGTAGTAAGTAGCTGTGTCCATTTTTGTTGCAGGTTTAAACTCCTGAAAAATTAAAATGCATGTTTACAATGAGTACAGATGTCAGCTGCTTACTTTAGATGGCAAGAATATTAACTAACCAGATTGCCGTTCTCTGTATTTAATATGTAGGTAAAGTTCTTGAAGCCAGCCACTGTGCTAGGGTTTGCAGGAAGAAGGACGCCATCTCTAAACCACTTATAAGTTGGAGGAGGAGAGCCGACATTGTCCCGGCATGAGAGCAGAGCTGGAGTTCCTGTTGTCACTGAGGAAGGCACCCTACACAATGGTACACCAGGGGGCACTGCCAAACCAACCATTTTCAGTACAAAAATTATGTCGTTGATATTTTAACAGATTTTCTTTATTTACATATTTAATTTACTAACAAATGTCCTTACCCAGAACAGTTAGCTTTACTTTGACTTCCCCAAACTGGCTACCGCTGGACACCTCACAGCTGTATTCTCCAGTGTCTTTCTCAGTGACTTTGTTGAATCTCAGATTGCTGCCATATGCGGTCACTCTGCTTGCATAAGGTTCTACAGGGGCATAACATAACATTAAAGCAGCAATGGTGTATGCTACATGAAATAGATAGTATATTGAGCAATGACTGAAACTCCTTTTACCTGTAGGTTTTCCACCATAATACACATACGTCTGTGAACCTTTCAGATCTTTAAATTTCCACTCTACTCTGGGGTTACTACCAAAGTCAGCCGAGTATTGGCATGAAAGATCAACACCTGATAAAACAAAAGACAGTTTAGATACAAGTATATAAATGTTCAGTATGTTTTTAAAACATGAATAATAAACATTATTTGTTTAAGTGTTTAAAATGCTCTGCAGCACCTAATTTTTTTGTAGTAATGAACTACTCACCCTCATTTAGTTTGGCTTGCACGTTATTGTTTGAGGTGGTCACTGAAAATGCTGATACATCTGCAAATAAGAGTGTTGCCACAAAATTAGCCAGTGAAAATAATACAGCTTTCTACCATTTATAAATCAATTAAGTTAAAACACAGAGAAGTAACAGAAAATAAACGTCTTACTACTATACTAATTACAAAGTATTTTCAAGAGAAGTGGTTAAACAAATGCTTTCAGGCTTTAACTTAACAAGCAGGCTTGACGAATATATACTAAACAGTTCAGTATGACTTTTTATTTTTACTTTTACAAAAACACAATCTACTCTGAAGGAGAATAAATAAGCATAATTAGTAAGTATAATTAAGGTGTGTGGTGGATACTGTGTAGACTATGTTTTTTTGTTTGTTTGTTTTTGTTTCAAACTTATACTTTATTTAAAAGAAGATCTGAAGCATTTACAAAAAATGCCAATTACATTGCAATTCCAGAGTTGCTTAAATAAAAATAGCAAGATCGATCACTAAAAAAAAAAGAAGCTGCACAGGAGTTGCATCAAGGTATGGGCATCGGGGTAAAAGATATTACGCATTCCTTAACATTATCTATAAAACAAACCAGGCTTGCAGAAACTGTCTTTAAAAAGCAGCAATACTGGGAGACATGTGCAACTCTTAATGCAAATCCACTTTGGTAGTCATTCAGCACAGCTTCTAATTCAGAGTTTGCCCTGTGACCTTGTTGTGATTCAGAGGGGGCTTCCACTACAGAAAACAGCAGCAGTACCAAATCAATCATTAACAAGTTACTAACCATTCCCACAAAATAAAAACCTGCTCGTCTATGAAAAGACTGGAACTATAGGGGTTAGAGGAATCATTTCTTACACAAGGTTTCAGCTAGTAGAAGTATGCACCGTGAGTCATTTAAGATAAGGCAGTGTAAGATGAAACTAGGACTCTATGACTTCCTTGTTTTCATGTTGAGAGTTTCAGGCATACACTGATAAACACTTTCTAGGTAAGAGCCAAGCCACTGAGTCAGACACTGAAATTAGATTTCACATTTTTTGGAAAACAAAGACTTAAGGACCTCAAACAGCTCAGGGATGTTCATTAACACAATACATCTATGCTACACAAGAGATAACAATTACTTAGCCATACATCTGTAAACCTGATTTTAAAAGGGCTGAGTGGCCAAATTACACTTTTATTTTTCATTTAGTCAGTTTGTATAAGGAAAATGCACCTTACTTTTTTAACTGCAGAGTCTGAGCTTGTAGCCTACAGGGTCACACTCAGTCAAACATAGACTTACTCGACTGTACATAATAACAACTAGGCTAATGTCTACTATGTATCAGCAGTATACGAGTTATGTTGGCCTATATAATTTTAAAAATAAGCCCCTTTGCTAATCGGTCCATAATTATCATGGCCTTACACGGGGACATGAACAGTTATTTAATAAAATCGGAGAGGCCTCCTTACACCATACACTTTAATAAGCCTACTGTGCAGGTGGAAGTTGAGGCCTACTTAGTAGGCTACCTACATTGAAATTCAAAGATGCTGGAAGACCTTACCCGTTTAACCAACATTTTTTTAAGACATTTTGTGTCTTACACGATGAATACCGCCTGAACTGTATCTGTACAAAGCAAAAGTGTTTATCTTGTAAGTTTTCAATGACTCACCGGTGATAGCGTAGCAGAGCAAAGCCACCGAAAGCAGCGCAGAGACGAACATGTCGGCGAGTTAAACACGAATCCTTCTTTCACCTCTTTCTAAACCTTCCTGGATTAAACTTAACTTCTAAAGAACGTCGAAAAACGGACACTGGTCGGGGTATTTAAAATTAAACTTCAAATATAAAATTGGTTTGTAGTAGTATCAGGCATCCGCCTCACCTGGAGAGCCGCAGTGACAAACAGGGCGGTGACTTCCGGTAATAAGAGCCGCTCTCAGGTGCACCGCGGTGGAGTGGAAAAACCTGCCCAACAGCTCCGTCACTTCTCACACAGTGCCCCACACAAGACAGAAACAAAACAGAAACTCATCGGGTGTAAAAAAGGAAGAACCCATTGAGTTTGCTGTGAACAGAATTTGTTTTAATTAATAAAAAATATTCCAGTGTGTTTTACTGCAGTTTTTGTTTTATTAACATTGTACAGTACATAGTAAAGCTGTGCAAGTAAATGATTGTGCTTTGGCTACCTCCTATTCAACTACAAATAGTATAAATCCTTTATCATATCAGTGGGGAAAAACAGATAAGCATAATGACAATTTATGCTGTCTGTTTCTATAGGCTAGTTGTAGCCATAGACTGTGGAATGGCTCAGGCACAAGTAGGGAAGTAACAAGAGGTGTTATGGGTCTCTTTTTTGCAGTACAGGAACATTATACAGCATCCTCTTAGTGGAGAATAGTAACTTTATTGCTTATACATGCAGAATCAAATGTTTGTTGTAATGTTCTCAGGTAACTTGCTTTTTCTTAAACGTATAAGGAGTCCCTGGTCTAGCAGATCTGTATGGCATGGGGCCACCTCTTCTGCTCTCATTATTTGGCACACAACAAAAGACGCAGGGGACTCTTTAAATGGTGATATAACCTAGTGAATCACACTGAGACTTGTGCAAAGCTACACCATTTTTTTGTGCTGACAAGTCATTAACTGTAAAGCTGTACATTTTTCAAACTGAGCTTTTTTTGCTATTATTTAACCCTGAATCACTCCTATCAGTAACTGTATAAGCGTTATCCTCTCAAACAATTATTACAAAGTGCAGGATTAGTCATATGGCATGCTTTTGTTCAAACAAACCAGTTCATATCTGTTTGAGATGTCCCATACACAACTCAGTGGTAAATATCTACATACATAAGTAGTACATAGTATACATGTGCTTATTATTCAGTGCATATTACTGAGTATACAGGTCTATGACATACCAAATATACAGCATTGAGCCATCACCCAATCCCAACTATTGTAATTTGTGCAAAAACACACCTGCAAAAGTGTCCAAAAGGCGTTGCTGGATGAGTATGGGTGCAGTATTAACCTATGCAGTAGTTTGGCACCTTGTTTACAGCCAGTTAATTCCCAACAGCATAGGAAGTGTCATCAAGGTCAACAGTAGACCACTGCAGCTTTGTAACAGGACACTCCAGGCTGAACAGGGGAGAAGGAGTTCTGCAATACACAATAACACAAAATTAAGATTTGAATTATATTTTACACACACACACACACACACACACACACACACACACACACACACACACACACACACACACACACACACACACACACACACACACACACACACACACACACACAAAATATGTCAGTACATATTGTATTTACTTTTTTCTACCACTGAGGTTTTGGAAGCCATGTTGGACTCCGGCTGCTTGATGTTGCATGTGAAGTTAGACTTGCCATTGGGGAGGTTTTTAAACAGGAGTCTGCAGATGTTGCCAGGGAAAAGACGCACTTTGGCGCGGGTCTTCCAAGGAGCGTGCTGCTCCTCGTCCGGAAAAGTTGTGTCAAAGAGCCTCTCACCCTGAGTGTACTTGCAGAAGACTTCTGACGACTCAGCAGGAACGCTGTATTTGCAGTCCATCCTGAGGTGATTCTCATCTATCGAGCAGTAGGTCAACTGTATCACCTTCTGGGCTGAGGCAAATCCTGTGTGTATTTACACACAGATGGATGGTCACAGTCTATTTCCACATACATTAAGATGTCATGATGTACTTGAGAAATGTTTTTAAATAAATATAATGTAATTTAATGTCGTCTTACCTAAAAACAAAACCGTAGTCAGAAGGATCATTCTCAGAAAATATCCTTTAAAATATTATCAAATAAAAACAGAGAGATTGATGTTACCAGATGTGTACTGCGTGTGCAAAACTTTCATTGTAATGTGATTTTCCTTAATTATAATTCACAAATAACAAGCTGACGTTGCTCTAAGTGCAGATTCAATTTCAGAAACATGAGAGTAGTCTTTGAGCAGTTCTAATGCAAACCCACAGAGGTTACTGTAAAGTCAGAGTCTCACTGAACAATAACTGTTTACGCCGCAGACAAATCACCCACAAACTTCACATAGTAATCTGCCAAACCCTGACGTAGTTCTGCACACATTCATAGCATTTCACAAAATGTAAAAAAAAATGTTATGAGCATGGACAACGCAGAGCTACAATTTATATTCTGTTACCTAAACCTTCTGTCGCCTTCACTCAAATATTTGCTTTAGTGCTGACTCCAGTATTTTAGCCAAGCGCTCTGCAGAAGTACAAGACTCCAGGTGTGCCTACAACAAAAATCACCACTTAACTATTGCACTATTACTATTTAGCAGTATAATATCTGAAATGAAAGGGGTCTCACCTTGCCCGATGCAGTTTGAGTGTTCCTCTGTGTCTGCAGTGTGATGCCAGGGCTAGATACAGTAGAGGTCGGCTTACAGAAGAAAAGAGAGCAGAGAGAGGGAGGGGGACAGAGGAGGAGGGGGAGTCGGTGCAGCGCCACTGGACTTTGGGGACATTTCTCACTATTGTATAAGGATATGTATTGATTTGTAGCCTGTGTTTTAACAGAGAGTATCACGTGTCCACACACAAAGCTTTAGCTGCATATCACTGAACTGAGAAACCGCTGCTGAATGAACCAGAAAAAGAAACAGTATGATGAGGTTTTGATTAGACACTTAAGCAGCTCTCAGATATTTGTTATTTCAGCATATCAGCAAGTTTCCAGCTTCTTACATCTTGGATCTAACACTGAGGAGGAACAAAATGCTGCAGCTTTCTTGTTACTCTAGCTCTAGCTCTTTTTTCTTCAAAGTTGATGATATTACAAAAAAATAGCTAGATATTGAAGCATGCAGTGCAGTAAATACACACGATACAAATTACAGTTTGAAGTAACACTACTTTCAGGATTTAAAGCACCAAAATTTCAAACTGCTGATACAATATTTCAGGGGGATGATGATCTTAATGTTGTAAGGTTTTTGGACTTCATATTTCGAAGTTACCTAGTGTAATAAGCAATAGAGATGATCATTATCTGACTAACCATTGTATTTTTTAAATAGCCTGTGATTAGATTAAGAAGGGTAGCAACATCAGCTTTTTATATCTGTTTTGTTTATATACATCAGCAGGCATAATCAGTACCCTATATCCTGTATTTAATAAAGGTGTTAAAATACTAATAATTTGTGTTCCAAAAACTCATTTCTTTCTCTAACCATTAATCTACATTAATCTTATTTACTGTAATTTACTGTATTATCTACTGCCAAAGCTCATTTATTTTCTCAAGGTCCTTCCTCGACCAATGCTGAACCTGTGCCACAGAGGAGCAGTTTCAGGGTACTAACATACTGCATGAGGACAGTACAGAAACTGCATTTTAAATATCCAGTACACACACACTGTCTAATCAAATTTAAGGTGAAGCAGTAGGCTTACGGAAAGGGCGCACTGATCCCTGCCAAAAGCTGTTGTTAGAGCCATGTCCTGTTGTTAGAGCCATGCCCTGCTACTGCTCTGCTGGAGGCTTCTGCTGATCAGCACCCCTTCACTTCTGAACACCACAGCCTCTCTGCTGAAGGTCATCTGCTCTAAATATGCAAACCTGTGTATTTCTCCCAAATTGACATTTGGGGCATTAATTGACATTAATGCAGATGAATTCACCTCCAATAAATCAAAGGCTAAGTTTACAACGTACAATCTTAATTTCTAGGCTAAATCTGTGCTTAGAAATTAAATTTGAAAAAGAAAAGCAACTAAATCTATGGGCCTACATATTGATTATGTTATATTTCAAATAGCCTATACTTAAGCATAAAGGCGCTGTTTTTAAAACTACTGTATAGGCCTACAGCATAGGGCCACCCTCCCAAAATGCAGTGGAAACGCCTCTGTAACGGCCTTCACGCTAGATGCCACCAAAAGCCACCACCATGAAATACATTGTGTGTGGTGCAATTAGAGGTTTTGCCCTGTAGAGGGGGCTCTCGCCCTGCACCAACGTCAACAAGTTTGACAATTGCTAAAATTCTTTATAAAGTTGGTACCACAAAGGAGGTAGTGTTTCAAATACAGTTTTGTGGTAGACACTGACTACGGATTAAACAGATTTTTGACAACAGTTTCCATTCACTGGCTGTAAATTGATTTGAGAGACTTCTCAGGGGACACAATGACTTTTCAGTGTTGCACTTCCGGTGAAATCTGACTCTTTGGGAACTGACAATCAATTAATCCTCAAATAACCTCATGATGCATGTATGAGCACTCAGATTTTTAAGAGAGCCCATAAATGCATCATTGACTACACTGGCCAATTGCATTTGTGGTCACTCAAACTGAGGTTGACGTTCTGCTCCGCGCACCACTCACTGGAGAGGGACCTATACCCTATATCAGGTAAGACATGCTTTGTACAGGCTAGTTTCAGTTTCTTCATTTATACTTTCAGTCAGCATTGGTCCTGACAAACCCGCCGTTGCCTGGCTAATTCACCTTCAATGAGCCAAGATGCGCTCACGTCCAGGTCGTTTGTTACCGCAGTGCAAAGTCACTGCATGGGCGTAGTCATCCGCAGGCTGCATTGGCAGCAGACTGAACGGCACATCCAGAGCCGGTATCACTGCGCCACACATGCACTGCAGTATTCACCTCACAGTGCACGGTTGGCCTTCCGTTGACTGTCATGTTTGTACGCGTTAGCGCTTCTCTTCGTTGTGGTAACTTTGTAATGCTGTCCCGTGGTGCACTCCGTTAGGTCAAAGCTGGTCGGACAGATGCTCGTCGCCATGGAGCTGCATTTGTTCTCCGCAGCCTGCCTCCTTTTGGGGAGCTTAGAGATAACACAGCAGACTCAGACCCACAGTATGTACCACTCACTTTTTATTCTCTCAGTTATCTGCTGATCTGAAAAGAAGTGATGGGCAGATTATAGCAGCTCTGCAGTCACAGTGTGATGGTTCATGGTGCAGTACAGTCAGCATATTTATGTCATGGGTCTTATTGAATCTTGCATTAGTAGACACAGACAGGCTATCTTAAGTCTTAAATCAGATTTTCTCTGATTTGATATTAACACTCTCTGAGAGAGAGAGTAACTTTGTAGTATTTTAGTAATGACGCACATTAATCCTAATTAGCATAAACTGGTAATACAGTATCTTTCTCCCCTGTTCCTTGTTGGCAGTGAGCTCTGTGTCCACCTTCCTGTTCACTCCTCGTGGGCCTCAGATGTTCCCATGCCTGACATATTTGGAGCGTAACGTGAGGGTGGACTGTGAGTTTCCTCCCACCTACCAGATACCTGGACCTTACTGCGAGTACAGGCAGGACAGTCGTCTGGTGGGTACCACGGTCCCCAACCAAGTCATCTACGTGAACATTGAGGATCGAAGAAGGAGCAACGTCAGCCTGGTCTATCCCAATCTGTGCCGCCTCACCTGGGCCCCGATGACCGATGAGACCCCAAAGACTTACACCTGCAGGGTTTACCAGGGCAACAGCTGGAAGGAGAACAGCATGGCAGTGCATCACAGTAAGTACATGCAAAATATATGAGATGCCCCAAATGCCACAATTATTTATCTTGTGCTCTTTAATTACAGGAATTCTTCCAATCTGCTCTGCATTAAGTGTAAAGTCAGCCCCATGGGTAATATTGCTGGTATTGTCACTTTCTTTGGTTAGGCATCTTCTAAATCAATGAGGCTACTCTAAAGTCTTTATTAGGCTTAATTAGATAATAATGAAATTGACCTTGTTTTGCTGTCATGAATAATACAATTGGTGTCATTCAAGGAGATGAAGCCATTGATAACCAAGATAACTGGTTAGTACTGTTGTAGGCTAATCATAGAATTGGGGTTTGAGGCCTTTAAAAGATCCTGATTGTCATAGTTTTTTCTCCAAAATAATCCAAAAAGTTCAACCAACAGTGGCAAACGTGCATGTCATTGGAAGTGAGCTAAATCCAAGCATACTGTTACAAATCAGCAAGGTCAGTTCAAGAATTATTCAGCTTTAATATAGGGGTTATGTTATGCAAAATCAACACGCCCACTTTAGGAAGAACTGACCAATCAACAAGCCCTCTACATCCAGTCTGCTCTCATTCATTTATCCACAAAATGGTGTACAGCTCTGTTTCCATTGATTCCTCACAGCTATTTTTTATTTTGTAGTATAATGGTATCATACAAAAAGTTTAAGGAAATAAAAAATTTTTCCTCTTGGTTTGTTTTGCTGGTCTCTTCACCTATTTCTTTATACTTATTAAAAATGTTCTTTTTTAGTCACAATGTTTTTAAAGGTTTTTACAATGTACATTGCTGTTCTAGAGGTGACCAAGATTGGTTTAAAAATATGAATCAAAGTATACTATAGCCCCTTTAAACAATGTGTTGATTTTAAACACGTTTTAAAAACACCTGCATTTATGTAACACATTTCCTTGTATAATGTTCAATGCCTCCACATATACATGTATACTCTAAATGTGATGTTCAGGTGGGTGCTATGGCTTCTAAAAATGCAGACAATAATTGCTCTAACACTGCCTTTGCTACGTGCTTAAAAATATATGTTGCATTGTTTTATGCTTCAATCTGCAATATAAAATGACAGAAACATGTCAAATGATGAGAAATTATTTGTTGCACATTGTAGGTTCAACAAACCACCAGTCATGATAAAAGCAACAAGTAATTGATTTGATGTGCAGCTAAATATTATCAAGGTGTGACAGAGAAGACTAGATATGAACAAAACACTCCAGCTAACTGTCTTTGAGGCAAGCACATTATAGAAATGCACTTGATAACAATGTCTAGAATTAGTGAAAGCAATTTTTTCAATAAACTGTTTGAAATGAATGCCTACTGTATGCTGCTCTGCACTTTATTATTTGCTCTGCAACTTGCAATAAAGTCTATATTTTAAATTACTTTGTAATTTTTTTTGGTTACATTAATTTTCCAACATGCAAACTAGATACTAGAGCCAAACTAAGGTTCTAAATAAAGAGTATACATATTAGTTTCTCACTTGCTTTGAATCATTTCTCTATTCAGAATTATCATTTGCAAAACAGTTCATACAGAAAACTCAAACAGCGTTTCAGTTTCTCAAAACAAAGACTTTTCTTTGCAAAAGGCTGTTTTGCAATCAAAACTCTTAAAATATTACCCCAAAGCAAGTTTCTGCATCCAAAATTTGCCAACTGCATTTATGAGTTTTTATGTCCAAATTCACTCATTTCACATGCTTGAAACGGAGTCCTGCTCTCAGTAACTACATCGCTCACTGATTTAGTGCAGTATCCAATTAGAGTTCATACTTTACAAACAGCTTGTTTGTTACTTGTGAAGTAGCCACAAAGCACCTTTAACGCTTCACTCAGACACTTTAAATTACTAACCTAGCACTTTGAGAGCACACATCACTTTAAGCAGGCATGAATTGCACATATTTGGTTTTAAAAGTTATTTATTGATATTTATTGTCTTTCCTTTTTCCTTTGGATCCAGAGGGCACATGGCACTTTTATTGATAGCTGCTTTCCCTGGAGAAGGAAGACAAAGAATTAGATTCCAAAGTAGTGGTACAATATATTATGCAATATTTAAAGTTAGTTTGTTAAGGTGTTTGTGTGTTATATGTGATTTGAGGTGTTTAAGTGAATAGTGTTTTAGTGTGTTTTACTTACCTTTGTCTTTGTGTACAGGTAAAAGAGTCCTCATAGAAACAAGAGCTCTTATAAAGGCTCCGGGCTGGACCAAGTCAAGGGAATGTGTGGGGGGAACATTTTAGGTGTTTGATGGTTTATTGGTTTTATTTATGGTTTGGTGGGAGGATTTAAGGTATTAGGCATGTAGTTTGATTTGTTGGGGTTTATGGTTCTGGGTTTTAGTTTGTGGAGGGGTTTAGCTTGGGTTTTAACAAGCTAATGATAAGGTACATCCCTATTGGAGTTTATTGATTGTAACCAGTTGGTGGGAGCAGATAAAATGCGCCTGGTTCAATCATTCACTGTTCTGCTGCTGGAGAAGATCGTGCTTCTTGGTCCTCTTTGCACTTTGCACTTTTTTTTTTTTAGGCATGTGCACGTTGTATTTTATGGAAAAAAAATTTAAAAAAAGGAAATTGTGGACCACACCAATTCCTGCCTCTGCCTATCCTTCAACTGTCTCACTGAAATCCAGCTGCTGTGACGGCAAGCTGACGTAACAGTTATGATAAAGAAAAGAACATTACATGAATTCAAAGAAAGTAGTAAATGTTACCCAGAGACATCTACTATATGTAGTCATTCCTTATGATGCAATATTTGTATATAAAAAAACAACAAAAAAATATCAATTTTTCTATATATATCCTGTATATTGTGTTTTGGCCATATGTCTGCCGAGGCCCTTTTTTCCTTTGATTCCTGTGAAAACAGAAGTAATTTCATTCTAATCAGATGCTGAGCGCTCACAAATTTTTGATTTTTCAGGTTCTAGTTTCTATATTTACAGTTTTTCTGAATCACTTTGACACATTTCTCCATTCAGAATTGTCAATTGCAAAACAGGTCACACAAAAAATCCAAACAAGATTTCAGGTTCTCAAAACAAAGGCTTTTCTTTGCAAAATGTTGTGTATTCAAAAGATTTTGCATCTAAATGATCAAACTGCAATCACGTTTTCATGCACACATTCACTCATTTGACACAGCAGGTCACATCTCTGAGTCCTGCCCTCAGTAACTGCACCTCTCACTGATTTAGTGCAGCAAGCATTTAGGGTTCGTACTTCACACAAAGACAGAGAAATTCAGCCTCACTGTAAACAGGTGTCCTCTGCCCTTATAGTTTATTTTTTTTTTATTAAAACTGTGTCTTAATATTGTGTCTTGCCCCCAATTCTCTGCCGAGACCCTTTTCCATTTGATTGCTGTGTGAAAACACTGAAACAGAGGTCATTTCCTTGTAATCAGATGCTGTGCTCACAAATGTTAGATTTTTGCAGCAGTTTAAGTTTCTGTATTTAAAGAAACAGTATTGTGGCCAAAGTCCCTTTCCATGTGCAAAAAAGACTGTTGTATTAGCCAAATAAAGTGAATTCAATGAAGCTGTGTGTCTCTGTGTGAAGAGTTTTGAGAAAGAGTTTGAAAACTGTGTAAAATGATGAGAAATGTTCTAAATAATTTGCAAACAGACAATCCTGTTGAAATATAAATTTAAAGAAAAAGATCGAAAGAAACCAGGTTTTAGGAAATGAGCTAAAGAAATTGAGGACAAACTGTAAACTTCTATATAAACAGCATTTGGCCAAAGGCCAAAGCCTCTTTCCATGTGCAAAAACGACTATTGCATTGTCCAAATAAAGTGATCTCAGTGAGGTTGTGTCTCTGTGTGAGAGCTGTGTGAAGAGTTTTGAGAAAGAGTTTGAAACCTGTGTGAAATTATGAGAAATGTTCTAAATGATTTGCGGACAATCCTGTTGAAATATAAGTTTGAAGAAAAGGACAGACTTGAACCAGGTTTCAGTAAATGAGCTAAAGCAATTGAGAAAACCATGTACAAACAGGACTATTGTATTGGCCAGTCAGAGTGATTCAGTGAAGCTGTGTGTCTCTGTGTGAGAGCAGTATCCTCCTTCACAAGCCTTACTGTAGCTCTGTGAAGGTGTTTCAGCTTTTGTCCTGCAGAGGAAGCTTTTGTTTCGGAAACAAAAAGTAGCAGAAAAGAGGGTGAGCTGGTTTGATACAGCTGAGTTAAGTATGTATGTGTATGTATATGTATATCCTAAATGGAAACACTGCAGCACAGCCCAACAGATATGCCACATGCATTGAACGTACAAACATTAATAAACAGCTATTTATTTAGGTTAAGTTAGTGTTAGTGTTTGAATGACTGTGAAACGTATTTGAGCCATGTTCATTGAGAACATCAGCAGTGCACAACAACCTTGCAACCTCCTAAAAACATGCAAGGATCTATCTTTTGTTTTGATAACCAGCTAAAAAAAGAATTTCTCAATTGATCAGACTAAAAATGAAAAAATTGTTTTAATATTAAAGTATTATTTACAAGTCACAACGCATTTACTAGAAACAAAATATACTCAGGGATATCAAAACATAACATTGTAAAGCAAATTCAAAAGATGTAGCCTAACAAATCAATTTTAAAGTTCCAGTTTTATAAAGATTACAGTACAATGTATACAGTAATTCCAGTATGGCAGGACAATCCCTCTCAGCATTTCAGAGGTAAAAAGTTTGAGGTAAGTGTGTTAAACATTGATAGATACATTTTGAACAAACTTATGTAAACAATTCTTTGTGGCAACAACACACAATTAAACAATTAAAATTATAATGCTTACAAAAAACAAACCTTCATATACAAAAGAAGATCACTAAAACAGTATTTACAATTTAGTTATATGTACACCCATTTATTCTCCAAATGTCATTTAAGTGTGTGTAGAAAGGTCTTTGGTAAAACCATAGCTAGGTTAACTTAATAATACCTGAATGAAGAATATCAGCTTTACTGATAACTGATATCCCATTAAATAAAACGCATTAAGATTGAGGTGTCCAGATTTCGAACAGAGGTAAGGTCTATCTTGATATTAATGATTAAACTGTTTTAAAGTCCAAAGACACTAGGACACTGTTTCATTCTACACAACATATACACAAAATTGCAAATGTGTCAGAGTCAGCTGGATTGAACTAAATGTTGGTTGCCATGAGCTTGACCTTATGTGTCAGATTCCTATAACATTGATGCATGGGGGAAAATCTGCGTACGAAAGAAAAAAAGATAATCTCTTTGGTAAACAGAAATAAAACATACTGCAATGATCTGGACCTGTAAGTGAAAATAAAATATGGAGATTTTTTTAAATGCATTGTGATGGATTATTTATTTGCGTAATCTGTATGAAGCTAAGGCAATAGGGCATTGACTCTACATATTTACTCTCTGTGTGTCCTAGCTTGACACCCAGCTATGTGAGGTGTTTTTCCCTCTTGCTGGAAAACCCTGAGGCCCTGGTGCTGGTTCAAAGTTAAAGTCCAGCCCTCCTCCATCCATCAGAGTGTCATGGAGGACAGACTCCATGTCACACTCAAACCTCTCTAAGGACATGTTGTCAAGGTCGCTGGGTAACCTTTCCTGATGATGTCCACGATGGTTCACCAAAGCTAGCTCAGTGTAACCATTACGACTGACCATAACATTGTTACTGTGAGCTGGGTGATTGTTGGGCAGCTGTGTGGATGTCCTCAAACCAGACATCTGAGGACGGACTCCTGCCAGACCGGTCACACTAGTAAGCGGGATCATGTTACAGCTATTCAAGTCTCGTGAAGGTAAAGAACTTTGTAGAGACTGTGGACATACGTGTGGAATTGGCTGAGAAGAAGGCATCATTTTAATCTCATTATGTCCACCTATGTGGCTTTGGCTATTGTAAGGGGACATTAAGCTACCACTCCTCATCAGAGAGTCCCTTGAGGTGTCTGAGTTCAGCAGCTCTTTAAGGAGGCCAGGAGGGCAGTTATAACAGTTCTCATAAGCTTCAAAGCCTGCCTTGTTCTCCGGGAGCGTCTGCATGTGGACAGGGAGCAGTGGGGTCATCTTCACCTGGTTGTACATGCTCTTGTGGTGGGAGGATGTGAGCAGGCTATTCTGAAGCATGGCGCCATTTGAGGAATGCGGAGAGTCAGGAGGCAGCTGGGGGTTTTGGGGGGACAGCAGGTTGAGGTTATCTAGTAGACTCTCCATGACATGCTCTGATCCTCTCTGAGCCATAGGCCCGGTCACCTCAGACAGCCTGGGCAGTGTGGCGCTTATCTTAGGCCCCACAGTGTAACCCATATGGATGTCTGGCTCACCCATGTCATCTTGTTCAGATGAGAAAGGTGATCTCCGGCCGCTCAGGGTGCTGGCATTGGAGCTGGTTCTGGTCCTAAAGGTGTTCCAAGAATCCAGGTCCTCAGTACTCTGGGAGTGTGGGCTTCCAAGCCAGTGTGAGTATTGGGAACTGGGGCTATGTGCACTGCCATCAACCACCTCAGCTACAGCCATCTGAAAAACACACCTGTAACTCAAACTACTGTAGCAACAATAAAAATTAGTCTTAATCTGTACCTACTTCACCATATTCAAGTAGAAGTAAAAGTACTAAACAAATTTGTTACTTGAGTAAAATTAAAAATGTATTAATTCTTAAGTTTAATTAAGTAGAAAGTACAACTGCTAGCACTGCTACTTCTACTGCTCCCACAAAACTATTACTACTATTGCAACTGCTACTACTATTGCTACTACTCCAGCGCTAATATTACTATGGCTTACACTATTACTAAAAGTACTACCACTGCTACTAAACCTACTACCACTCACTTTGCAAACAAGGTCAAAATCATGTTTACCTAAACTTACTAAAAATAGAACTAAAGAAAAGCATAATACCATTTCCTAAAAACTGTACTCAAGTAAAAGAAAGGTTATAGACAATATACTCAGAAAGTACATATTAATATACTTGAGTAAATGAATTGAGTAAGTGTACAGTATACTTTCCACAAGTAATGTGAAGACTTAAGGGACTTTTCTCTTTTAATATAAATGTATTCAATGTAATGTCTGATGAGCTTTTCAGGTAAAAGAAACTATTATAGATCAATTTAAAATCAAATAGTAATAAAAGTATATATTCAGGTTATACCTTTTTCTTTGTGGCCCGTCCTTTGCTCTTGGTAAACTTGCTGTTGTTGTCCATAGAGGCCGCTCTACGTCTCGGTGACTTCCCATTTTTCCCGCCTTCAGGATTTAGCATCCACCAGGAGCTCTTCCCTGTTCCCTCGTTCTGGATACGCACAAAGCGACTGTGCAGGGACAGATTGTGTCTGATGGAGTTCTACAAGACAAAATCATGTGTACATTATTTTTTGTACATTATTTTGGGATAGGATTAACCCTTGTGGCTGGATTGAGAAACTGCAGAATACAATACATAATATTAAATGAACAAAATTGCAATGTTGATCTCATTTTGGTTACTGAGTTTAGAACATTTCTGGGCTCAAACAGTTGAAGTGAAAAAAAAAAAATCCATGTATACAAGGGAATGACTGGTAAAGGTTACTGAGAGAAGGCAACAGATGAACAGGATGTCTGCGCATGTCGATATCCTCCTCTAAAAATATTTTGTCTACCAACGTTTTTTTCCCTCCCCCTTGTGCTGACCAGGCTCTGATGCAGGGCACTCTGGACTGAGCAGATACACGGGATGTGAGGTGTCATTTACACTAAATAAATATTAGTGAAAGAGCTAAGCCTGTGAGTTGCCCACAGTTAAAGGCATAGTATCCGATAAAACTAATCCCTTACATCAACAGTTAACAGCCTTACTGCAACAACAGTGGGATGTAACTATAAGATAAGTTGATTTAAGATAGTTTTATTATCAGTATTAGTACTTGCATTTGGGCAAACTGTGTTCAGAAGCAGTGATTTCCAGTACAGCGTATGACTGTTAACTGTTTAATGCTGTGCTAGTTAAGGACCTGAACCAAGCAAACAATACATCTAATACTAATACGAGAGACTCTGCCTTTCTTAAATGCTCCTCCAGCGGTTTTTATTAGTGCCATTCACTTTTCCAACCTTTTGTTGCCCCTGTCCTTTTTGTTGCCCTGTTGATGTTGCTGGCTGCCACAAAATCAAAATGAAATTCAAATAAACTGTTCATGAAATGTAACCTTATATGTAGCTTATGTTGTAATGTGAATAAATTATTGCATCCTGTTTTTTCATTTTGCGCAGTAACAGAACTTATTCAGAATTTGATTTGTAGATGTAAAGCTCATGTAGTTAAATGTGGTTTCTCCTGTTTTATGTTTTGATGGTGTCTTCAAATAGAAAAACAGTAAGGGAAAAGTGAAAAATAAAATATTTTCAAGCACATACAATTGCTCAACATATCTTAAAGTTACACTGTGTAACTTTTCTCCTAAATATGTGGGGCATACTGACTTGTTTTTGTGATTTTTTGAGCGATTATAAGGCCTGAGGCGCGATCTGTTGCTCCGAGCGGGGCTTCTGTACTGAGAAACCACCCTCGCAACTTGGCCGGGAGCGCTCCGCTGTTGAGGAAGAGTCACGTGACAGGGAACGACTTGCTTTACGGCATTCCCTTCTGCTCTTATACCTGAGGTGCAGTATAACCATGAAGCTACTTTTAGCGTTGTTATTTTCGCCAGTTCGTCAGGGCCGAAGGACACAAGAAGATGAAGACAATGTCGGACGAGGCAAGAAAAAGAAAATGTGAAAGGGACCGCACCAGATCGCAGACAAGAGTCAACATCGGACAGACTTTTGCTCGCTGGCGTCAGATGAGAGACAGAGAAGGCTGCAAATCGGATCACGTTTTTGCATCTTTATTGTTGGGCAGGTAAATTAGCCTCTTTATTTTTTCTTTAGAACGTGCTTTTTCATACAGTTATTAGTTGTTTTTACTGCGACCATTGCGCGATATTTGTTGATAAGCTAACGCTAGCACTAACTCTATAGAAGATCCAGTCCAAACTTCCAAAGGTAGCAGCAGGTCAACTAAAGTTGAAACAATGATGGAAATAGACGCCCGCTCGCACAGTTTCAGAAGGAGGAGGGGCCCTAGTGTTTACGTTTTGCGACGGTGCAGTGGCACCTGTGGCCTCTAGAGGCGCAAGACCGGGAATCTTACACAGTGTAACTTTAATATCAATAATAAAATTACTTTTAATGACTCACTGGCTCTTGCTTGTTTGCTTTGAATTAAAACTGAGCTGAATAAGGAAGTTTGGGTTAAACCAACCTTTTAAATGTGTTTGTATTGGTCCCTAAACTAACAAGAGCACACCTAGAGCTACATTCAGTCCATTTTTCCTAATGCTATGTTTTGAAATCTAAAATGGACATTGGGGCGCCTCCTGTGGTCAAATTCACAGGAAGAAAAACAAAGATTGGTTGAGAGGTGAAGAAAGACACTCATACAGCACACATACTGTATAGCCCATGGTCAAAATCAGACAAGTACATGCTGGGTACAATCAGACCACAAGATATGCAGAACTACTCTGGAATTCCCCTTTAAGACTCATGTGAAGGCTAAAGCTGATCCTGCAGTTAGTAAAGCCAGATGTCCCTAACCACATAATTCAGCAGGGACTAAAGGACGTCCCTATTAAAACATCACAAATATTGTCTGAGTCTATGTTCTGGAAAATATTGTAGAAATCCACAACCCTTTATCTACAATTTTGCTGTTAATTATGATTACTGCTATTGACCCTAATTTAAAATTTACATAATTTACATAATGCAATTTCCCCACTGAGGGACTAATAAAGATTTTCTTATTCTTAATGCATTAGTATTTATGGTATATGCAATGTATAATGTGTATGGAGAAAACAATTATTTGTGCTTATTTGGTCACCTAATGATAACTTATCATTAAAACATCATTTATTTGTTATATAGGAAATGATAATTATTTTCTTGGGTGCACATGCATGTGTTAGCTTAAGTGGTAAGTCTAAATTGTCCCTTGTGAATGAGTCTGTGTCCATGCATGTCTCTGTATCAGCCATGATCTATGTTGTACCCTGCCTAAGGCCCATAGTTGTTGGGATAAGCTCCAGCCAACTGCAACCCCTAACGTGTATAAGCAGAACAAACTGAATGAAAGTTATGAATGAATAATTATGATCTTAAGTTAATATTCATAAGTATTCTTTGTTTATTTTTTTCAATTGTGTGAATGATCCATACAGTCAAGTCCAGATGAACCATGGCAGTGTGGAGTCAAAAAAATGTTTCACCTTGCTTTTGCCATTTTTGTACGTGTGCTAACTGTGTATATATTTTGTAAATATGTACGTTGAATCACAACTAGTTACGTAGTAGAATAAATCCACTTATACAATGCAGTGGATCAATGTTGGACATGTGGTTAAAAGAGTCAAACTGGCTACACTTACGTTTAGAACCTACAACCAGTTTTCAAGAAAAAAATCATTTATTTGGTCAAAATTGCCTAAAATAAATTTGATTAAGAATGATTTCATTACTGAAAATTATTTAAATCATCTATATTAGTCCATCCATTATTCCGCTGCATTAAGTTGAAACACATAAAACACAGAACACAAGACAAATTATTTGCACTCTCTATCATGTAAAGTGAGTAAAGTGCACAAACTGAAGCCTGATCTTCTGAGTGCATGCGTTGAGCTGAGCATGAATGAGAACATGGGAGAGGTTACAGGGTTCGACATGAGGATAGGGAGGGTGACAGAGTGAGCTGTTTTTGCTGTTGCTTCAAACCAGGGTCAGTGAGTTCACTACATGGAAAACACAAGCTTTGTGCTCAGAAACCTGCAAATACATCTCATAGAGAGGGTTGAGAAGAGATGATTATGTGATAGGTGCTACCTCTGAAGCTTCAACAATCAGAGGATATCCTGCACAGGAGCCAAGTGGAGATGTGACAAGCAGAAAATGCAAAAATGTGAGTCAATGATCACACTCTACAGGCGAAGACAGGAAGCGAGTCACTGCTGGAGGATTTGAGATCTGAGCAGTATATGTCAGAAAACTAGAAAGCTCCTACAAATGTGAGATCTGAGATATGCAAATGTATATAGCCTTTGATTATGAACCATAATAGATCATGGGCTGCATGACTGGCCGTGGGACAGCACATTCTCTGCTGGGCCTGGGATAATCCTTGTCTGGGACAGACCTCACCATTGCCCAAAGAGAACAAAAGACACCCCAGCCTTACTAATACAGGAGGTGCCCCTCTCACACATCACTTCTTTTAAAGCCCCACCAAGGCTTTTAATAAAGGGTCTCTATGACGCTAAACTTCCCATACACATTGTTATAGCTCTGAGCTCCATAGAGCTGTGCCACCTGTAGAAGAAAACTTTAAGATAAAGCTTTTAAAAATACTTTTCATGTTTTCACAATTTCAGTCTAGCATCTTGTTCTTAGTAATAGATCATAGTCTATGGCACTCATTTATATTGATCATTAGCTAAAGGAAAAGCTTTTGTAATTTAAAACATAATTAAGCCTACAACCAAGGAGGTTATGTTTGCTGTTTTGGTTTGTTTGTTTGTTTGTTTGTTTGTTTGTTTGTTTGTTAGCAAGACAGCTCGAAAGAAGCTTTCAGGAAAGGTCAGTAATGGGTCAAGAAATTATCAAATAGTTTTTGGTGTGGATCAGGAACATTTTCTGAATCTTTAACACTGTGAGATAAAGCCAATGTTGTCTGTACGAAATGTAACGTTAAATGTTAGAGCAGTATAGTTGGTGACCAGTATGGCTAACTTGGTAAAACATTTTATGATTATTATGATGATGATGCTATTGTGGAGTATTTCTGTTTTATTAACTAACAATCCACTGGGCTTTGAGTGTCACTGATTCTTACAGGTAAATAGTAAAAGCTCTAGTAACGTCACACTGTTTTGTTTTTTTCATTGTAAAGCTGTAACAAACACCAAAAGAGCAATCTTATAATTTAAAATTTCTAATTTCTATATTTCTGTCCACAAAAAGGCCCTGCCATTAGCCAAGCCCCTCCTACCAGACTCCAAAACAACTGAACTGACACAGCTGCTGGTTCTTGTGTAGTGAAGCATGGTCTTGCTGTAACGGCTGCAGCGTAAGTAAACAAACAAGGGCCAGCGGTGGGGACAGGTGCAGCTGTCAGTGAAAGTGGTCCACAACATGGTACGATGGTACAAGACACAAACAACCAACTGCAGTTTCCCCAGGAGACAGACCATCTGCCCTTCAAACCAGTAAAGGTTTACCAAAAATACCCTCAGATGCATCCAAAGAGCTCCCTGTTGTTTTAAAGTTATGCCATGTAGAACAATTGGTCATAAGTCAAATAGGCTTAAGTATAAAACAAGGAAGTATGCTTATCAACTGCACTATAAGTGAGTTCTTCAAGGTCAGCTCTGTTGTGCTTCTTGGCTGACCATAATAACGTTCAGATGTTGGGAAGTTTTTGAAGAAAGCTACAGAAAACTGGTGTAATGCTACACTAAATGAATGCAATGAGGTGTGAACTTTGATCCTGTAGGTGCAGATACATTGTTATGTGGTGTACATAAGAGCTTGCAGAGATTACAGTAAAAGGACAAGCCACTTCCTGTCAGTGTCTTCCTGTGCACGGTCCTCCCCCCTTCGCCTCCTCATGTCTCGGACTCAGGACGACTGTGAGATCTGGGTTGTTTTTCTATGCTGCACAGCAGTAAAATGACAAGAAGAGCTTTCGAGTTGATTGTGGAGACACCAGCTGTGCTCCTTATCACTGCAGGCACAATGCAGCCTACATAATTAACACACAGCATCTGAGTGGATGACCTACTTCTACAATGGACCATAAGTGTGACAAGGACCAGGGATGGGCAGCGTTGTAAAAGGCCTTTGATAACCAATTGGAAAGATTACTTTTTTGTAGAAAGCATACTAAACTAATTATTAGCATAATCATTTACAATGTTCCTTTTTTCCTTTGGGCTTTTCCCTTCCAGGTTCACAAATGCAAATCATTTGCCTCCTAGAGTGCATAGTGAGTTGCATATTATTTTGTCATATAGGTTTTTGTGCTAAATGCCCTACCGGACACAACTCTTACCATTTATCTGGGCTTAGGACTGGGATAAAAGTCCACTGGCTTGTGACCCCTTGCGACTGGATTGTTTCTTTTCACTAAATATTTTAATTTGTCAAGAATAGATGCTTTGTATTTTGACCTTTTTTTCACATGATAAATCTTTACATATATTTTTGTCTTTCATTAATGTTACGCATAATGGATTTGAGGCCTGATGTCTTTTTGAACATTATATAGCAGGGGGTTATTACGGAGCCCACTGGAGAACAATACATGAAGCTGCATGCCACAGATTCCAGCAGCTCACACATGTGTATCTGCAGACTGTACGCAGGCCAGAGCACCGTCCCGCCGGTCAGCTGACTGCGTCTCTGCTTCCCTCAGGACACGCTCGCTCCCTTTAGAAAGCCCCTGCCCCGAGCCTTCCTTTCTTCATGGGGTTACTTCAAGCTCTCAGTGGGCCTCTTAAGTTCAGACGTCCCTCTTTAACCTTGTGATCCCCAGATAAATAGCTGGGAGGTATCTGTTTTTTTTTTTTTGTTTTTTTTTTTTTTGTCTCTTTCTTTAAGTACATTGTCTTTTATAGCCCCCATGTCCCCAGATAGAGTTCACAGAGGAAAATTTTATAATGCATTTATGGTTTTCTAGTCTGACTTGAGAATATAAAATGAAGATATAACTTTCTATATGTTTACTACTACTTATAATAATCAAAATTTTAAAGATAAGTAATATAAGAAGTCAACAGCAGAAAATACAAAATGCTGCCTTTGAAAGTCTTAGAGTTCTGTTGCTTGTTTATTGTTTTTGTATTGTACATAATAAAAAATCACTAACTTTTTACTGAGTTAAAGAAATTTTACCAACTAATACAAAATAAACAGCTACTAAACAGTTGCTAGCAAAAAGTACCAAATGTTGCTACTACCATACACTTTACAGTTCACCACGACACCTTAGGGAAAGCACTCCTCCCAGTTGGTAAGGGGTTCTTTAGAAGCTAGCCCTTGATCTGAAATGCCATTCAAAACATCCTTAAAAACCTTTTCTCATGCCATGGATTGACAGACACAGGAAGGGTGCCCTGGTCCTGCCCTTCGTCCAGTGCCACTTTCTGAGGTGGAGTTTTATAATCACAAAGGTTCAAAGTAAACTCCCTTCTCCCACCATGAGGTTCTCCATCTTGATACAATCTCTGTACTTTTACGGTACTGAGGATGTAACATCTAAAACATAATATAAAACCCTATTAAGTACTATTTACTTGCAACAACGTTACAGTGAAATGAAATTAGTGTGACAAAAACATTATTCCGTTGTCCCAGTCCATTTTCCAAGGCTGACCCTGGTGTGTTGCAGGGTGCGGTATGTTAACACATGGCACTGTTTTCCATCTACAGGGCAGGAAATGCATCATACTTCATTGTGGAGGGACTGTGATGTTTTTTAACAGGAAAGAGTAAAAATAACTATACGAAGGTTCAAAAGCCCATAGAGCATGCCAGTGTTGATAAAAACAGTGTTCATTTCATGTTAGACATTTGCTAAAAAAAAAATTGCCAACAATGAGTCCACAAAGAAATGTGGCAACTTAGAGCAATCAACATTTTGCTTTTGTAATAAAACCTGTTATTTGTGCAGGAACAACTCTCTATATTATGGCTTGTAATGCTACACTCAGATGTGCAGAATATGATAAGGGGAAGTATAAACCAGAAATAGTTAAATAAATGTCATTAATTACTGCGAAAACTTTTGTGTGGGTAATAGCATCATGGCTAGAGTCTAGCTCATTCATGGCCTAAATAATCAACCCACTTAGAACTTGTGTAAAGTATAATTTATCTTGTAAAACCCCTGCAGTGAAGGCCTGAAGGGGTCAAAAGAGGAAGTGATGAGATGAAGAGCAGTGATTTCTTTCTCCTGACTGTGGCATCCTGCAAAGGAAACTCAATGACAGGGACAAAGATATGAGCACACAGCTCAGGAATGGAGGATGTTTGACGTCGTCTCCTCCAATACATGCACTAACATTGTCTCAGAAGTTTTTGACTGCAAAGTTTACTGAAAACAAGTGGAAAAATATTATACTATATAATTAACATGTATTGAATTTTAACTCGCCAGACTGGTTGAGAATTAAACAAACATGCTTTTTTTTAAAAAGAAGACTATAATTGATAGTTGGCAAAGGCATTTCCTGACTAAAACTACTTTGTTATGTTCTGCAGAACAGGATCCTGAGTAAACTGTAAAACTGAGTGAGACCCAAATATCAAGAACTTTACTTGCTCTTAATCTTTTCCAGATGAAAAAAAATAAATAAATAAATGAGTAGTGGCCCTTTTATTCTCTCTCTCTCTCTGAATTAAAGCACATGGCTAGATTTTTATTAGTGGTGTAATGATAAGTTTTTGCAACGATACGGTACATATCAAATACAATTGTTTTGATCTGATTCAAGAGGAATACTGGCTAATTTAGAACAATACAATATGATTCAATACAATACAACACCTCAATATTGATACAACTGATACAGCAACTTTTGCCAAAAATCATAAAAGTATACTTTCAATCCTAGCATTGCGGTCAGGGTAGAATATGTCATGCAGACAGAAAGCAAAGCAAAGCTGAATATAACATTTTATTTGACTAAAACCACACAAAATACATCTAAAAATATCCATCTGGTTTTATTTTAACATGCAAATTTTGAATATCAATATTTCCGATATTGATTTTTTCCCATGTATATCGATATAGGCCTACACTACACAGAAAACGATGTAATTCAATACCAGGTAATACGCATCAATAGAGTTGTAGTGTAGGAATAAAAAATAAACTTTTTTTTTTTTTTTTTTTTGACAAATCGAACTGTAACTTTATCATTACACCCCTAATTAATATAGTGTTTAGTTAAATGAAAAAAACAGATCAACTGTATTATTGTTGTGTAGAGCCATCATTGGACAGGAAAGCTTTCAAACGACTTGTTTACAACTGGATCAGTAACTATATGTTAAAACTGTATCAGCCAGAGGATGCTGGTTATTCATAAGGAGTGGTCTTTTTGATGCTTATTCTGACCTATTGCACCAGCCTAACCATGAAGGCTATGAATTTGGGGGCATGCTAGTTTAAAGTTATGCAGCTACCTATTACAACATTGTATTAATTTGATTATTATTTTCAATAATTAATTCAACTACTTTTTACCATACTGCTAAATGATCTCATGTAATTAAGCTTAACTCTTAAAATTCACAATAGTTATACCTATGCCGCATATGATATACTGGAGATCTAAGAACCCACTGCTTGGCTACTGAAGGAAACACATTTGACTCCTTTGAACACATACTTTAACAAATAGTTTACAATTTGCGCCTCATCTGCAGTAGGACCTTGATATTTTGTGCTATTTTATCCATGAGTCTTGTTTTGCCTTCTACAGCCATAAAGTGCACCCACTCACCTTCCAGCCGGCCGAGCTGTTGCTGTCCCCCTTGTCTTTGAAGTAGGGCACACTTTTGACCATCCAGTCGTAAATCTGCGACAGCGTGAGTCTCTTCTCGGGTGAGCTCTCTATGGCCTTGGTGATGAGGTCGGCGTAGGACATGTTCCCCCAGGCATTACGCCGGGACGAGCTGCTTTTCCTTTGGCTGATGCTGCAAGGGCCACCCAAAGGTGTGCCGGGAGAAGGCACCTGTTGCTGGGGCGGCAGCTGCGGGCCCAAGGGCTGCGGAGGAGGAGGAGGATGGTTGTGGTGAAGGATGCGACTTCCCTGATAGTCACTGCAGGGCACAGGTGGTTCATGTTCGGTGTATTCGCCATAGTCTTCTTCAAGTAAAGCAAGGTTACTGATATACTCCTGGTGAAGCGAGGGCGCCGGGGAGGATGTGTTGGAGTTCCCAGGGTCAAGGAGCTCCGGTCTGGGGAGCGGCCAGGTGCAGGACCGCGGGCGAGAGAGAGGCTCAAAGTCTGGATCTATTTCTACCGGCTGAGTCTGTCCTGGCGGTCCCTCAGCCATTTTATTGCATGTCAAAGAGAAATCTATCACACAACACTGGCTGTAACAGGATACGCACAAGTTCACACCATCCTTCAATTCTTGAGTCTGGCGCTTTGTCAGTGGTACAGAGTCGGGTGGTGCCTTCACTGTCTGCTTTGGGACTACGATTTCTGAATATGCTATATGTGCAGTTGGTAATACAACACGAGCCAATAACTTTAAGAAGGTAGACTTACGATACATTTGTACAGCAATACTATAGCTTTAAAAACGGATTTGTTTTGTAGTAAATCGCTGAATATGTTACTGTATTTCCTTGGTGCTCTATCATAAAGTTTGAAGTCTTGTAAAATCAAAAACGCTTGAGTTTGCAGATGTGTTCTTACCCTAAGACTTTATCATTCAATTTCAACTTCTAAATTGCTGAATCGGTGACAAAAGCGTCATATAAAGACCGCTCTCAAAACTCTTTGTTTTCACACTCTCTTGATGGGCTCTGAACGTGCCATTATATCTCTACAACTGGTAGGCTCCCCCTACTGGGACTCAAACACGTTTTTATAACATATCAGCCCTTTGGGATGTTGTTGAGTAGGTTATGCTAATTACAACTCACAGAAAGAAAATATAAAAATATAAAGTGAAAAAGTTCATTTAAAAATACACTTTGATTTCATTGCTGTATGTACCTCACACCTGTGAACACTTATAAATGTAAAACAAAAAGAAAAAAAATATTATAGCATCAATTCAGCAGTTTCTGGGTTAAATTTTTTTTGATAGCATGTGTTCCTTTAATAATCGGTTTGACATAAAGAACAATAAGTCTAACAGCAGAACCAGACAAACTTTATAACCTTAGTGGCAAATTAGTACAGTGCTTTTGTGGTTTATTGTCTTTAATATTATTCTATTTTTAATTGAGGTAAATATCATCTTCTTTAAGCACATCCTCTTTTTGGCAGAAATAATCTCTAAACCAGAAAATATGCTCCTTCTTTTGCTGGACCGTCAGGTGTGGGTTTATGGACAGCCCAGCAATCACCAGCTCCATAAAGTGACGGACTGGACCGTGACGTGGGAAGCCCTCTTCTAAGTGTTTCTCCAAGAAGATATGCTCATGAAAGTGAACATTTGCTTCCTCTTCAAGACCTATAAATAAAAAAGCAGATGAAGTATGAAGTACCATAAAAGCAGCACACATTTATTTCTTACCAGCTTCATTGGCAATTGGATACTGCCACATCTTCCCTTGTTTGGTCCACTGAATCATTTCCTCAAAACCATTACGAGGCATCTGATTAGTCACCATGGATAACTGGTTCGCAAAATCCATATCCCAAAAAGTTGGCTGAGCTAAGTTATAACAGTTGCATTGTTATTGGATGTAGATTAAAAAGAGCATTAATTACAACCTATAGGAGTTACATAAACAAAATGTTTGTTACCAACAATGGGATCAGCAGTATTTTCTGAAGGAGAGAAAATGTTCAGTCGTTTTGCTGTAAAGAGGTTTCTCCTAATTGAAGAGGCAAAATATTAGTCTTCTTCATCACACTGAAATGTGTATAAGTAGTGTATGCTCAAATTAATTTCAATCCATACCTTTTCCGAACACCATCTAATTCACCAGTGATTCCTCTTTCCTGTGTGTAGCCCCGGCCATCGTCATCAAACCTGATTTGATTAGCTGGCCGAGCATTGAGTCGATTTGGATTCTTTCCAATCTTCATTTCTGCTATAATTACCCTGTTAACATGTATATGCATTGAAATTAACCACAGTTCTAAGGTATTTTATTCTGTTCATGTTACATTTCTCATAGATATATGTACAGTTGAAAGAAAAAGTATTGGCACCCTTTGGAAATACTAGGATTTTTGCATGATTTGGTCATAAAATGTGATCTGATCTTCATCATGCAAAAATCCTAGTATTTCCAAGGGGTGCCAATACTTTTTCTTTCAACTGTATGTATTATTTAGTTAAAACACATGTGGTTTACCCAATTCATATAGACAGAGGACATACCCAATATTATTTCCTTCTCCTTTCTTTTGAGCTTCACTAATAGTTTCATGTTGCCGCAGTTGCTGAAGTAGCTCGGACTCTGCCTGGCTGGGATTAGGGAGTGTGGAAGCAGCAGCAGATGCAGCAGCAACCAACTCAGGAGCCAGTGATTCACTATAAGGAAAGAATAGACAAGGAAGCTGCCCTAAAAATTACTGCTATATTACTTAAATGATTTCACACTGCTTCTCACCTCTGTGATGAAGTTGTCACTGTAGCATTCTGAAACATGCTGATAGTACTCTCCAAAGAGACTGGCTTTGGCGTAGAAACATATTCTTGTTTTGTCTTCAGATTTTTCAGCTTCCTCTTATTGGTAACTTCTACCTTCATTGCGCCAAGCAGGTCCAAGAGACCCTCCTTTCCACCCCTGGCCACCTCTTTTACTGGCTTTGATGCGTCTTGCTCCTGTATGTATTTTATTTGATGAAGCTGAGCTGTATTTCCATCATCTGTCATCAGTGCAGTTCCTTTGTCAGTTTTTGAATCCACTCCTAAGACAGGATTTTTATTTTCAGCTTTAGCTGTATTTGTGTTTTCCTCCATGTCAGATTTCTGACACGAGTTTTCTGAAGATTTACTCCCTTCATGCTCAGATGGAAGAATCTCATCACTCTTTTCACAAAGCCTGGCTGAGCATGTTCTCAGCCCTTTAACACCAGCTGTGTTTGCTAATCTGTGTGACGTAAAGCAATAGTTAAACATATCGGAAAATATAACTTTCTAACATCGACATGAACAGAAGAGAACATTATTAAAATGCTTTAAAATACAATAATAAATGTATTCTTACTACTGCTTATGAATATTACTAGTTTACTATTGTTTTAATTAATAATACGCATGTTTGATACATAAACATGGCAAATAAGCATAAAAAGCACTAATCAGGATGGCCAGATTGTTCACTAGGACATGAAACCTACCTAAAAATTGACGTTGAAGATTTATCACATTTAGATGCCAATACAAAAGCCTCAAGTATTTTAACCGACTTGTTTTGACCCGAAAACAAATTCCGCGTTATGCATTTATACATGTTTGTTTCTTGATATGTCCTTCCACGCTCAAGACAATTTTCTCTATTGCTACAGCGTAAAGTTACCGGCGGAAACCTTAATTCATCATTGGTTCCGACTGCTTGTTATTCAAAAAACAAGAGGAACGTAAAACACTCTGTACATAAAACAAACGTTAGCGTATATCTGTCTGTATTGGTGTTATATTAAATAATAAGTTGCAATTGTATTTTTCGGATGTAAACTCTAAATTATTTTATTGACGTGTTTTCCGTTTTCCTCCCTTTCCTCGCGATACTTCAACCGGAACTTAAAATGGCGTCGGGTCACAGGCGCTGAATCAGAAACGGGGCTGCATACTGTATTTCGACAATTTCTTAGCAATCAAAAATAAGCAATGGAAGTTTATTGCCAGTATTTGGCTTTACAAAACAGATATATTTGGACATCGTAACAGTTACTGTTACTGTTTGTTCACGTTTCGGCTTAAAATCAGACAAAGCACAACTTCAAACAGGTAAAATGTAATGGGTGGGTACAAGCTTACTAGCATTGAAGCTAACTAATGTTAACAATATTACATCTATAGACGATTCAGGAGTTACTAATCCTTCGCTATTCCGGTTGTTGCATTGCAAAACGTTAAGATTAAATATTGTGTGACCGGCTTGTTATTGGATGTTTGTAACTGTTGTTAATTCTTCAAAGTGATAAGTCCGCTTTTACGGAATATGTTTGTTTATAGTCTCATTGAGAGATTATTTGCACATTTTCTGCTATCGTTAGATATATTTATCTTTGAGATGGAAACATTTTTGTATGAGTCATTAAATCTAACAAACCGCGTCCTAACACAAAATATAACTTTTTAAATTTTGTTTAGTTCTTGCGTCAAATGTACTTGATGTGGAAAGTGCTCATTTATTTACATAGATGTAAGCCGCATAGTGGTAGTGCCCAATGTTGTTACAGTTGTACCTTTATTTATACTGACACGTTTTGTTTTCGGGGGATATTTTGTTCTTGTGCTTAGGGCACTCAGGTTGAAATAATCCCAATATCATAAACTTTAATTTAAATCTGATGACATTGTGAAGATGTTAACAGTGTGGGATTATTTTATATTAAGCAATGGCAGAAGAACGACGGCAGAAGCAATGCTCGGTTACCCTTCCCACAGAGTCCATGAAAGCCATGGCAGAGTCAGTTGGAGTGGGGCAGCTACAGGAGGACAGCTGTGTTGCTCTGAGCGAGGAAGTCAGCTACAGAATAAAAGAAATTGCACAAGTAAATGACACAATGTCATAATCTCTAAATTATATACACGTGCCTATGACAAAGCCTCTCATTCATATTATGATTTATATAGGATGCACTCAAGTTTATGCATCACGGAAAAAGACGTAAATTAACCACCAGTGATATAGATAATGCTCTTAAACTCAAAAATGTTGAGGTAAGAAAAAACAATGTTCAACTCTTTGTTCCTGATGTGCCTTGTTTGCTAATTTTGCTTTCTGTGAATGACTTTTGCAACAGCCCCTGTATGGGTTTCAGTCCCAAGAGTTCATCCCTTTTCGCTTTGCCAGTGGAGGGGGAAGGGAACTACATTTTTATGAAGAAAAGGAAGTTGACCTCAGTGACATAATCAACACACCACTCCCCAGAGTTCCACTTGATGTCTCTCTTAAAGGTACATATGAGCATAATGTAGAGAAGTATACTAAACTAACATATAATATTATAAAGTTTCATAATGTTTTGTATATCTTGTGTGTGGTTAATTTTATTATTTTGTATCTAGCTCACTGGTTAAGTATTGAGGGGATGCAGCCTGCTATTCCAGAAAATCCGCCACCTGGTAAGTGCTGACATCAATATATGCATAAACCACAGTTTGTTTGTTTTTTTTTTATCTCTATGTAACCAGTTATTCATATTGTTATTAGCATCAAAAGAGCAACAAAAAACAGAATCTACTGAGCCACTCAAAGTTGTCAAGCCTGGTCAGGAGGAGGAAGGTTCCATTCAGGGAAAAGGTCAAGGTGGAACAACTGCAGATGGCAAAGGTCAGTATCTTTTTTTTGTATAAAAATGTTTCCTAGTTGTTTGAATTTATGCTCTTCGAAATAAAGTAAAAAAAAAAACACCTTTCCTGTGTATATTCATTTCAAGGAAAAGAGAAGGGTCTAATTAGGCTGAAGCCACGCAGCACTCACGAGCTCTCAGTGGAGCAGCAGCTGTACTACAAGGAAATTACAGAAGCATGTGTTGGCTCCTGTGAAGCAAAGAGAGCTGTAAGATTTTAATTTATCAGTTGTGTCATGTCATATTTCGTTGCCTTTATATTTGATACATTTGCATTGTCTTATGTCATATTTCGTTGCCTTTATATTTGATACATTTGCATTGTCTTTCTTCAAGTTATGAACTGCGTGTAATCTTTTTTTTGACTCATATACACTGCTTTTTGTTTGTCCAGGAGGCATTGCAGAGTATTGCAACGGATCCTGGCTTGTATCAGATGCTTCCAAGATTTAGTACATTTATTTCTGAAGGGGTAAGCCAATCTTATATGCAAACTGTTTTATTTTTCTCATTAAAAAATACCTCTGGTACTGTTGACTTGTTTCATCTAAAAAGGTCCGTGTAAATGTGGTACAAAACAACTTGGCTCTCCTGATTTATCTGATGAGAATGGTCAAAGCGCTAATGGACAACCCCACTCTGTACTTGGAGAAATATGTAAGTAAAATACATACAATAAACATAAAATGCATTACCTTACAGAGATGTGTCTAACTTTTTTCTTTATGCGTATTTGTAGCTGCATGAGCTTATCCCAGCTGTTGTGACCTGTATTGTGAGTAAGCAGCTGTGCTTGCGACCTGATGTTGACAATCATTGGGCTCTACGAGATTTTGCTGCACGTCTTATGGCCCAGAGTTGTAAAACTTTCAGCACAACAACAAACAACATCCAGTCTCGTATTACTAAGACATTTACAAAGGTATGTATGGAGCTATATTCACCTAACTAGCATAATTATTGTCCAGTATGACCAAAAATAACAATTTACTGAGTTCGGTGTAACAATTTATATAATCTGGCTGACATTTTTTTCAGAGTTTGCTGGATGATAAAACCCAGTGGACAACACGGTATGGCTGCATTGCAGGACTTGCGGAATTGGGCCCTGACGTAAGTATTATTTTAATCCTCCTAGTTGCTTGTTTGTTGTTGTATCTACAGTTTTTTTTGTTTGTTTTTTTTTTTTTTTTTGTAGGTGATTAAGACACTTATTCTTCCTCGGCTTGCTGTAGAGGGTGCTCGCATCAAAGCAGTGATGGAAGGGCCAGTGATTTCCAATATTGATAAAATAGGAGCTGACCATGTTCAAAGCCTTTTACTGGTAAATTGGTTTACTTTCTTTGCACTAAAATATTTTTAGTTTAATCTTTATCTTTCTGTATTTGTAGTTGACTCTCTTGTATTTTTGTTTTAGAAACATTGTGCCAGCGTTATTGCAAAAATCAGACCTCAGCCTGACAATGTGGAACAGTATCGTACTGACTATGGTTACCTTGGACCAATGCTTTGCTCTCATGTAATGAAGGCTAGGAACCAAGCAGCACTCCAGGCGCAGCAAGTCAACAGAACCACACTAACAATCACGCAAGTAAGTAAAATGCTTTATGGTTGCATGTGCAAGGCATACCTTTTTGGGGGAAAAATTTGAATTTGAAAGTTGAAATAACATATGAAGCTGTGGACAAGTTTAACTAAAATATTTGTCTTTTAGCCACGACCAACTCTCTCAGTCTCTCAAACCGGGTTGACTGGATCGACAGGACCTCGAACTCCCAGCATTATTAAGGTGCCAAGTTCACTGACCCTGATGTCCCCGCGACCAGGGACCCCTTCACAGCCTTCCCCACCAGCCACAAAATACATTGTGATGGCCACCAGTGCAGGAGCTGCTTCTACTCAGCAGGTACAAAGGTTTGACAATAAACTGTTTTGTTTTAACACAACTTATATATAAGAATACGTTATAATGAGACTCTCAAAACAGTTTTGACTCTAGTGCCTTGCTCTCGGGTACAGCAGCGTATTACTGCCAACTGAGTGTGAATTAATTTCAGCTGTATAACGTATTAACAAGAAAACTCGTTCACGTTTGTACATGAAACTATCATGTTTTTACATGAAACTATCATGTTTTTACATGAAACTATCATGTTTTTACATGATACTATCACGTTTGTACAAAATATGTATCACATTATCTTGGACAAACGTGATAGATTTCTGTGTAAAATGTTACACAGCTGAAATTAATTCACACTCAGTTGGCAGTAATACGCTGCAGTACTTGGGCACCATAGTTGTTAAGATGAACACAATTTAATTTCACAATTAATTATACCTATCTTTTAGGTAATCACCCTTAGCTCTTCCCAGACGGCCTCTCCAGTCACCAGCACTGTTCCCAGCGCCTCCTCTACCTTGCAGCCTTTAGTAAAACTAGAGTCTGGAAGCGGGCCTGCACTGACTGCACCAAGACCTATGCAGAAATACATTGTAGTGTCTTTACCAACATCTGCCTCTTCTTCTTTGGAGACCAAAAGCTCAGTGCTTCCGACCTCCATTTCCTCATCTTTAGATGCCGGGATCAACCGGTCTGAATCGCCGGGAGCAAGCACACAGTCACCACACTGACACTTCTAATGTTTTTATCGCAATGGTGCGGCTGGATACACGCGAAACTGTCTCAGTCAAACTTTGAAACTGTTCAAAGGTTTGATGGGAAATATGTGAACTCTTTAACGAAGAGCAAATATGACTAGAAATTGTAAATACAACACTGTCCAGTGGAAACTGTCACCTATATGCTCTCTTCTTATATTATAATAGATTTCATGTTTTTTTTACTCCAAAATAAATCTGTTTTGTATAAATTGCATTTGTTTTCCTATGACTGTAAAGTGTCATTTGATTGATATATTTAATGTAAAGTAGTCTTAGATGGAAGCAATATTGTCACTAGATATCCCAGGCCAACTCAAAGGTTTTACACAGACTAGAGAAATTTGGTAAAAATATGATTTTAAAGAAAGTATCAATGTTTTGAATCTGTTGTTGATGGTATGTTTTGTTATAAGACAGTATTGTTACTTATGTGACACAAAATGCAGGTAGTGTACATAATCAGATTAATACCAACAGCGCACTACAACTCCCAGAAGTCCCTGCGCGCTTGAGACTTAAGGGGAAAAAAAAACAAAAAAAAAACGGTAGCCCATGCTACCGGTGTTCGACGTCCCTCGTGGGCAGGTACAATCCAAACATTTCGCTGTGGTTTTGTACACTTCAGTTTGGGTTTTGACTTTAACTTTTTAGTGTAATTATACAAAATATGAATTTTAAAATACGAGCTGCAAGAAAAGAAGACTGCACAGACATAGCACGAATGATAATGGTAAGTTTTTAAAGGGCATACATAACTACTGTAACAGTTACAGTAGCTATATATGTGACTTATTAATATTGGTACCTCTTTTTTGTGGCGTAGATGCTGTCCTCTGCTAAATTTAAGAGCATGCTATTTTACTTTTCAGGAGTTAGCGGTTTTTGAAAAAATGCCAGATCAAGTGAAAATCTCCCATGAAGGTAACTGTCCTCGTTGACGCCTAACAAAATAGATTTGCAGCACGTACTTTCCCAAGAAAGCCTTTATGAAGTTCGAGTTTAAATAATAGTTGTAGTGCATTTGTGTCTTTATCGTAATGTATGTGTAGGCCATGAGTAGTCAGAATACTTCATGTAACAAGATGTGTGGCGTTTACTCTTTGCATTTAGCCCAACACAAGTGATTCAGACTCAGAGGAACACATATTTATTATTGAGGTTTTGAAACTCTGAATAAGAGTATAATTAAGTAAACACTTAAAGAGGAAAAACAATCTCAAGTGTACACAGTTAAGAAATAAATCAAAACTGAAATACTATTTACTATTTTAATGCCGGGAAACAATTTTTCTTCTGGTCAGATGATCTTGTGCACTAACCTTTCAGAACTGGAACGTGATGGTTTCTGTCAAAATCCTTTTTTTGAATGTCTGGTTGCTGAGGTCTCTGATGGTCATAGATCTAAAGACGGTAAGGTGTTTTCATGATCCCATTGTAGTCTGACTCAATACAGTCAGTAGTAATTTTGTTTATGTATTTTATAGGTCACACAATAGTTGGATATGCTCTGTACTTTTACACTTACAGCACATGGAAGGGACGGTCAGCTCATCTGGAGGACTTGTATGTGATGCCAGATTTTAGAGGTAAAATATGGGGCAAATTAATTTCAATTGCAAACCACTGTGATTTTGTAACTAATGACATTTTTCTGATCTTTTAAGGTAATGGTATTGGTAAAGGTATGATGAGCAAAGTTGCAAAGGTAAGATTTTTTAGCCACTGTGTCAATCAATTTGTGTTTTTTTCCGTATGCAACTGTGAGGATTAGCTGTTACATCAATTGTCTGGTTTTACAGATTGCAGTAGCGAAGCAGTGTGTGCGTCTGCAGCTGGCTGTGTTAGACTGGAACACTCCTGCTCGAGACTTCTATGTAGCTAAAGGAGCTCACAACCTGACTGTCAGCGAAGGATGGCACGTCATACGTTTTGATGGTCTAAGTTTAGATAACTTAGTAAAGGAAGCTCCTGAAGATTAGTTAGTTGGCTTGGTCTGATATTGTATGTTTATCACACATTTCCTCTAACTTGGTCTCTTGTGATTTTATTTTTACATTAAATAAATAATTATGGTATAACACGTGTAATAAAATGTTTATGGTGATGATTCTTATAAGCAAGCAATTTAGCAACAAACTATTTAGGACTTTATGGAAGTCAGGCAACCATCACTATTAACTTGTACCCATCAGTAGCATGGCCTTGTTTTCATTTTATAAATAAGCATATACAGTATTATTCCACTATTGAGCAGTGCAGAGTAGCAGACCCACAAACCCACAACTCTCCGGTTGTGGGTTTGATTAGGTCAGCTGACCCAAAATTCTCTCTGGCTACCCCTGATTCCTCCCATCATTCAAATATATGCATGTATTGTATAAGGTGTGTTATTGGTGACCATAGTGAATGAATGTGAGAGTGAATGTTTGGCTGTCTGGGGGTGTGCCCCACCTAAGGCCTATAGTTGCTGGGAGAGGCACTAGCCACACACTGACATAAGCAGAAGTCCTGTATTTATTCGATTGTGTGCTTACTGGAGTATTTTTTAGTGCACAGTAATAACATCAAAACTCCTTTTACTTTGTAGTGAAATTAATGAAATGTTTATTAGTGTATAAAACATAAAAAACAATATATTCATAATACACACATTAAAAAGAAGCATAAAAACGTATCAGAAAGACAGCAAACCTAATGGTTGAATCTACATGTTTATGAAATCTGTAACTTTTGTGTCAGAAGGTCAACATACTTTACTGTGATGTTGTGGATTATCATTAACTCCAGTAACTTTCAATCCCAGGCTCACACACAAAATGTCTGTACAAAGTGACATGGAAAACAAAATTTCAAAATAAAATACAAGAATGGTTTAGACAAAATGCATCAATCAATTGTTGTCATTTTGTAAAAATACATTTAAGAATACAGTACTATTTGTTAAACCTTAAGAAACCACCTTCATTTTTGATCTTCAGAGTAAATCAGATCTTAATAAAGAATTTATTTGTTATAAAACCTTGCTAATGCTAGTTGAACTGTACAGTCGTTCTTCCATTTAGCAATAAACCTTTCTCCAAACCTGAGTTATAGGCATAAAGCGTTAGCGCACATGTAGCATTCCTAAGCTCTTCTTTCAAACATATGCGTTTCTTCCATAGTTGCTGGGAACAGACTGAGATGGTGCCACAACTGAAAAGATTTGAGTTCTGGAGGCCGGCTGGTAGGGATAGGGTCTGCAATCCAAATGGACAAAAGTTAGGTTTGTATATTCTTAATAATTGACTTTTTGTTAGGATACTTACACTTTTTCATCTGATGCGTTGCCTTTGCAGGCAAACAGAAGACAGGCCCCTCCACAAATGGCCAGTGTGGCTGAGGACCAGCCAATGTACAGACCCTCTCCGATCTCGTATCTGTCACCCAATAGGATTTTAGATTGTTGTATTTTAAAAACTTTGTGCCTTTACTGGTAAGGTAGTATAAACTGACTTACTTTGTCCCTGGATAAAACTGGTCAAAAAACTGCTGTGTGATGTTGGCTGCATACCAAGACACAGCGATCATGGTGCAAATTCCTAGGAAAATGTAAAAATAGATAGTTGATAATTGTTTTGTTACCAACACTGTATGCAAAAAAAAAAAAAATAATAATAATAATAATAATAATAATAAACAGTGACTTGAACATTTGTATAATAAAATCCACTCTGTTACAGCACTGTCTGATGGCACCCCTATGAATAAGACAGCCTACTATCCAGGTTAAAATACAGGTAACTGGAATTTAGTGTTGTGATTTACAATTAGGCTTGTATTCCAGTTTATATTGTACTGACAGTCCAGAGGTTGAGGTTGTTAAACAGCAAATTAGCCAAAGACATTACAACTGCATTTTTATACAATATTTGACTCTGAACAAATTGAGAACAAGACTCTTTGTGTTCTTATCAAATGGCATCATAAACTTTCCTGTACAGACTACACATTAGAGATAATGTTAAATGTATTTGTCTACTTTAAAAATCAATAGAGCAATGCAAACACTGGTCACTGCAGGCCTTTGTGTCACCAGCTCAGTTGATAACCCTTTGAACGAGTGACTCATTCACTGATTGCTTGTCTTTTGTAAACAGAGAGTTTCAGATTTGAGTGTTTTTTACACAAACCAGGACTCACAGTTATAAAAAAAAAAAGAGGATACAAAACATGCATATTCAAATAAAAAAATTGTGGTGCTGGATTTCTAACAATGCTTGTAATACCTTGTAATAGGAAGAACACTCCTCCAATTGCAGCAATCCTTCCTTTTAGGACATAGTTTTCTCCTCCAATTTTAGAGCATTGCATTCCCACCAGAGTCGCCACAAGACCAAATGTCCCAAACACGATGGCAGCAATCATTAGAGCCCGTGACGCCTGAATGTAGCCTGCACACAAACACAGGAGAGACAGATCAACATCATGTTGGACAACTTGCATACAAAACTTTACATTTCAGTGTATCAACAGGACACCATCAGAGAAATGTCTCTGGTGGCCCACAATATATTTCACTCTAAAATAAATTCAGTGAATTGTTGGTAAAATTAGTAATGTAGAGCCCTGAGAGTTATGTGTAGCTCTGGTTCTAGTTCACACTCAAAATGCAAGCAACATAAAAAAGCCTTCCTCACCACCATAATTCAGCACAGCAATGATGAATGAAGAATGGGACAATAACACAAATAGACTTATCTATTTCAAAAACAAATATCTATATTAAAAGTAATATACAAAAAGTTTTAATGGCTTCTGTATACTTTTGATAAGAGTTCTTTGAAACGTCTAATAAGCGTTTATGACTTTATAAGTGGCTGCCCTTAATCCTCAATCTTATCTTTTTGTTTTCGAGCACATCTATTACTACCCTATTAGGACCATTAGTACATCATTTTAGTACACACATACGTGGAAAAAGCCAAGAAGATCCAATAATACTCCAATTAGTCACCCATTGTCCTTTTTTGATTTTAACAAAATAATAACAGCAGTGTTTGAATTTGATATCACATCAGATCCATTGAAGTAAGACATGTTTTCAAAGCATATTTGCCATTTGAAGGATTGGCTTTGAGCCTAATTAGTAGTCATCAGTAAAGTAATAAAATCATATTTTGCTCCAGGACATACCACTCAGCGCAAGTAACGATGGAAAATCCCGGCAGTTGTGAACTCCTGTTGAGTCTGTGGCACAGGACATCCAGAGGTTCTCATAGATGGTGGATGTAGTGATAACATTACCATCCACTGTGGACACCTTCCAGTATCGATTCGGTAGAGCAATCCCAACCATCAACCAACCCAGAAAACCAAGAAACAGAGCAAAAGCCTCTACTATGGCATTCATCGTCACCTAATTCCTCAATGCAAGTAAAGGAGTATAACGAAACTTTCTCTAGGAGTTCTACTCTGAGCTATTTGTTTGGCAGTGCAGTGTCGGAGTGCTACACCAATTCCTACCAACACCTGAGCTAAGGCTCTTCAGAAACTTGTGAGATCAGTGATTAATGCCAACTTATAATTTCACCCATTATTCTCCTCACAAGTCAACCTTTTTCAAGACGCCAAATGTTTGCACAGCTTCAGAGATAACAGAACTGAAGTCCAACCTTCGAACTCGCTCACAACGTCTATAGACTCACAGCTATTAGTCACATCTTGACACTTGCTTTGAACCCTGTGCAAACAATATCAAACATGTATTAAACATTATTGATGACACCCAGGTCCCTTGTGCTCCGCTGCACTGAGGGAATGACTGCAGGGTGTGAGGGCGTAGTGTGGCTGACCCGAGGATGACCAGCCTCTCTGATAAATCTGTGACTTTTGCATCTATCAGTGGACCTTTACATATGAATGATCTACAGTCTCAATGCAATATACCACCAGCAATATGTGGGGTTTGAAAATCCTCAATCACAAAGTACACAATACTGCAGTTACTTAAAGTCTAAGTAAGGACATTTTCACTATTTTCACAAAAGAAAACCCATAACATAACAAGAATAAAGGTTTTATATTGTTGTTAATATAACATTTTGTCTTAAAATGTAATTGATTTGTTAATTTAAAAAGTGAGTTGATAGAAAAAGCTAGATTTTTATTATAATCTCATGCAACCCTATAAGGTATACATTAGCTCTGTCTAGTCAGAGAATTTAGGGCTCAAAATTGGTAGCACCGACGCTCCTTGAGTCAAATATTTAGAATTACCAAATAAATGAATGGAAACACCCACTTAAAAATATACTGTAAATTTAGCACTTTTATTTATTGATAATAACAGCTATTTTGACTGTGCACACATGCTTAAATTCATTTTTTCATCTGGCAGTTGTGCTCCTAACTTGGATAGGCGCTTCAGATTTTCCTACTCTGGAAAGATAATAAGAAGTCCATTTCTACTGAATGTTTTAATACAATTTATCACACCAGACTGTGCACTACTGGCTGCAACATAAGAGCAAGTCTATCAATTAGATAGAGTAAAAATAGTGCCCTCCATAACCTACAGCCTAGAAGAGGGGGGCCCTTGTGGTCATGGAGCTCACCTCAAACACATAAGAAACATTATAGAAAGGCTCCTCACAAACTGTTGTATTGTGTTCACCAGCAAGACTAGTGATAAATCCTCACTGGTCACTGTGGCACAGAGGGAGCTGTCTGTGCTCAGGTGAGGATCACCTGCCTGGGAATGAGCATCACATGATTGACGTTATGCACTCACAGACTCATTAGAGTAGAAATCCACCCTAAGACCTGTCATTGCACACTCTGCTTTATTTATTTAGAATATTTCTTTCATTGTACGTTTCTTGAAACTCTCCTGTTTCTGTGATCCTGGTGCTGTCTCTCTCCCATGCCCCCTGCGGCTGTATGGCCGCCCCCTCCCGTGTGCCCCTCTCCCTCTCATCCTTATGGCCATTCAGACCCAGTTATGGGAAGTAAATATCTATTTTCTGACCATTTTTGAGTAAAACATTAGAGATCATGTAGCCCGATACTATCACGCATAAACATCGCACGTGTTCTCGCTGATAGAGCGTTAATGCCGTATGTAATGAGGCTATATTTAGTCATCTTAGTGTTTTTTAAACTTTAACGGTGAATATCTCCGTGATTACTGGACCTGTCGACATGAAACAAAAGCTGTACGAAAATTTAAGGCGTTACCTGTCAGTATAAATTAAAAACACGTGTCTGTTGTCTAGAAAAAAAAAAGATCGCTCAATGACAACATTATGCAGTCGCACAGGGTGCTACCAAATAAAGTATTTTAAGGTCGCACAGACTTAATTTTGGTCGCATATGCGACTAAAATGGTCGCAATTTCGAGCCCTGGAATTTTATTGGCTTTTATAATTGATTGATACACTGTGTACCTTAAGATAAAATGTACAAGTTGCACTTTTTGTTTTTAAGCCTTTTCCCTAAAAGTATACATTTTTGTAAAAACTCACTTTAAAGTGTGAAAGTAACTCAGTCAAAACTTGCTTCACCAGCTTTGCCCTTACCTGTTAGAAAATGCACACTCAGCTATAGCACAAAGCTGAATCATCAAAAAGGAAGCAAAAGTCTAAAACATCTATGTTTTTATTTTACCTACATACATCAATTTTAAATACCTTCATTATATTTTATCTTTACACTCTAACCCACACTCTTATGAGATAATTACGATAAATTAGATAATTCATAGATAATTGTTTCTTACCTGGGAGAGCAAAAAGTGAAGGAAAATCCCTGCAGTTGTACAGCCCTGTGGAGTCACTGGCACAGGACATCCACAGGTTCTCATAGATGGTGGAGGTTATAATGACACTGCCATCTTGAGTGGACTCTCTCCAGTACTGATCCTCCAGTGATACAAAAATTAATATCCAGCTAACAAAACCTAGAAAAAGTGCTACAACCTCAACAATGTCCCTCATGTTAAAAAAAAAATCTTTATAAATAATTAGCAAAAAATAGAATAAAAACAACAAAAATAAATACAGAAGTCCCAGTGTGAGGAGCTCTATTGACCACTAGTGCATCTGATATACATTTTGGGAGTGTGAGAACTGACTCAGGATTTTTTTTCTCATGCTCCTCAGCTAATTTGAACATTGATTTGTTGGCTGTGCCCACAATATACGTCTGCTATTCCCGCCCAAAATTGATGACATTTCACTCTCCCAGCATGTAACCATAGAAATGTTGAGTATACAGTGAGCATTTTTTTTTACCTGTTTGATTGTTGTAGAAGTGCAGTGGACAAAATGTGTGCTATAACACAGCCTCACAGCCTCCAAGCACCTGGGTTTAAAGTGGTATAAGGATTTGGACAATAATTTTCACCTTTTTTAGCCACCCATGACTATTTTTGCATTTATTTGCATTTTAAATACAAATTAAGACATATTATTATGCACATTTGATAATGCATAGATTGTTAGTTCTAACTGTCTACTTATCTTTGTTTCTTGATGTAACACAATGTCCTTCCACGTTGTTCTATCTTCACTGTCTTATCTTGTCTTTTGAGGAATTGGTAGCTTGTGGGTTTAGCAAGGTCTTATTTTCCTAAGCAAATACTAAATCTGAATAGACTATTGTTAGATGATTTATGTAAGTGCGAAGAAACTGTCTATTTTAACATTGGTTAAGTATTAACATGTGTGAATGTGGACAAAAGAGTTACATCTATTGAAAATTCTCTATGCTTGCCTTTTGAAATGCAGTGTTGACATAGTACAGTGACGTTTAATAAAAGAAATTGGAGAGAGGCCAGGCAGCATGACACACCCGTATTCAGTATTATTTCTGTGCATTAAACTATGGATAATGTTAATGGTATTAGTACTTTGACGTCTTCCAGTCTGTCAAAACAGCCTTTAAAGGTGAAGTTAGGTGTCTGACTTTTATTACTTGTTTCGTTGTTTTGACAAGTTCGTAGAAACAGTATCTTATCAAAATCCTTCAGCAGCCGACTTATGATCAGGAGCACAGTTCAGGAACAAAGTACTGCCATATACTGTTCCTGGAGGATACTCACAATCATCATCTTGATTTGTTAATATTTTATTTCCTTGCCCTTCCCTCCACAACGCATTTGATTTGATTGCTTGTGTCCGCATTGACCCCCGTGGTTAAAGGGAAAGTTCACTCAAGCTTTTTTTTTTTTTTTTTACTTCTGACTTTGAGGTGAATTTGAGGTGAAGTGGAGTAAAAAAATGTATTACAGTACAGTATTTGATAAATTGATTGATTTTAATGATGTATTCTTGACATTAAGGCTTTGTGCAATCCTTACCTGAAGTACCTGGGCATTATGATTGATGGTGATTTGTAATGTGCTTTCAGTAAACCAGTTTAAATAGTACTTATAAGTTTGAATAGTCATGGTTTCGATTAAGTCACAGCTTGATCCCAGATGTATCGATGCAGACCAAAATGTTAGATGATGTAAACCCACTTGTATACAACACTGAGCTTCTGTGGGATTATTTATGGTTTTATGTTCAGTATATCCTAATAATCTGATAAAGTTAATAGCAGCTATAAATATGAAATTGTTAAATGGTGTGTTGTCTTAACATAGGTTCTCTCATTAGGGTTGACAGACACTGATAACGGAGATAAATGTCTTTTTTGCTTAACATACGCATAGCACTGGGCATTTACATTTGTATTATAGTGCACTATTGTACATCAACTTATTTTTTTCTAAAATGGATTATGAATGTTTAAATTATTGTTTTATAGGGCTATTCTAACCAACATTAATATTAATGATTAATGCATTTTCATTTCATGTTCTTGCGGTAAACTGCAGGTAAATGAAACTGACTGTAGTGACTGTAACGCGAGTAACTAATTGGGTATTTTGTAAGTAACTGTAATATTATTACTGGGGGTTCAACTGGGGAGGTGAGTGAGTGGGGGAGGGGTGGATTAAAATGCTAATTTGATATCAAATTGTAATAAAAATGTCAGGAATGTCAGGAATGTCAGGAATGTTTACACAGGTGTTGAAAAGAACAGTTAGGAATGTTTATTTCTTTATTGTTTACACAGGTGTTTGACCTTTTGAACCCTTGCACCCTCCCCCCATTATTTATGTTTACACAGGTGTTGAAAAGAATGTTAGGAATGTTATATTTTAGTTATGTTTACACAGGTGCTTGACCTTTAATGACCCCTTTCATTTCCCCCTTCCCCCTTATTTTATGATGGATAAATTAATGTAAACACTTAAATATAGAGCAGGACTAATGTAGAATAAAATAAAGAAGGGAAAAACTAATTATTTTGTTTGTATTAGTTTAAAATCTAAACTGAGTAGTTAGTAGTGTAGTATGCCAGTTTGTAAAGGTGTACCAAGGTAAACAGGTATATAGAACTAGATTTAAAGAAAAAGCTGAGCGTATGGCTGATGTTGTAACAAAACAATACATTAGTTTGTAAGGTGTTGGGTAAGTCGATGTAAAGACATATACGAACCTAGAAAAAAAAGATAGAAGAAAAAAGGGGTTATTTTGATCGTGTGTCACTGTTTGTAGTAGTGTTAACGGCTTCAATCTAGACAAGATCGTTAGTGTTATTAGCTATAGTGGTATAAAGTTTCGCTAGTTTGAAAAGTGGATCAACGTAAAAAGATATATATAGGACTAAAAAAGTGAAACAAATAAAAAAAAGAGGACACTGTATTAGATGAGGACACAAACTGACCAGATTTTACTGAATAAATGTTATTCTCTTGTTACACTTAAAAAGGGTTTAGCAATAGTATTTCTTAGCACCGTACTGATAGTGGTTTGTTGGTGCTGAATGAAAATAAACTGTAAAGTATTATATGAATCCATTGAAACAGATAGGTTTACATTTAAAAAGAGGAAGGAAGGAAAGGTTATTTTGAGTGCATGTCACTGTTTTGTCAATCTAGACAAAGTAGTAGTGTTAAGAGCTATAGTTGTAAAGAAAAATGCACTAGTTTGTAAGGCACTGGGTACATTCATGTAAAGAGATGTAGACCTAATTTTTAAAAAATAAAGAAAGATAAAGGGAAATATAAAGGGAAAACATATCATTTTGGTGGTGGCTCATTTGTTTTTTCAATCTAGACAAGATTGTTAGTGTTATTGGCTATAGTGGTATAACGTTTCGCTAGTTTGAAAAGTGGATCAACGGAAAGAGATAAATATAGGACTAAAAAAGTGAAAAAAAAGAAAAAAAAAGAGGACAATGTATTAGATGAGGACACAAACTGACCAGATTTTACTGAATAAATGTTATTCTCTTGTTACACTTAAAAAGGGTTTAGCAATAGTATTTCTTAGCACCGTACTGATAGTGGTTTGTTGGTGCTGAATGAAAATAAACTGTAAAGTATTAGATGAATCAATTGAAACAGATAGGTTTACATTTAAAAAAGAGGAAAGAAAGGTCATTTTGATAAGATATAACTGTTTAAAACAAGTTGTGACATTTTAGTTTTGTAAAATAAAATAAAATAAAAATACACATTTTCCATCTTGTAATAACATTATTCCATAAATGGTTTTACTCCTTTTTTCTGAAATATTCATCTCTATAGTACAATGTTTTGTAATTAATATATTGTTTCCATATTAGGCTACCATCAGTCACAACCAATAAGAACTTCATATCAAAACTCTTAAAATATTTCTTTTCTTTTTGTTGCTTTGTCTATTACGAGACAATTTGTTAATATCAAGCCAGGTTTGAGCAGCTTTATGTTCCCTTTCTATCATCTGCCATTATAAATCTCAATCAAAGCAAAAAGGTTACAAACATCATTAATGAAAATAATAATAAAAGAATTTTTGGAGCAATCACAGAACCTTGTGGTATTCCACATACTATAGTCTTAAATCCTAACAATGTATTGTCTAACTGCACAGTTCATCTGATACCAAACTTTTTCACAATTTCCATTGTAACTGGCTTTTTTTAAAAAAAATTCAAATTAATGTATATAACTATTGAATATTTGTCATTATCCAGAGCAGAGATAACCTCCACTAACGAGGGCATAAACGCATTATGTAGTGGTTTGATTTCCCCTAACTCTACATTGTCTCTCATCGTTTCTTTTTTTCCAAACAAAAATATGAATATAACAGAAAGATATATGGTGCTTGTCACCATTTTTGAATACTTGAGTGACATTAGCTGTCTCTGTGTCGTCTGAAAAGACTCTGTGTTGGAAAGATTGTGTACATATTGTACATTTTAATGCTCTGTTATCATATATTACAGTAACCCCCACAGTACTATGGATTTATATTTTAATTTACTGTGTTAGACTCGTCTACAAAATAACTGTAAAAAAGACTTCTCCCATAGTTTCTAAATTATCTAATTTTTCATTCATAAAAGAACTCAGAAACTGCTCGCAACATTCTACTCGTATTATTTTTTATGTTATAATGTTTTTATTCTATTATTGAAACAGAGTTTAAATTATTCTTATAAATCTTTTTTTCTCATTTTCTCTAGTACATTTTTAAGTATACTTCACATAAAGTGAAATGCTTTTCTCATTTGTGTTTTCCCTTTGCACACATGCCTATTGCCAGGACATTTGTGTTGGTTATAAAGTTCTAACTATTTGGGTACAAATGCCACATAGGTAAATTACGCAAACATAATTTGCTTTTTGTCTTGAAACCCCAATTGTTTCAAGTGTCCCAAGTCTTATCAGTTTACACGCAGGCTAATACAAATACCTTTTTCCAGAAAAAAACAGAAAAGTGGTCAGTAATATCACTTAACAGTAAACCACTTTTTCCTTGTAATGGATCTTTGTGAAAATACTTTTTCCAAGTGTAGCACATTATTGAGTTCTCCTACTGGGTCTGTCAATTACAGATCTTAAGACATTTTAAGACACTTTTTATTTAAAGCAATATTGCAAAGTGTTACATACAAAGACTGATTCCTTACTGCCTGGTTTTTATTGCCAGTATTTTTGGTATACAATTTATAAAATGTTCAAAGATATTATACAGATGTTCTGTAAATGCAATATAAAAATATACTTGGCTTTTTCTCACTATGTATCTGTATAGTCCAGCACTTATTCACATCATCCTGAATTAAAATTAAAAACATACAGTTATAGAGCTGGACATCAAAAGCTTTTTTTTTCTTAGTTTTTATTAAAGAAATAATAACCTTCTAACACAATTGGATCAACTAATACAACAGTCAAATCTCCTTTATAGCAAGCACTAGGAATGTGGATGTTAAAGTTTTTAAAGATTGGTCATTGGTTTGTTCAGAGATTTTTCCTGTTAAAAAAAACAATCCAAATCCAGATTTTTAAATTGATGCAAATGATATGCAGTATTAACATTATGTACTTTAAATAAGTGTCTTTGCATATCAATGCTGTCTTCAAAATTTAAACGCTTTATGGCTCTCTTTGGATTTTAAAACACCTAAATTTTGTTCCTCACAGTATGTTTTAAATAATAATCTCTATGCTCTGTAATATCAATACTATAATATCAAGCATACAAAATAAAAATCCTTATTGTTTATTGTTTAAATAAATAAAGAAGAGAGAAAATATTTACACATTTACTTTTTCATCACAACTATTAGATGTCAAACGTGTTGGCAGCGTACCATCTGCTCTCCCGATGCAGTCACTTACATCCAGAGTTGGAATGATAACAGTTCCTTTTATCATTATTGACTTGTTTTGTTTGACACCGCCGGGTTTATGTACACATTTCTGTTTCTAGACCATAATGATTTTCTATATACGACTCTACTCTACTGTTTTAAAGTACTTTTGCTTATTGTAATTAGACCCTGGTTAAAATAATGTCTGTTGGTGTTTTTAACACACACCACAAATTAGTCATATTAATCAATTTACATGAACCATTATAATTACAATACACACACTAAAAAACAGTAACACCAGACTTGTCTAAAATCTCAGCTTTTAAGGTAACAAGGTCTGATACTATACACTTTGGAAAATAACAATATTTATATATATTTGTTTTGGTGTCCATATTCTGCTATTTCAGCAGTTTTTCTTTGTTAGATGTTCATTTCATTTTCATTTACAACAATGTTACACTCCATATGAGTGGCATTAGGTTCTGGCGATTATTATTATTTATTATTATTTTTTATTTTTTTTGATGAGTTATAAAAAGACACTGAGCGAGGTGATGTAGTAGCCGCCATCTTGGATAGGTCACTGCTTATCAGCGACTGAACAGCTGCAGGTATTTGTCTTTGAATCTATCACCAAACAAAGTTTGTTCACAAACACACGTGTTGGAGTGCAGATGTGAAAAACTGTAGCAGTGTGATCAGTTGATTAGATAAATGACATCAAATAGCATGTATAGGCCAATGGCACCCGGTTAATCAGACAGATGAACACAAACAGACACAGATCCAAACACACATTTCCCAAGTTCCCCCTCAGCTCCTCCTAAAAAATCACACTCTACCTCTGAGGTCACTGGGTCACATTTGAACATTTTAAACATGAAGTAAAAAACTTTGTTGTTGTTTTCTATCATTAAAGCCTGTCATCATCGTAAATAGCAAAAGTGGATTAATTTTCATAGCTTTAACTCAAAATGCCAATTTGTTTACATAATTCCAGACAATGATAAAGAAAACATGAATTATTTACTATTTAAAAAATGCCGATGGGCCGCAATATTACAGTTTCAACTTGGGCAAGATAAACCTTAACTTCTTGTTTTGTTTTACTTTTTTCTGGTAAAAACCCACAGTTACAAATGAAGTGAGTCTAATTTTTCAACCTGGAGCTGCTTTTGTCTTGGTAAATTTGTAACACGACCTTTTTATCAGACCTCAAGCAAACCTTATCTGTGATTTTTTGTAGAAGAACACCATCCTGTTTTACAAAAACTGTATCAAACCAGATTTACAAACGTGAGGCACCGGTGTTATTTTTTCTGTGATTAGTAAGGTGTACAGATTAAGTCCATATGAAAAGAACATTGTAAGCTTTGATTTATTAACTTCACAGCCTATGTAGTCAACTTTGCAATATCACAGCATTGCCCATAGTCTGAGCAAATAGAAGCCAATCTACCCCATCACCCACTGCACTAACAACTCTCCCTCATGCAGCAGCAGAAACGCTACATGTCCACTAAAGTAGAGAGGAGTAAGTCTATTTCATAAATGATAAGATACAACACACACACTCAGTGATGGCTGACTTTCCACTTTCCTGTTTTTTTCTGGAAAAAGGTATTTGTATTAGCCTGCGTGTAAACTGATAAGACTTGGGACACTTGAAACAATTGGGGTTTCAAGACAAAAAGCAAATTATGTTTGCGTAATTTACCTATGTGGCATTTGTACCCAAATAGTTAGAACTTTATAACCAACACAAATGTCCTGGCAATAGGCATGTGTGCAAAGGGAAAACACAAATGAGAAAAGCATTTCACTTTATGTGAAGTATACTTAAAAATGTACTAGAGAAAATGAGAAAAAAAGATTTATAAGAATAATTTAAACTCTGTTTCAATAATAGAATAAAAACATTATAACATAAAAAATAATACGAGTAGAATGTTGCGAGCAGTTTCTGAGTTCTTTTATGAATGAAAAATTAGATAATTTAGAAACTATGGGAGAAGTCTTTTTTACAGTTATTTTGTAGACGAGTCTAACACAGTAAATTAAAATATAAATCCATAGTACTGTGGGGGTTACTGTAATATATGATAACAGAGCATTAAAATGTACAATATGTACACAATCTTTCCAACACAGAGTCTTTTCAGACGACACAGAGACAGCTAATGTCACTCAAGTATTCAAAAATGGTGACAAGCACCATATATCTTTCTGTTATATTCATATTTTTGTTTGGAAAAAAAGAAACGATGAGAGACAATGTAGAGTTAGGGGAAATCAAACCACTACATAATGCGTTAATGCCCTCGTTAGTGGAGGTTATCTCTGCTCTGGATAATGACAAATATTCAATAGTTATATACATTAATTTGAATTTTTTTTAAAAAAAAGCCAGTTACAATGGAAATTGTGAAAAAGTTTGGTATCAGATGAACTGTGCAGTTAGACAATACATTGTTAGGATTTAAGACTATAGTATGTGGAATACCACAAGGTTCTGTGATTGCTCCAAAAATTCTTTTATTATTATTTTCAATAATGATGTTTGTAACCTTTTTGCTTTGATTGAGATTTATAATGGCAGATGATAGAAAGGGAACATAAAGCTGCTCAAACCTGGCTTGATATTAACAAATTGTCTCGTAATAGACAAAGCAACAAAAAGAAAAGAAATATTTTAAGAGTTTTGATATGAAGTTCTTATTGGTTGTGACTGATGGTAGCCTAATATGGAAACAATATATTAATTACAAAACATTGTACTATAGAGATGAATATTTCAGAAAAAAGGAGTAAAACCATTTATGGAATAATGTTATTACAAGATGGAAAATGTGTATTTTTATTTTATTTTATTTTACAAAACTAAAATGTCACAACTTGTTTTAAACAGTTCTATGATCTGAATAAACCGTGTGCTTTGGTATAAAAATCACACCTTGTATTATTCTACTTACATTAGAAAATAGTAAGAAAAAAACAGGTGAATTGTTAATGAGCACACATTTGGTGTGTTATTGTCTAATATCAAGTGTTTATGTGCATTTATGATGGATATATTGTGCAGTGTGACTGAAACAAGTAAACTGAACTTGACTAAGTGTATATCTGATCAAAATGACCTTTCTTTCCTCTTTTTTAAATGTAAACCTATCTGTTTCAATGGATTCATCTAATACTTTACAGTTTATTTTCATTCAGCACCAACAAACCACTATCAGTACAGTGGTAAGAAATACTACTGCTGTATCATAAACCCTTTTTAAGTGTAACAAGAGAATAACATTTATTCAGTAAAATCTGGTCAGTTTGTGTCCTCATCTAATACATTGTCCTCTTTTTTTTTTTTTTTCACTTTTTTAGTCCTATATTTATCTTTTTACGTTGATCCACTTTTCAAACTAGCGAAACGTTATACCACTATAGCTAATAACACTAACGATCTTGTCTAGATTGAAGCCGTTAACACTACTACAAACAGTGACACACGATCAAAATAACCCCTTTTTTCTTCTATCTTTTTTTTCTAGGTTCGTATATGTCTTTACATCGACTTACCCAACACCTTACAAACTAATGTATTGTTTTGTTACAACATCAGCCATACGCTCAGCTTTTTCTTTAAATCTAGTTCTATATACCTGTTTACCTTGGTACACCTTTACAAACTGGCATACTACACTACTAACTACTCAGTTTAGATTTTAAACTAATACAAACAAAATAATTAGTTTTTCCCTTCTTTATTTTATTCTACATTAGTCCTGCTCTATATTTAAGTGTTTACATTAATTTATCCATCATAAAATAAGGGGGAAGGGGGAAATGAAAGGGGTCATTAAAGGTCAAGCACCTGTGTAAACATAACTAAAAGATAACATTCCTAACATTCTTTTCAACACCTGTGTAAACATCATAAATATTGGGGGGAGGGTGCAAGGGTTCAAAAGGTCAAACACCTGTGTAAACAATAAAGAAATAAACATTCCTAACTGTTCTTTTCAACACCTGTGTAAACATTCCTGACATTCCTGACATTCCTGACATTTTTATTACAATTTGATATCAAATTAGCATTTTAATCCCCCCCTCCCCCACTCCCCCCCCCCCAACCCCCAAAAGGTGCATGTATATTACTACTGAGGGATCAGCGCGGACAGGACGAGTGGCCGCTTCGCGCATAGAGGAGCAGAGGGGAAGGATGAAAATAAAGTAGAAAACGTATTAGCGCTATTTTAATATTTCACCATTGATACAAAGATTTCTAATATATAAACATTTGATTTCTACACAAAATAAATTAGGCTAGTATATTTTCCTTCAAAGTGCTACAAACATATTTACAATTAATCAATTTTACTAGCCATACCTGCAATGGTATTTACATGTTTGTTACAGTTTTTAGCTATATAATATAAGCATTTAATAATTTCCAATGTATACATCTAATTATTATTATATGTCAGTTTAATTAACTGTACTTAAACATACATATTATTTTAATATAACATGACATAAATACTGGCACAAAAATAGGGAAAGATTATTTTTTTTTACATTACATGTTGTTGTTTTTAAGATTGCTGTTTTTCAGAACATAATACAGCCACCACCTTTAGCTTCAACATAATTAGGGTCAAGGTCATTGGGCAGCTTGCCATTCTCTCCCCAGATGTTCAGTTCTCCGAACACACCGGTCTCAATCATCTCCTCCTGCCATGGGATGGGAATGTTGCCGGAAGCAAATTCAGTGAAGAAATCGTTATCCTTGTTATCCATAACAATGCCTTTAATGGAGCTAAAGGCCCCCACATCATCAATATTTTTGGCATAGACCATTTTTGGATCAGGGACAAATGGTGGAGGAAGCAGGCCTTTTAAGAAAGATAGAATATTATTTATGCTGCTGTATGAATGTAAACTAATGCAACCCACTGGTGGTACCAACCTGCTTCCAGACGACCCCAGTTGATATCCTTGAAGAAGGGTTGACTCTTGAGCTCAGCACATTCATTATTTTTGAACCCAAGTCGTTTCAGTGGGTCTTTCATCATCAAACCTTCGCAAATGTCTTTACAATCTTTGCTAAAAGCTGGAGTGTAATTGACGGGATCATTTATGATTCTGCGAGCCACTTCTTCATTTTCAACCTGAAGAGAAAACCAAAGTTATTTGGTTCAAAAACCATAATGAGCCTTTTGTTTCTATTCAGTATGGTACCTTCTCTCCTCTTATTCTGAAAGGCCCTTTAGCAGCAATCATTTCATAGAGAGTGACTCCCAGAGTGAAATAGTCCACTGTGTAGTCATACTCCTTCTTCTGGAGTAACTCGGGGGCCATAAAACCTAGACCAAGAAAAGACAAACTGTAAGGCACACCATTTACAATACATATATAATGTTTTAACTGTGACCTTACCTGGGGTTCCAGCATATCCAGTGGTTTTGTCTTTTCCTGGTGGTAGTTCAACAGCCAGACCCAGATCAGATAGACGCACGTGCCCTGAAATTTAAACAAAGTTTTGATTACCACTTAGAACAAAGTGTGTTTAGTGTTTTACTCTAACAATGTTGCTTCCCCTTTGCTAGTTTTTAGTGATCACTATGATTCGTAATATATAGCTGCTTTTTGTTCCCTATCAGGAAATTATTGTTGCCTTCATTTCCTTATTTGCATTTAATTGTAAGTGTATTATTGAACAAAACATCTGGTGAAACTGCAGATATGCAGCAGGTGCTTATGCCTCGGGCATGTGGACATAACAGCTTCCATAAGCCACTAACCTGCATCATCAAGCAGGACGTTTTCTGGCTTGAGGTCTCTGTAGACAATCCGGTGCTGGTGCAGGTGTTCCAGTCCACAGATGATTTGGGCTGTGTAGAAACAGGCTCTTTTCTCATTGAAGCCAGGGTTTTGTTCATCCACGTTGTACATGTGATATCTAGATAAAGAGGCATAACCAGGATGGCTCAAACAGCAGAAAAGCTATAGCAGTTTTTCTGATCTATATCATTGCACACTGTGGGCCCAGAGTGTACATTGGCTGTGAGCTTTATCTCTCTTAGGCTGATTAGTGGAGGTGGGTAAAGGCAAACACCACTGCAGTTGTTAAATAAAGCAATTAATTTGCTCTGATTAAAGTATATACAAGTAAACTCAAGTACCTGAGATCTCCTCCATTCATGATGGTCATGACTAAACAGAGTTCAGTCTTGGTCTGGAAGGCATAAGCCAGAGTCACAATGAAGCGACTGTGAACTTTTGCAAGGATTCTCTTCTCCACCATTGCTCCCTAATTGCAAAACAAACACGGGGACTTAATGAGTACAACAATATGGATTCAGCTATCTAAAAATGTACATGACGCTTTGACATTGATACACTATTGCATTTGTAAAATGTGCCTTATGAACCTTTAAAAAAAATTTTAGTACATTGATATGCATGTTGTGTTAAATGCCATTTTGACTATTTTAACATCTGTCCAGAAAGAAATGAGCACTTTGTTGTTGTAGATACGAGAGATATACCAATAATCCAAATCAGAGGTTTTAGGCCTTGTGTAGTCTGTGTCTGGACCTGAGCTGCTTTGGGAGGTCTTTAAGACTGTCACAAGCCTCTTTGCATTGAGCTGTAGTGTGCTAAACCTGTGTGCTCATAATTGCGGACTCACAAAATTTCCTATTTCTCAACAGTATTGAGTTAGTGTTATGAAGGTAGACTGTGGTGACGTGTTGCCTATTGTATATAAGTTTTACTGTTTTTGCATTCTTACATCATAGCCTTTGCGCTTCTTCAGACGCTTTTTGTCAAGCTTTTTATTCGCATACATCTTGCCCGTTGCTTTTGCTTGACAGGCGAACACCTCGCCGAATCCTCCCTTCCCCAGGACCCTGAAATCCATGAACCAGTCCTCGTTGACTGGCTGGCTCTCCAACCATTTGAACTGAACATAACGCAAGAAGTACATGCTGTTCTTGAACCCTGCCAGAGCTGTCTTCTCCAGATGTTTGAGTAACTGCTGTAAGCTCTCTTTGAACAGGTCTCCATGCAGGTTCTTGTGGTCTTCTTTCACTCGAGTAATGGCCTTCTCTTCCAGGAAGCTGCAAAACGTCTTTGACTTCGACTCATAGTACTTATTGACAATTTTCTGGGCCTTCTGCTGTCTGTCCTTCTCTTGGCAAACAGCGTAGTCTTCGATGTCTTTCCATAGCTGTCCAGCGTTTTTGTGGGCAGCATCGCTGTCCAGATACTGCTGGAACATGCGATTGCCTATAGGCTGTTTAACACACATGCTGTCAAAGTTGCTGTCTACCTTGGTTTTCATGTGTTCACACTCTCTTATGTGAGGTAGTTTGAGCTTGGCACGCATCTTCTTGTCTCGCATGGTGGCTGCAGCGGCGCCATCCACGCTGCCACGGGCTGATACATAGGCCGAGTTGGCCACTACAGTCTCCAGACCTCCAATATCCATGGCTTAATCTGGCACACAGAAAACCAGCAAGCATGTTATTAATATTATAATGAAAAGCGGTTTGCACTTTTCAGTTTAACTTCATACAGCCAAGTAACCCGCCGCCGGGATATTTTCCCATGTTCGTCAGTCACGTCTGTCATGCTGGGAGTTATATTGTATTCAGTTACAATACATTATAGAAGCGAGGCATGATTGTTCATACCAAGTTAAAGATAGTCTAATCTTGCAAAGTGCTGCACCCTGCTGTTCAAAAAAGAGCATAATTTGAGCAATCTGGCATCCAAAAATATTTTTACAGGTGCACATTGCATTTTTATTGTCATTCAATCCTCATGGTTCCCAATGGGTTTTAAATTATTTATTTTTATTAACCACAATTGGGTAAAGCTACTTATGTTTAAACACACCCACACCTGAGTAAAATATATGATTGAAACTAGAGAACAAAATAGGTCAGAAAAGTGGATCACAAATCTCAGTGTTAAGCCATTTGGGTGTAAATTTCATGTGCATAAGCTGCTCTGTCTTGACCTGGTACACTTAAAACAGAAAGGGATAGAGCTAGCCACATAGGTGCTTGCCATAATCCAATTAACAGTGACTCTTGATACCAAAGACTTACTTATAGATAGATGATTGACCTGTTTGGTAAAACTGACATCCTTAGATCTGCTCTAATTTAAATATGTTTGTGTGGATCAACAGAAACTAATGACCTTATCACACATTAAACATATCTTGTTATATGTGCATTTTAAGGGACAAGTAGATATAAATGCATTGAACTAATAATTTAAAAGTTACGGATATAAAAGTTATGTTTTTGTGCAGTACACCCATATTGACAAAAAAAGGAACAAAAACACTGATGATTTAGTTATGTAAGTTTTTTGTGATAGTGAATAATAAATAATAATTTGAATAATGATCTATTTGAAGTAAAAAAAAAATAAAAAATTGGCTTACCTTTCTTGCTTGCCTAAAAAGTCAGAAATTTAAAATGTTTACTCCAGCTTGAAAACATCCAAATAAATGTAATTTCCTTTTCTGTTGGTTGTAGTTTTTCCATCAAACAGAGATTGATAAAATTATGTGAGGATCTGGGAGTCCTCTCTGGCCCTTGCTCTCCTCGCTCTGTTGTTGCTGCACCTACAGCATGGTGAGTTAGAAAGGTTGGGACATCCGGTTGAGGTTTACTCTGCACTTGAAGTCCTACTTGATAGTTCATTAGCTTGTGAGGATTACACCTTGACATTAGTGGAGGGAGCCACTGAACAGGAGGTGTTAGTGCAACTCAGCAGTAGCTGTGTTTACTGCTGAGGTTTTTAACCCGGGGGTTACACTCAGTCAATCAATTTAGAAATGCAATTCCACACATCTTACAATATGTATGATTATTAACTTATGGAAATTTGCACAAAGGTAGAGAATTTGTGGAGCACACCAGCTCTGGAGCAACCTGCAGACCAAATTGGATTAGCTTATGTAGGTGTTTGAGAGCATAGCACAGTGTTTCCAATGTTTACATAGTGTTGTCTTTTAACTAATTGGTTTGCATCTCCCATACAAGTTAACATAAATATTAACTTTTATATATTGATAAAAAAAACTTCATGCACCAGAGAAAGAGAGATAAATAATATGGCTTTGTTCAGGTCAGAAGATTTACCTACAGGTTCAGGAAATTGAGAGGATGGATTTAGATCATGCAGCTAAAGAGGAAAGAAACTATGTCAAACATTAAGCAGCTAAGAGCACCTATGATTTATGCAAAAGAGGTTAGGTTGTCTTAGAAAATGTCAACTATTATTTCATCTATTTTTTTCTCTGTTGTCTAGAGAACATTCTCTATGTACTTGAGTTCACTGTCCAAACTTTGCAAAGAGAAATACAGGCTAAGAAAATGTATTTTTATGGAAGAAACATGTAGATAAGAAATACCAAAAATGCAACTATTCTCACTTGATGGTACTGAGGTTAAATAGACATTTTGAGCATACAGCTCATCAGGTGATCGACAAATAGGACTATTTTAGCCCCTATTAAGCCCATTTCTTTTCCTGTGCATGAGGCTTGAGTTGTTCAAAAGACCCTGAACACAAATCCTATTTGAAGAGGGTAGAGGTGAGACAGATTTTACCCTCACCCTCTAATCCAGCTCAGTGACGGAGGAGAAACCCACCCACTAGAAAAGGGACTGCAGTCTTTAAGATACTGATGTGCACTCAGACCCAAACATGGACCAATCATTTTAAGGTTAAAACAACCTTGTGCAATAAACAGCAATTGTATTTTCACTCTAGGTTTGTTTACAGATCATTATTACTACACAGGCTCAGGGTTTACTTTGGTTCATGTAACTGTGCACTCACAGCTATAATCACAGCACTTGATGCGTCTGCATGCTTTTTAGTCATTTGGATATGCCTTTTCTATTCCATTTATTCAATGTAAACAAATATCCTGTTACAATTGTGCACACACAGTAGTGCCACCTAATTGATTTGAACCCGAGCAGACAGAGCTGGATGCTGAACATTAAGAAGATGCTTAACACTGCTGCTGTGTTTTTGTCACTTGCACTTATGAACCAACTAAAGTCTGCTGATTTCAGAACAGGTTCAGACTCTTTGTATTTTATTTTGTAGCTTATTGTTTTAGGTAAAAAGGTTTAGGATATATTTTAAACAGTGGTGGAATGTAACAAAGTAAAAGTACTTAGTTACTTTACTTAGGCATAATTTTCATGTATCTGTACTTTACTTGAGTAAATTTTACAAGGGGTATTTTTACTTTTACTTCACTACATTTTAGAGCAAGCATCTTTACTTTTTACTCCACTACTTTTTTTTAATTGGTTTGAAATAAAAGTATTTTGAGTTTGGATTAAAATCATTAGTTTTTTTCTGTGTAGACACAGTACCTAAGTATACAAGATGCAGTAAAGTAGTACTCTTCAGAAAAACCTCACCGACAGATTCAGTGTCTTCTGTTGCTCCGTTAACCTTTAGTTTTCAGCAGTTTTGTCAACAAAATCCCTCACATTTAACACATTCATTGAATCTTTGCGAAATACTTTTACTATTTTACTAACAAGTGCATTTGAAAGTAAGTAATTTTATACTTTTACTTAAGAAGAAATTTTCATCTGATACTTTAACTTTTACTTGAGTAAATGCTTGCTTTTATCTGTACTTATACTTAAAGTTACACTGTGTAACTTTTCTCCTAAATATGTGGGGCATACTGACTTGTTTTTGTGATTTTTTGAGCGATTATAAGGCCTGAGGCTCGATCTGTTGCTCCGAGCGGGGCTTCTGTACTGAGAAACCACCCTCGCAACTTGGCCGGGAGCGCTCCGCTGTTGAGGAAGAGTCACGTGACAGGGAACGACTCGCTTTACGGCATTCCCCCTTCAGCTCTAACCTGAGGCGCAGGTATAACCAGGAAGCTACTTTTAGCGTTGTTATTTTCGCCAGTTCGTCAGGGCCGAAGGACACAAGAAGATGAAGACAATGTCGGACGAGGCAAGAAAAAGAAAATGTGAAAGGGACCGCACCAGATCGCAGACAAGAGTCAACATCGGACAGACTTTTGCTCGCTGGCGTCAGATGAGAGACAGAGAAGGCTGCAAATCGGATCACGTTTTTGCATCTTTATTGTTGGGCAGGTAAATTAGCCTTTTTATTTTTTCTTTAGAACGTGCTTTTTCATACAGTTATTAGTTGTTTTTACTGCGACCATTGCGCGATATTTGTTGATAAGCTAACGCTAGCGCTAACTCTATAGAAGATCCAGTCCAAACTTCCAAAGGTAGCAGCAGGTCAACTAAAGTTGAAACAATGATGGAAATAGACGCATGCTCGCACAGTTTCAGAAGGAGGAGGGGCCCTAGTGTTTACGTTTTGCGACGGTGCAGTGGCACCTGTGGCCTCTAGAGGCGCAAGACCGGGAATCTTACACAGTGTAACTTTAAGTAAAGAAATTGAGTAATTCATCCACGACTGCTTTTAAATAATAAGGTGCAGGGGCGTAGCCAGGATTTTTTTACTGGGGGGGCCAGCCGGGTCCTGTCATTTTATTGTGGTGGCACATGGCAGATTATTATTATTATAGGACTAATACAAAAAATTTGAATTATCTTCTGTTCTGTTCTGAAACCAGTTATTTGGATGGTTTGAGGAAGTTAGGAGATGAGCCCTGATGTGTGCAGCTCACAGAAGAGCAAGTTGTGATTCACAGAGGTTAAGTATGTAACAAACTTACAGGGGGGTCTGGGGGTCCTCCCCCAGGGAAAAAAAATCAATATAACAGACAATATTTGCTGTATCCTGGTGCATTTTAAAGTATTTTAGCTGACTATAGAGTGAGTAAAACAATTGCTTGATTTTGCATTAATAGTTGTGATCACAACATCGCAAAATCCTGGAGGGACTGAACAATGCATGTAGTCTGTGTCTTGAAGCATGTTGTTGTTAATAGGGATTGGAATTGATAAGATTTTATCAATGTTGATGCCATTGTCAATTCTGCTTATCAATCTGATTCTTTATCGATTGTCTTATCGATTCCTGATATATCTGTGAATAAAAATGAACTAGATCTGTGGCCATACAGTTTATTATGAAGCAGAAATAGGAGCTTATTTTCATTTTCATGTATATGAGCCTATTTTAAACTGGGCTCACTAAACAGAAGTAACATGTATTGAATGTACAGCTGTTAAATTACTGGAAATGTATGCTTTTTAAATATACAGGATTGTGGCTTTAATATTAATTTAGGAGCAGCAGCCCCAGACCTGTCTGTCTGAAAAAACGTTCATTAAACGTATTAAACTAAACAGTAGCCTGTGTTACTGTGAGGGGCCACATCAGCGTCAGACAGGTGAGAGTCAGACAGGTGAGAGTCAGACAGGTGAGACAGGATTCAGCGTTTTCTATGGAGATTTCTCTTTTTCTATCGCTCGCTCCCTTCCATACTGTATTTCTTATGCAGGGGAATGAGCTCCTGCTGTCACAGTGCGCGGACATTTAGCTCCTACCTCCACGGCTCTCTGGCTTCACTCTGCTGTGTCCACGCTATGAGACGCAAGCGCGCCAGGCTCCGCGCGTCTCCACCTACGCGCTGCCGTGTCCCGTGAGCGCATATCCATTAATTAGAGAGAGGAGAACGACATGCATTGTACGATGAGCGCCGCGCTTTGTAGGCTGCTCATCGAAGACGACTTTTGCAGCGAAGTTAAAGTAAAAAGGTTAGAAACGCTGCTCGGGAGCGGGCGGGTCTCGGAGCAAAACCTGCTCACACAAACCCAGCTGCACAAAGCAGCATCGATAAGAGGGATCGTTAACGGCAGAGTAAAACAATTCCGATGGATTGGAAAAATTAGAAATGGTTCTCAGCTAGAACCGGGTTTCGATGCCCATCCCTAATTGTTAATTAGTGCAATGTGTTCGATATTTTTGCTTTAACAAGTTGTTAGTAATAACTTACTAACAACTTTGTCTACATCAAAACTTTTCATGACAGTCCAAGACTTTCACAGTCTGTACTATCAGCTCCTGTCAGTTCCTCGTGCAGCGCTAATGCCTTTCCTTTCAGGCTCTACCACAATAAAGTTGTTTCAGCTGATGGAAAGGGTGAAGTTTTATTTTGAAGGGTCACAAGAGGTGGTCGATTTCTCTTAACAAAAACTTTACAGTGCGTCCCCATCCAACTGTAGTTTCTCCTCTGCTCTTCTCCATCTCTCCTCTTACTTTTGATCAAAATTAACAACAAAGTTATTGGAAATAATTATCTCTTTTGTAATAGTTTTTGAGTAAAAGAGACACTGGACCTAAAAAAAACAAAAACAAAAAAAAAAAAAACACCACGGCAGATGGAGCGGTAATAAACCGCGAGTCTTGTAATGAAGCCTAAATGCTTTTACAAACTTTAACGGTGCATATCTCTGTGATTCCTGAACCTATCAACGTGAAATAAAAACTGACACAAAGCTTGAGCTCTTATCTGTCAGGAGGATTTAGCTGCAAGCCTCTGTGTCAAACCGTTTGTTTTACAACAGCTGCGTAAAGACGTAACGTCAATCAGTCACGCCAGCCTCATTATGGACCTGTGTAGCCCGTTGTGCAGGACCTCTCAGGGGTGGCCAATGGGGTGGCCAAGGTCTGACCAACAGTGGCCACCCCAGGCCACCACGTGGCTACGCCTCTGATAAGGTGTAAAAGAATCCAACTATTACTACTACCATTACTATACTACCATTATGTATACACACACACAAACATAGCATGTCGTTTTATTCAAAATATGAATAGTAAAATAAATGTGTGTGTATATATATATATATATATATATATATATATATATATATATATATATATATATATATATATATATATATAAATGCAGTATATAATTTAGTACAATACAATACAGTCAAAAAGGGGACTTTTTTAAATGAAACTTATTCAAATGTGACAACTAGTCACATGCACGAAAATGGACAGTCATTACACCAGAACTGAGTATGCACATTTTGGCTGAATCACCTTAAATTATACCTCCTAACTCCTGCTCCTACCTCCTGTTCCTTAACCTACAGAGAGCTACATCGTGAGGTCAATAGTACTGCAATCAGGAAAGGATCAGTGGTCATCAAACATGATGGTATTAATAAATTTTGGTAATAATTCTGTTGAACTGGTCATATAATTTACATACAACTAATATAATATATATGACCTAGTTTTATGTTTAATCTGGCCTTCACTCTAAGAGTCTTGTTCTTTTTTGTAATTTGAATTTGGTGATGCTGCAGGCATCAATTGACCTGTTTTTTTCCCTTTTTTTTAAGGTGTTAAGGTGTTGTATTCTACAAGGTTAAAAGGTCATAATTTAAATTTAAATCTTTTTTTTTTTTTTTTTTTTAGTTTTATGTCCTCAACTGTTTCATTAAATGCCAGGGGATTAAGAAATGCAGTGAAACATAAAGCTTTATTTATATTTATTAAACAGCTTAGAGTTGATTTTGCATTTTTTTCAAGAAACACATGCACTTACTGAAGTTTTTGGAACTCACAATGTGGCAGCGACATTTGGTCATCATATGGGTCAGAACACTTAGCAGGGGTATCTTATTTAAAGTTCCCAGTTTCCAGTTTTCCCCATACAGTTCTTCTCTCAAAGCCTTGCTCCAGTAGAGTTTAATCAGTCTGTTCAGTTCTGACACAGTTATGTTTCAACACAGCTGTTCATTTTCCAATAAGAGAGTGCTTTGTTTTTTTTTATTTCTAGGAAACAAATTGATGTGAATAGCCACAGCCTTGTGGTCAGTTACGGTTACCAATAAAACACTGACTGTATTATTGTCCTTACATAACAAATTGGAAACAAGCCAGTAATCCAATCAAGACTGTCTGGAACCATCCCTGTTACTCCAAGTGTACATCCTATTATCTGGAAATGTCTCTCTCCACACATCCGTTAGATCATATTTATCATTAACATTTTTAAAGAAGAGTTCGTGCCTGAGGGTTTTCCAGGTGGCCATCTATCACAAGTTACATTCATAACAATATTAAAGTCGCCACCAATTACCAAATGTGCACTAGGAAATTTCAGTAAGTAATGCAAGATTAAGGTCCAAAAGTGTGCAAAAGTTTATCATTTTCGAACTTACAGTTATAACCATATATGCTAACCGCTGGACAAAATGAAAGCCCTGAAAACTGTGTGAAAAATGTGGTATTGGTGTGAGGTAATATGTTGTTCATGAAGGGCTGCAAAACACTTGACCACTCGATTGTGGTCAATTGTTGAAATAATCATCAGCTAATTTGGTGGTTATTTGATTGTTGATGGGGTGAGGATTTTTTTGCCAGGAGCAAAAGAAACAGTTGGAGGCAATGTGCATTTTGTGTTTTTAATTGAAAATATTAAGCGTAGACCCTTCCAGGAATGACGTGCACCCTGCCTGGTACCGATATTCACGGTCTATCCCATTATTTTCTATGAGGGAGCAAAATTAAAATATTAATTTAGAATTTAGTTTCTGGACTGCAGGTAGATATGGTTGTTGTTTATATATTTCTTAAAACTTACTCTGGATCAATATAATCCAGAGCTGAGTGTCAGTGCCAATTGCTAAAGTTAACTTTAAAAAAGTAGGATTTGTGGTGATTGATGAATTCAATCTGAAAATACAATGTCAAACTATTGTGGTCCGACACATTTCTGTTACTGTTTGTCCCGTGTAACATTGAAATTAAGAAATGTAAATTAGTAGCCTTTAGCTCGTATGCTAATTATAGACGCTAATTGAAACCTGACACACTCACTAATGTTATTAAACTAGGCTCTGTTAACTCTCACATGAGGTCAAGTGGTTGTCAGTTGCCAAACCAGTCTTGATTATTCCTAATTTGTGATATTTTCTAGCTCTAATTGCTCCATTAGAACTGTATTATAAGACTAGTACCTGTAGTTAGAAAAGACAATAATACATTTCTATGTTTAGATTTAATTCATCAATCACCACGAATACTACTTTTATAAGTTCACTTTAGCAAATGGTACTGACACTCAAATCTGGATTATATTGATTTAGAGTAATTTTGAATAAGCATATAAACAACAACCATTCGTTTCTGCAGTCCAGAAACGTCCAAATTAATCATTTTATTTTGCTCCATCGTAGAAATGAATGGTATAGACCGCTAATGTCGGTACCAGGCTGCGTGCGCAACTTTTTTAAGCACGTCATTCTTGGAAGTTTATATGCTCCAATATACATTTTGCTTGCCCCTGAGAATCCAATTGTTGGTTGATTGATCAAGACAGAGATCGACAGATTAATCGATTGTCAAAATAATTGTCTGTTGCAGCCCGAGTTTTATGTTCAGCTGTTTAAATCATTTAAGTTTATTTTTTTTCTTTATTTTATTTAGTTTGTTGTTGTTTTATGCTACTATTTGTTGTTTTCTTTTACTTAATTTTAGTTACAATATTAGTAACCCTGGCTAATCAATGTTTCTTCATTGTATATTTGCTTTCTTTAATTAAAAAACAAAAAACAAAAACTGTCCGACTTCACAACATGCGTCACCCTCCTTGCGTTGCGGCCGTGCACTTTCGCTCACAATCCAGGCGAGGCGCCGTTCATCTGGGGTGAATCCCAACATGCCCCCTCAAAGCTTCAACTCCTCGATTCCTCCATGTAACCACGGGGTAGGGCTCGAACTTATCATGGCGGACGATGACGTACATCCGGTTTTAGCTGAAGGAGCTAGGAAGTTCTTTGACAATTAGGGCTTTTCGGATTCAACCAGTATTTCAGACTCACCAGCAGTAGTAACAAGATGAAAAATATGTCACATATTAACAGAAACAAATTAATGTTTATAATTAACCTCTCCTCTTTGCTTTTACAAGAACCGTAAGTCTATCTCAAGTGAAAGAGCAGTTTTCATTGACTCAAAGGACCAACTGAAGCAATCAGCAAGACGTATCACAGTGTCATAAAGGAGGCGTTCATGGGACATACAGCGTGTAAACGCTGTATGTATGTAACTACCAAAAAGTACGATTTATTTTAACCACTGTAAATTCTTTTTTTCCCCTTGTGAATTCTTTAATGGTGAATAGAATTGTGTATGATGTACTTCCTCTTTCTTTTTTCCCAGGGGTGAAAAAAGAAAGAGGGAAATTCACCTTTTCTGGTGAATTGTCTTTAATATCACTTTAAAGTGTTACCGAAAGACAAAACACGTAAATGTATTGATTTTCTTTAAACTATAGAAAATATTCATTGATTTTCTTTAAAATCAATAAATATTGATATTGGTTTCCGAAAAATTGTTATAAATCTGAGAATACTTTTTTCCCTGAAGGCCTCTCATGTCTGCGCTCATGCTGACCCAGGGCTGAGCGGGGTGCGCTTGCTGTGGTGTTTGTGGGAGTAGGACATGAAGTACAGCAGGACCCTGTGATCCGCGGGCATCAGGCCTGAACACCGCAGCTGTCCCCGCGCTCCGGGCCCACCATGGATTTCCTTCTGAGCGGAGTGGCCGCCTGCGGGGCGTGCCTCTTCACCAACCCACTGGAGGTGGTTAAAACGCGGATGCAGCTTCAAGGAGAGCTCCGGAGCCGGGGGACGTACCAAGTGTACTATCGAAACGTTTTCCACGCGTTTTACACCATAGGTAAAGTGGACGGGCTGTCCGGTTTACAGAAAGGACTTGTGCCTGGCCTGGTGTACCAGTTTTTTATGAATGGAGTCAGACTGGGCTCGTACGCCATCATTGAGTCCTCTGGTTACATCCACAACAGCAATGGAAAGGTCAGCACGCTCAGGACCACGTTGGCAGGAGCCATATCTGGGGTGGTGGGCGCCGTCATGGGCAGTCCCGTTTATTTAGTGAGTACATGATTGATTGATTATTTATTTATTTATTTATTTATTTATTTATTTATTTATTTATTTATTTATTTTCTTAGGTAATATTTTTTGTGTAACTGTAAGCCTCAGCGAACATAAGCGAAACACGTTTTTTCACAGGTGAAGACTCACTTGCAAAGCCAGTCTACCTTGTCCATTGCAGTAGGACACCAATACAAACACCAGGTAAGAAACAGCAGCCTATGTGTTAACTGAAGTGTAAGGCCATGACTAACGCCTTTGATGGTCCTATTATAGGGAATGCTGCACGCTCTTGGAGTCATCTATAAAGAGCATGGCATTCTGGGACTATGGAGAGGCTCAAGTGCAGCTGTACCAAGAGTCAGTGTGGGGTCCGCGGCCCAACTCTCCACCTTCTCCGCCTCAAAAGAACTTGTGCTTGAACTCCAGGTAGAAAATGCTGCGCCGTTCTCTCACTAAGAAAACAGTGTGAAATGTTGCCACAGTGACACTCTGTAACTCTTATTGTAGCTATAGAGAGGGTGACCACTTCAAAAAGAACTCAAATAAAAGCTTTGCCAATTGACATTATCTAACCTACTAACTTAACGTGTCTAAATCTCATTTACATAAAAAATACAGCTGCTAAAGACACACATTTTGCAAAGGAATGTCTTTACTGAGACTTTACTCATTAAAATATAAAAGCCCTGTGGAGAGAGGCCTTTCCTGAAACACAGGGGCAGCAACACTCACCAACCGTAAATATTGTACATTTTACACAAGAAACACTGACCTTACCATGTTGTTCTTAACTTGAATCTCACTTTTTATAGGCTAAGATCTGCTGCAAAAGTGGGACATTATCTTAATGATTGTCATGAAAGTGATAGACAAAAGTGTTTACCCTTCCCTGCAGTCCATGAAGGAGCAGTGGCCTGGTTGGCTCATTTTAAACAGTCCTTCACTGTGTATGAGCTGCTTCCTTTAGATAGATGCTGTAGAGCCTACAGGTGTAAAACCATCTGACAAAAGATCTCTCTTATTTTAACATCTATCACTTTGCTTAACAAGGAGCTCACTGACTCACTTGCTGCTTTTTAGTCTTGTTGCACTTTGACTCTGCTTTTTATTATTGCTGTTATGTATCTTTGGGTTTTAAGTTCTTATCCAAATTGGTTTTATGTGGGTTTTTTTTTTTTAATTTTGACTAATTATTAACTTAAGGGAGGTGCAATAATGAACTATATTGTATTTGCACTACAGAGATGATTGCAGTACTCTTACAGTATGAATGTGCAATAAAGTATATTTGATTTTTGATTTGATAAGTGGGACTGGGGGACAAATGCCTAAATGACTGTGCAGTACAAAAGTAAGACTGGTGGTCACTCTAGCTATAGACGCGTTATAAAATGGTCTTAATAAATTCTCTCTGTGTGTAGAGTTTTAAAGCCTTAATTACATGGTAAGACAGGGCAATTGTGTATTTGTCAAAGGCTACTAATGGTTTACCCTCAGGAATCTCAACTCAGGATCCTAAAAAAACAGTATAGCCATAGTGTTTGTATTGCCTCACCGGACACCAGAAAATCTTCTCCACACACTTTTTGGGGTAAAATAGAGGTTTGTTTAGTGTCAGTTTAGACCTCTGCCACTTAAGCACATTGTATTTATTTATTTATTTGATCCATTCTTTAACCAGGAAAGCCCCATTGAGATTCAAAGATCTCTTTTTCAAGGCAGTCCTGGCCAGGACAAGAGGCATCAACAACACTACCCACATTTCATACAAAATAGAAGCAGTGGCAGGTTAGTGATTGCATCTCCAGGTCTTTCAAAATAGACTCAAAATGATCCAAAGGGACAAGATTTAGTAGTTTTAGGTCCTCTGTAAACTGTTCCAGTTTATAGGAGCATGATACTGAAAAGACATTTTTCCGCTCTCTGTCCTGACAGTGGGGACAGTCAGAGTGTGGAAGTCCCGAGAGCATAATGCATAAGGTCCATCAGACTTCTGCTGAAGATACACACTCAGGTACGGAGGGAGCAGATCAAGAAGTGCTTTGTATATAAATCTGTACCAGTGTGTCAACCGATGGGTCACCAGACCCGAGAGTACAGGTCGCAGTGATGAGTTTGAGGTCCACAGTTTGTTATAAAGCGTAAGGAGGCATGAAATACGCAGCACCTGGGCTGGGGCATGCAGATATAAAAGGTGTCCATAGTCCAGCACTGCTAAGAATGTAGTAGCAACAAGCTTCTTCCTTGCCTAAAAAGAAAAACATAACCTATTTCTAAAATAAAAACCCAAAACCTAATTTAAGGCAGAACTTTTTTTTTTTTTTTTTTTTACAAGAGATGAGGCTTAAAAGTCAATGAGTCATCGGTTAAAATACTCAAGTATTTGAAAGTGTTAACAACCTCAATAACTGATCCATCAGGGTGACTACCGGGGGAAGATTTAGCAGCTTATTCTTACTTTTTGAGAATAGCATCAACTTAGTTTTGTTTACATTGAGAGAAAGTTTCAATTCAGAAAAGGTATTACAGACACCATTAAAAGCACTTTGTAAATGACTGACAGCTGTGTGGATGCGAAAGAATAAATAATCATATCATCAGCATAGAAATGACAATTTCCACTTCTTACATCATGTCCCACATCATTTATATAAATAGTAAAAATAAGCGGGACAAGAATTGAGCTCTGTGGCCCTCTAGTAACTGGAAGAACATCTGAGCAGAGATTTTCACATTTAACACTTTGAGTTCTGGCAGAAAGATAGAGCAAGCTGTTGGTTGGGTCTCCAACTGAGAGTCCATTGCTTAAAAGTCTTTGTTTCAGAATAAAGTGGTCAACTGAATCAAAAGCTTTAGACAAATCAATGAAAATAGAAGCACACTGTTGCTTCTTGTCAAGGGCAGAACAAATATCATTATAATTTTCAATGCTGCTGTTATTGTGCTGTGTTTTTTCCTGTATCCTGATTGAAGCATAGATAAAATTGTGTGCACTTCTAAAAATTATTTTCTTACTGTGATACAACATAATGGAGCCGGTGGGTGGTGTTTAGCAAAACCGATTCATTGTTGCATTGACAAAGCACTAATCTTAGTGCTCTTCTGGAATTGCAATCCAACACCATTTACTTGGCCCTTTCTAAAAAAACTGAGGCCACATAACTTTAATGTGCATGTCAAAGGCTGCATGCTTCTGGCATCTCGGCAACGTCTTCACACAATGTCACCTAACTGCTGCTATGTTTAAGCTATACATTTTTTTTAGTTCATGAAATCTATTCTCTTAATTCTGTACTTCTTGAGCCATACACATGGAATAATCTTAAATCCTAAATACCACACTCCATACCTTTAGAGACTACTTAGTGCTAGTTGGATGCTTTAACCCTCTGTCTAGTAGTAGAAGTATCTAGATCTAGTAATTTTTATCTTTGTGTTAGAATTTTGACTATCTTATTATCCCTGAAGCAAAATGTGTTTAACCAATAGTGACAGTTTAACCATTTTATTTGTTGAGCAAATTTTAAAGTCAGTGTTTATCATGTTAAAATTATAACCTAAATGTTTGTGGTTTCTGTAGGTGTTTCCTAAAAACAGCTGGCTGGTTGCCTTGAGTGCTGGAATGATTAGCAGTGTGGTGGTGGTTTTGGCGATGACTCCTTTTGATGTGGTGAGCACAAGACTCTACAACCAACCAGTGGACCACCTGGGCAAGGTAATACTTATGCGTACTGCTGTGCCAAAGCTTTAGTGAGATGTGAAAAAATGCTATTAACTAAGAGCTTTAATAAATACATAATTATATTGTATTATTATTATTATTATTATTATTGCTGTTGTTGTTGTTGTTGTTGTTGTTGTTGTTGTTGTTGTTAAAAGATTCAGGGAAGGTCAGTATAATCCAAGGACAAATTAATTTGTTTTGGTGTGGATCCAGATCACTGTTTAGTAGGAATGGGCATCGAAACCCGGTTCTAATTTTTCCAATCCATCCATTGTCTGCCTCCGCCGTTAATCATTCCTTGATACCGCTGTGGACAGTTGTGTTTGTGTGAGCTGCGGGTTTTGCTCTGACACCCTGCCCCGCCCCCTGAGCAGTACCTCTAACTTCTTTAATTTCAACTCACTGCAAAAGTCGTCTTAGATAAGTAGCCTACAAAGTGTTGCCATGCAGTGTTTGTCGTTCTCCCCTTTCTAATTAACACACACATGCGCTCACGGGACACAGCAGCGAGGAGGTGGAGATTCACAGAGCCTGGGGTGCTAACGTCTCACGGTGTGGACACGCCACCAGAGCTGGGGCTGAGGTAGGAGCTAAATGTGCGCACACAGTGACAGCAGGGGCTCATTCCCCATGCATAAGAAATACAGTGTGTAACGGGGTGAGCGATAGAAAAAGAGAGAAATCATAATAGAAAAGGCTGAATACTACCTGTCTGACACTGCACTGTCAGGGTAACACAGACTACTAAGCGGTTAATTTAGACAGACAGGTGCAAAGCTGCTCTTGCTGTGCCTAAATTATTATTAAAGCCACAATCAAGTTTATTTAAAAAGCATAAATTTCCAGTAATTTAACAGGTTTAGGTTTACATTTAATACAAGTTACTTCTGTTTAGTGAGCCCAGTTTAAAATAGGCCCACATACATGAAAATAAAAATAAGCTTCTATTTCTGCTTCATAATAAACTGTATGGCCACAAATCTATTTAATTTTTATCCATCCATCTTCTTTCACTTTATCCGGGGCCGGGTCGCAGGGGCAGCAGTCTAAGCAGGGACACCCAGACATCCCTCTCCCCAGACACTTCCTCCAGCTCCTCTGGAGGAACCTTAAGGCGTTCCCAGGCCAGCCGAGAGACATAGTCCCTCCAGCGTGTCCTGGGTCTTCCCCGGGGCCTCCTCCCGGTGGGACATGCCCGGAACACCTCCCCAGTGAGGGGTCCCGGAGGCATCCGAAAGAGATGCCCAAGCCACCTCAGCTGCCTCCTCTCAATGTGGAGGAGCAGCAGCTCTACTCCAAGCTCCTCCTGGGTAACCGAGCTCCTCACCCTATCTCTAAGGGTGCGCCCAGCCACCCTGCGGAGGAATTTCATTTCGGGCACTTGTATCCAGGATCTTGTCCTTTCGGTCATGACCCAAAGCTCATGACCATAGGTGAGAGTAGGAACGTAGATCGACCGGTAAATCGAGAGCTTCACCTTTCGGCTCAGCTCCTTCTTCACCACGACAGACCGATACAACGACCGCATTACTGCAGATGCTGCACTGATCCACCTATCAATCGCACACTCCATTCTTCCCTCACTCGTGAACAAGACCCCGAGATACTTAAACTCCTCCACTTGAGGCAGGATTTCACCTCGGACCTGGAGAGGGCAAACCACTCTTTTCCAGTCGAGAACCATGGCCTCAGACTTGGAGGTGCTGATTCTCATCCCAGCCGCTTCACACTCGGCTGCAAACTGCCCCAGTGCACACTGAAGGTCCTGGTTTGAGGAAGCCAACAGGACAACATCATCTGCAAAAAGCAGAGATGAAATCCTGTGGTCCCCAGACCGGACTCCATTCGGCCCCTGGCTGCACCTAGAAATTCTGTCCAGAAAAATAATGAACAGAACCAGTGACAAAGCGCAGTCCTGCCGGAGTCCAACATGCACTGGAAACGGGTCCGACTTACCAACTTAATTTTTATTTATAGATTTATCAGGAATCTATAAGAGAATCGATATAAAGAAGCAGATTGAAAAGCAGAATCGACAATGACATTGATAAAATCTTATCAATTTCCATCCCTATTGTTTAGATCCACTGTACCATTTTGAGATACGGACCAAAGATACTAACTTCACTCACTAAACGAACTAATGATTAATTTTAATAAATTCTTTACCATTGTGAAATATAAGGTTTTGTGGCTCAATGGAAAGATCATTTACCACTGAACTATATGATATTTCAGTTTGAGTCCAGGTCTGCACTCTACATTGATTGATTGACTTTATTTATTTCAAACTTGGTTACATAAGAACATTACAGAAATGCTGAACTGCCACAGTAAAAGAAAAAATATGGGTAGTGTTTTTCATTAATATGAGAGAGTTTCACGTTATAACAAGATCTTTTTCTCGTAAAGTGTGATAATATTACGTTAAAGTGTTATAACGTTCTCGTTAAAATTAGATAATTTGAGAACCTAAATAGTACATCTATTCGTCTTTCCATCTGCTCCATCCTCCGGTAGTCTGCACTGCTGATTGTCAAAGTGTAACATTTTGAGAGGCATATGGGAAAACGTGATCTAGTTTAAACCACTGACTGTATATAAGGAACTTCTTATATGCGAATGATCATGTAAACTCATTTTAAAAGAATCATTTTCTCATTTTAATGAGAAAGTTAATATGTCATAACAGAGAATTATCTCATTAAAATGAGAAAGTTATAACGAGAAAATTATCTCATTTAAACAAGAAAGTCATTTCATTTAAATGTAATATTTTCATTTTTTCTTTCACTGTGGCAGTTCAGCGCTTCCACAGTATAAGATGTTCCTTATATACAGTCAGTGGTTAAAACGTGATCATGTTTTGCCATATGCCTCAAAAAATGTTACACTTTGTCAATCAGAGCAGCGCAGACTACTGGAGGATCGAGCAGATGGAAAGACAAATGAAGGCACTGTTTACATTCTTAAGAAGCTGTAATATAGATGAACAGTATCACTACCAAACTGGCAATCAAGGGAAAATGTGATCTCATTTTGACAAGATATGACGAGACAATTATCTTGTTTAAACGAGTAAGTTATCTTGTTTTAATGTAATATTATCACGTTTTAACAAGAAAAATATCTTGTTATAATGTGAAACTTTCTCGTATTAACAAGAAACTGTATTGTTTTTATTTAGCTCTCTGTGGCAGATCAGCGCTTCTGTAGAACTTGATAAAAACAACTAAAACATTTTATATATTTATTTTAAACATTTATTTTATATTTTTTACATCGTACTATTGTGAAATAGGACCAGTTCCTTGTCAGAGGTCTATGCACTCTGAGTGCTTCTAATTTAGCTTTTTCTTTTTTTTTTAATTGTATGTATTTTATTTGTATATTAATACAACTTTCTTTGTTAATAACCTTTATTAAAAACCTGCGTAAGACTTTTGCACAGTACTGTATGTTTGTTTATATAAATAAAATCAGACTTATACAAGATGGATGGGAGTAAAATCTTCAAATGTCCTCACTGGGTTTTCTGATTGTCTTTTAGGGTCAGCTCTATAAAGGATTTGTTGACTGCTTTTCAAAGACGTTGAGAAAGGAAGGCTTGACGGGACTCTACAAGGGCTTGGGAGCGTCATATTTCCGGCTCGGTCCACACACCATTCTGTCTCTGTTCTTCTGGGATGAACTACGCAAGTTTTACTGGGAGTTCAGATAGCTCTGGGACAAGGAAACTGAAAAGGGGTAACTCATTAAGCTCAGCGTGCAAAGGTTTGTTTTTAATTTAGTACTTCATGAGACAAAAGGAAAAGCAAAGGGTGAATGATTTAACACATAGAAACAAATTAAGTGAAATGTTACATGCAGATCTAGAGAACAGGCATAGATACATGTGGCTTTTTTTATAATGCTGTCTATTAGCTGTACATGCAAAGACAGGATAATTTGTGTGGGAACAGATTTACAGCCTGTTGCTCTTAAATGTTAAAATTTGGTGCCATTCCTTAGAATATGAGACCTTTAAAAATATATGCTCAATTTTCTCTCTTGTACATGTCATGAAAAGTAATGTGTCAACGGTTACTGCAGTTAATAGAGATGGTTACAGTACATACAATATATTACCTCTTAGTCACCAAAAGGGAAGATAATGCAGCTTGTAGAAGTATGTATATTTATGAAAGCCTTTGCCAAAGATTTTGCCAAACCTCTAGGTCCGTAGAGAATGTGAATTAAGGTTTCTTTTTTGTTATTTATATACAGACTTTCAGACTGTTTTTCAAATGGCAGAATGTATGATAAATCATACAAAATATTTGTTTAACAAAAACCAGGGACAGATTTCTGTTATCATTTGCATATTGTTGAACTTTGGTTGAAAATTTGTGCAATAAAACTGTGTTTTATCAGTGAAGATTCTGCTATGTTTTAATGCAATTTCACTTTATCTTAATTTTGTGCCATGTTTTACCATTACCAACTTCGTTCATTAGAATAACATGAACCCCTCAGCAAAACAGACATTTGTGTGAAATGTTACAATTGTCTTTATCAATTCTTAATTATCTGCTGTAAAAAAAAAAAGGTTTGTATTGATGTTCTTACCAAACAGTTGGCGTTATTTATTAGCTTCTAGCATTCCTTCTAAGGACAGTTTTACATGTTTCAACAGTAACAGTCTCCCACTTGTCTTTGAACCATGTTCAGACATGTTTACAAACTATGGTAACTTTTTATGTGACGCAATACAAGAAGTAAAAGTGCAGACTTCAGCTTATTTTTAGCATCCAACATTTATTTGGGTCTAAAGTGACTATGGCAAGATTGCATGTGAGAGGAATATTTAGGAACACATTCTTTGAAACTAAAATGTAGGAGAACTAGGTATACGTACATTAATGCACATTATTATAAATATTATTTAATAACCATAAATATATTTTGCTGCTGACTTGCAATAAAACTAAGATAAATGTGAGCACATAACCATCTTAAACAGAACTCCAGTTGCTCTAACATTGGGCCTGTTATTCAGGCTAGTTTTAGTTCAGAAGCCATTTCTCACTTGAATTATGATAAATTGTTTTCTATAGCACTTAGATCTTATGGAAATATCTACATTAAACATTTTGCTTTCTTTTACGTGTTTGCACTGAACAGTCAAGTTCAGCCTCTTTTCAGCTGCCTGGTTTAAATTAATGTGTAAACACCCATTGAGGAGAAAAAAAGTTTGGTATTTAAAGTCATGACTACATGACATTACATTAGTACTCATGCACTTTTTTCCATGTTAGCTTCGGTACTTGCCATTAAGAAACAAATTTACAAAGTTTGACATTAATGTAAAGTAAACTATATCTAAGGCAGTTAACCTTAATCAGCAAGGTTTGTATAAAACAATATTACTGGCAGTACATAAAGAAAATCAGGCAAAGAATTTCACTTGTGCTGGCTTTTTTTATTTTTAAATAAACTAAAACAAACGGTTAAACCAACTGTATAAAAAGAGAAAACAGGTGTCTTCTTTGGTGTCAGAATTTCATGGCAAATACATCAAGCACGCAAGTAACTAGCAAGAAGAGTTAAGCATTTCAGGTAAACCTTACTGACAGGTAAAAAAAAAAGTATGTAAACAATTGTCCTGCAACTGACTGCAGTAACCTTGTGTGTTAGTCATTCTTGTCCTTTTTGGTCCTCTGGCTCCTGTAGTAGAGTATCTGTGCCACCAGGACAAAGCTGATGCAGGCTGACACTGTATGCAAGAGGTTAGTAACAATATTTTCTGAATCCTAAAAAGAGGGACCACAATCTTTGTCAGAAAAGTATGATGTGAAGTAACACTGGTGATATTTTTTTATACATACCCACAAAGCAAACATTACTCCTAGAGCGCCCCCTAGAGATAGAACCAGAGACATGCTGGACAACTGGCCCGTGTGTCTATTACAGTAATTAGCTCTGGCCTGAAAAAGCTGCAAAATACACATAACCAGGTAAAACGGTAAGTAAACGGCTAAATTACATACAAGCCTACGCCTAAAAACTAAATTAAAGAAGTCAATACCTTGCTTAAAATGAGAGCTGGTAAAATGGAAGATTGCACATGTGAGATGAGTGAGGCAGTAGCATAAGTCACTAGTAGGAACATAGCGGCACAGTAAACAAGAAGTAACAACACTCCTGAAACAGTAAAACAGGGATAATATGATATATGGGTGGTATTGCATATGAGAATAATGTTCATCTTTATTATACCAGTTATTCTCAACTAGTCGCAATTTTGTCATTGATCGTTTGATTGTGACCCACTATATATATATATATATATAACACTTAAACAACACAATAACACAATGTAACTCCAAGTCAATCACACTTCTGTGAAATCAAACTGTGTCCACTTAGGAAGCAACACTGATTGACATCAGTTTCACTGCTGTTGTGCAAATTGAATAGACAACAGGTGGAAATTATAGGCAATTAGCAAGCATCCGCCACCTCATCAGGAGCATGCCCAGGTGTTGTAGGGAGGTCATACAGGCGTGGAGGCTACACACACTACTGAGCCTCATTTTGACTTGTTTTAAGGACATTACATCAAAGTTGGATCAGCCTGTAGTATGTTTTTCCACTTTAATTTTGAGTGTGACTACAAATCCAGACCTCCATGGGTTAATAAATTTGATTTCCATTGATAATTTTTGTGTGATTTTGTTATCAGCATTCAACTATGTAAAGAACAAAGTATTTAATAAGTATTTCATTCATTCATATCTAGGATGTGTTATTTTAGTGTTCCCTTTATTTTTTTGAGCAGTATATATATATATATATTCCTAAATGATCATTTTGGGCCTGACCAACCACTTCAGAATCACTGGTCTATGCCACAAGATGGAGCTCTAGAACAGGCAAACAAAATCACAAGAGTCCTTTACTAGAAAAAAATAGTACTGTGGGGTGGAACTACAAGTATTTTAAATCCCAGGCTCAATTAAGTTGGGCTTACTTTTTTACACAGTACAACACACAGTATAACACAGTATATTTCCCATGTACTGGTGACTATTTACAAAGGGTTAGGGCTACAAAAGTTTCTGGTTATACAGGTTACAATCAAATACTCACATGGGTACTTTGACCCAGGTTTTTAGACTGGATGCCCTTCCTGACTCAACCCAACCACAATTGTGGACCCCTGGCCTCCCACACCAAAGGCAGAGAAACTAGTAACATTACTAATAGGAAGCCTGGACTGGAGTAGCCAATATCATTATTAGGATATAAAAGAAAAAAGGGAAAGGCAGTGCCACTAATCTAGATCAAACAGTTCAGGTCAGTAAATCTTTCCTCACTGCCATAACAATAATACACATAAGGCCAGTGTTATGCTGTGAGGCAGTCTGGTTGGTTATATATTAACCACAAAGAACATTTGGAGATGTGTTTACTAACCACGTAGAGTATCACCACGGTAACGCAGGATGAGGAAGACAATGGCTGCCGTCTGTGCCAAAATTAAAACTCTCTCAGCCCAGGCACTGTATAAAAGGGTGTAGAAATGATTAACTGGGTTGTATGCACAAAAGATGTGCGCAAAATTGATGTCCCCTTTGTGAAAACCACCAATTTATCATCACCATCAGTCCAGTACTGATGATAAGGTCAAATAGGGCTGCATATCATAAGCTTCCTTCCTGCTTATGTATAAATTATTACAAACAACTTACAAAATGGGAAAGTTGTGGGTTAATGCAAACACAACTGGACATGAGAAGGCATAAAGCTGCAGCAGGACAGACATCAGACTCAGGCCATCTGTACTTCCTCTCCACAAAATGGTCAATAACTGTAGTAGCTGTCCTACAACAGAAGGGTCAGATAAATGCAAATGTTGGTTTTATCATTTAAAAATGACAATATATAAATGTTACAGGGTGATTGTTTTTCCAGACACATTTCCACAGTCACACACTGGCTGTGGTATACTATGCTGGGGCAGACTGACAGAGGTGTGGCAGCCATGCCATGCTTACTACATGTTATGATATTTTTAAAATGATGTATTTATATGGTTCTAATTATTTAAATAATTGTCTATAGCCTAAGCTAAGCAGGGTAGGGCCTGGTCAGTACCTGGATGGGAGACCGCTGGGGAACACCAGGAAGCTGGTGTGAATGAGAGTGAGTGAGTGAGTGAGTGAGTGACTGGGGACTACGGATGGAAATTAGCTCTGAGCTATAATCTGGTGTATTTACGGCACTAGCTGCTGTTCATTAATACACGCTGTCCCATGTAAATAAAAAAAAAAATAAAAAAAAGCCTTTATATATGTGTTTAATTCTTAAGCTTTTAATACAAAAAGGTGTTTTCTTACCTAGCAGTGTGTCTAGAAGAATCCAAAATCCGCAGACTCGGTTCAATACAAACTTTAGGCATGGCACTGCAATAAAAACACATTATTCAATATAAGAAGTCGTCAGATGTTAAGAAATATCTTCATACACTCATATGTTTTAAGAGCGAATGAGAAACACGTAGACTTATTTACGTTGCACCAAAAGTCACGTGATCGGACTCCTGCCGCCCCACCTTTCTAACATCTGGATTTTGGAGACTCTTACCGTGCAGATTAAAGTTGTAGAAAAACTCTTCGTAACATTTTTCGGGCATTAAATAAGTTACCAGGATTTCTTTCACAGCTGAAGGGGCCATTCTGAGTCTGCTGTTGAAAGAAGAAACTCTTGGTAGAAACGTTCAAAATTCTCCAGGAAGTTCCCCAACAGTAGCCGAGGGGTACTATCCCAAAAATGAGGGTCGGATCATGGGCCGGTAGCTGATTGGCTATTGCCCCGGAAGAGCAAGTTACTCAAAAAGCCACTTTTTAAAAATATTTATTGCAATCTTTTTTAGTTAAATGTGATAGAGGTTAAATATCACCGCCCTGCATCTAGAAAAAAGTTTATGCTGTTTTGCAAATCACAGTTTTTTAAAACTATTTTGGTCATGCTGAGTTCAAATATGCCACTGAAAATTCCCGTTCACATACTGTTGTCCCACAAAATAAGAATGAAGTTTTTAATAATTGTGGTAAATTACAGGGTTATACATACAGTAATAGCAGCCATCAGTATGATTTCTTGGCTCCCTCCATGCCATTGGAATGGCAAAATTTAAGCTTTTTTTATTTCCTTTTGTCCACTGTCTAAGGTTCTCAACACAAGCCCGGCACATTGTGTGAGGAGCCCATGGTTTGTCCTGGTCACCAAGCTTCATTTCAAAATATGCAGAATGTGCCTTTTTTACAAAGTCTGTAATTTTCTGCTGTTGTTTGGATGTTGTTGTCACAGATGTTGCAGAAATCATCTGTGCTATGCTTGCATTTCCCTCTTTCACTGATCATTATAAATCACTGAAATCAGGAGTTTTGTGTGCCTAGTATTTATATAAGGGCTAATTAGAGGAAGAGTGATAAATGTTGCCTGTGTTTGTGGCAGTGTATCTGCTAAAATCTTTAGTCTGAACTTTGCCATAAATTAGGCCTATGTATAAACATATTAATATTACGTATTTGCCAAAAAATGTCTGTGACTCATTTTGTGACTCATTAGCTCCTGTTATAGAGCCCTGGGTCTAAAGTTCAGGTTTGTTCAGATCAATATATCTTAGCACAGTGGCTCATACAACTGGTTGGTTCTTGTGCTGTCAGTAGCAGGAAACCTATTATAAAGCATTTGGGAAAACTACTCACTGAACAAACTTAAAAACTTGATAAACTGAGGTGTATACTTAAGCAAAACAGATTTCTTCTAAGGAACAGACTGGCTTTGTATCTAGGAATTACCTTGGCATGAGTCACATTTATCTGTGTGACCTATCCCAGTGTGTGTTTGTTTATGTTATCTTTGTCATTTCGCCTCCCACTCCTCCACACCCTGTCGTCAGTTATTGTCATTTGCAAGTGCACGCGCACTCTGGAAGGCAGTTTGGGGGTGAACTTCTCCCTGAAAGGAGGAAGGATTCATATATAGAACTGGGATAAGTTTTTCAACTACAGCAAGACAAGTTTCCAGCTGCCAACATGTGCACTGGAAAATGTTCCCGTTGTATTGCTGTATCTTTGTATCCACTGGCTCTTATTTCTATTATCTGTAACATCGTGCTGTTCTTTCCTGCTGGGGAAGTGAAATACGCCAAAGATGGACATATTACTGAGGAGGTCAAGTACATGGGAGGACTTGTAGGAGGTGGTATAATGGTAAGATTGAATTTATATGTAATATAATATACAAATATTAAACATAATTGTAATAAAATGTGATCAGTTGTGTAGTTATCTGTTGTTGGTCTTGATGTTTAAATGATTTGAAGTGAAGAAACCCTTGTTATCTTGTTTTAGGTGTTGCTCCCAGCACTGTACATTCACCTGACTGGTAAACAGGGCTGTTGTGGAAATCGCTGTGGGGTGAGAATGTAGTCTTGCATGATTTAAAAAAAAAAAAAAAAATTCTGTTTCTATACCGTACAGTATTATTCCAACCTGGAGTTATTCTAATGACTGGATAATACACAATACACACTGTAGTAAATATGAGGAATGTAAGAACTAGTGTCAGGGGACAGAGTCTGTTCCTCATAAATCAATAACTGTAGTGGTAATGTGTTAGGTTAGAAAAGAGTAGGTGAATATACTGTTTCTCATGTAACATGAATGTTTCTGACCTTTACTTGTCATTTCACTTTCACAGATGTTTTTGTCTATTGCATTTGCTGCAGTGGGTGTAGCTGGTGCTCTTTATAGTTTTGCTGTGGCTATAGTGGCTTTGCAGAATGGCCCTCTCTGCCGCACTGGGTTGATATGGATAACACCTTTTAAAGACAGGTAATCCCAGATGGCATGCTTGTGACAATTTTTAACATGGTCATTAGGGTTGGTTTATATACTCCACCTCTTTATTTGGACAGAGACAGCAGTTACCTGTCTGACAAAATGTCGTGGAACCTATGCACAGAGCCCAAGGACATTGTCCAGTTTCACATTGGATTGTTCAGTACTCTGCTGGGCACTAGCTGTCTGCAGCTGGTGCTCTGTGCTATTCAAATGATCAACGGCCTCTTTGGCTGTCTGTGTGGAACCTGCGTTGAAAAAGGGGTAAGCTAGTCATCTCATTAGTAAGTTTTTTGTTGTATAGTTAATTTAAAACCAGTTCTAACATAAATTCCCACCTATTTTCCCCTATTTACAGCCACTTTAAGTCCGTCCAGTGCCTAATGCGTTCTAAGTCAAATGATGACCTCTGCTGGTGTGGACTGGGAGTAATGCTTTTCACTTTTTTGACCCCATCATTATACGCCTGCTTAAAACTACTAAAACTAAAATAAATATATTTTTTATTAAAAAAAAAAAATTATATTAAAAAAAAATCATTGTGTTGCCTATTCACATAGACAAGTGAAAGTCAAAAAGGACTGTTTTCAATAATCATTTTAATGTCAACTGGCAATTTGTCAGTATTCATTTTTACAAATGTTTAGTGTCATGAATAAAATGTTTTTGTTGAAACATTGATCTGCCAATCTTTGCATTAAAAACATCTGTACATGGAATGCAGTCTGCATGTTCTACATTCACTGAGGCAGGGAGGTATTGCCAAATAGTATTCTGTATTACAATAAAGATTGCACAAAAAGGCATTATTTTGTGATCTCAAAGGCAGACATTGGATCCCAAATACAACAATAAATAACTATGAATGAAAAAATAGTTACAAGTTGGTATACAGTACTTCTAAGTCATTAACCTTAGCTATTGCTTATTACTTGGCCAGGAAAATGCAGGAGTGCTGGTCAGACTGCTCAGAAATGGTTTCAGGTCAGATAACATTTATGAGCTTACATGTAAGAACATGTGGGAGTGGCTATTCAGTCTAGTTTCAGTCACTTTACCCATCAAGTATACTGCAAATGACTCAGTATACTTGAAAACAAGATACATTGTAGGCTGCAGGAGTACAAATACTGAAAAAACTGCTGTACATTTTTTAACGGCAGATATATCGGAGAGTGCACCAGCAAATATTAGAGAAAGTAGAGAAGTTTGTTTGTGCGAATATAACTATGATGAGGTAGCCATAAAAATACACTGGAGTGTTTATGATACTGTAAAAAGAAGGTTACATAACACATTCTCTTACTACTACCAATAGCAAGAGCAGTTTGAACACTGTTTAAAAAGTACAAATAAAAATAATCATATTTTAAACACTATTTGGAAGGTTAAAGGAGTTAGAGTTTGGCAGTTATTTGAAAATAAACACATGGAAAAGTCCCAAAACACCTAAAAAGGAATAAAAATACTTCATTGAGGGTTAAATCAGCTGTCAAATTGTTTCATCATAAGCTTCCGGCTGGCTTCATATCCCAAGAACAGTGCTCCATTGGCAGGAAAGGTTCGGACCATTGTGGGAGTGAGACCAGAGTAAAGCGCCCTTATGCCTAAAAAACACAAGACATGGCAACCATGAATGACATTAAATATGACATAAGTAAGTCAATTACTTAAATAACATTACCATTTACCTTCAGTACGTGCAATGGTCATTAAAGTCTTGAAAAACCCTGCCTGTTTGCCCGTCATAGACATGACCTGAATCCTTGACTTGACACAGTCCATTGGATAGACCACTAGCCACAGGCACCCGCCTCCTAAGCCACCACTGAAGATGATTGGCAGCACACCTGAAGCAAACAAAGTCATACTCGGTCATGGCATTCTATACTATCAGAAATAAAACATATGCTGCAGTTGGCCAGGCCATCACTTTATGGTTTTGTACACATTTTTGCCCCCAAATTATTGATTTTATTATACCTATGTCATCTTTGTCACATTGCATGTGCTCAGCAAAAGCTGTGCGGCAAAGCTCGTAGGCTCCAAAGAAGCAGAAGTAACCAGGCACCTCTCTGGCTATAGTTGTGGTTAGACCATTGAAGAAGCCCACCGCCCCCTCGGTCCTCATTATTGTCTTCACCACTGACCACACAGTGCTTTTGTGAGAGCATGGGAAAGGAAGTCTTGGTTAGATGTATTTCCGGCTTATAACTCAGAACTTTACAAAACAAATCATATAGTTTGATGTTGCCTATAGTTATTAACAATATTAATATTCTTCATCTCCTTACTTCTGACTTCTGGCGATCTTCCCTGAGGCCTCCATCTCATACATAGCTTGTAGTCGACACTTGACCAGTTCCGTGGGGCAGAGCACCAGGGAGGAGAAAATGGATGCCACAGAGCCAGCACAGGCCTTTTGCATGTCACTGCCAAAAGTACAAACACATGATAGTTAGACTAAGTGAGTCACAGAGATGTGGGCATTGCTTAATTACAGTCTCCCTACCTCAGGACAGTGTCACTGTGCAGTCCAGCTACAAAGCGAATGACCTGCTGGCAGAAACCGTAGCTCATGAAGAGTACTGAGTTTTCAGCAATATTGGCCATAAGTGCTGGTGTGGTGCCTTGGTATAGACCACGCACACCCACTTGTCTATAGGTGGAAACTATACAATGGATGAAGCCCCGGTACATGGTAGGAAAGGTCTGCATTTTGACCTTGGCAGTATCCAAAGGCTGACCACTAAAAACACATGCGGCACCCCCTTAGGAAAGAAAGATAGATCCAAAAAGCAGTGATTAAATAAAGGCCGAATCAAAGTTCAACAACATCAAATTCAGTTTGAAGAGTGACGTAAATCAAAGAGCTTGTGCTGAGCTGTACTCCGCTGAGCAGTACAAACAGAGAGAAATGAGCTGAAAAAGACCACAGTCATCAGAATTAAGAGCCACCAGCAAGCCAGATCTCACACATTCAACTACTCAGTGCAATGTGTATAATAATGGTACATTATCTCAGATAAAAAGTAATTACCTATGGCTCCCGCAGAGAGGTCAATGATAGCCTGAACCACTGGATGTGGGGCCATTGTGTCTTCAAAGATCACACGTGTTTTTTCACTCTGTCAGCTACAAGACATTCAAATGTTAGTAAATAAAAGCAAATTTAGCTTCAAGGTCAAAGGACACTCTGCATACACTGACATGAAATATATTATCATATTCCTTATTAAATGTTAATGTTCCCTATTAAATGAAATGTGTTGATTTTACACTGATATTTGTAGGAGTTACTTGAGGTTATTCTGATGTAACGCCGCTGTGTTGTTACAAGCACAACTATTGTAAACAGCTAGAGGGCGGCTCTTTTTATAAGGGCAAACACTGATAAATGAAAAAATATATAAATTAGCCGATAGCTAACCAAGAAAAGAGACATTTTTATGTCAGAACATGTGGCTTTTAAGAAAATGTATCCAATAACTTAAAAAAATCTGTTTACTTTTTTGTTCAAACGCAGTGACTGATATTAAATTTTAGATCTAAGTCACGGTGTAATAATCTTTAAACTTTTACAGACCTTATGAGTGGGATGGAGCTGCAGTCAGAGCGCCAGTGTGCTAATATTATTTCGTGCAGTCGGCTAAGTGAGCGGTTACCTAAGCCAAAAAAGTTCACGGGTGACCGCATGCTAGTCCAGTCCCGCTGACTACAATCTACATTTTATCTTAGCGCTAGAACAATTTCATCATCTTCCCTACTATCATCTTCTACTACTCGATGAATGGGTCGGCCATCTGTGATAAAGATGAGCAGCACAGCCTTTGGTCAGTGGGTGTCAATTTCAAGAGGAAAGTGAATAAAGAGGTCTCACTCTGACTGATCTTTCAAACTATAAATATCTCACTATAATGTAAAAAAAAAAAAAAAAAAAAAAAAAAGATAAAATATTCAATTTGCATCATTTAGGAGGATCGTGTACGGAGGTTTTGATGTGAAAAGTAAGTAGTTTAATTAAACAAAGATTATACCTGTTTTAAAAAATATTTACATGAGTAATCTGTTTATAGTAGGATCTTTGCACAGAAAGCGTTGAGTCGTAACGCTTCCGGTTCGTGTCCTTTTTTTTTCAAAAGAGACTCTGCAGCACTATCTTGTGGTCAAATTACAAACTTGTTTTTATTTACCCTGAGCTGGACAAGCTTGTGGTGAATTGATAAAAACACACATTTGACAAATTATGTTCTTTTGTGCACAGGTTTTGGGCCACCACTCTATTTTTTTCGTCAAGCCTTATCATAAACGATATTATTCATTATTTTCTCCCAGTGTTCTTGAATTGACAATACAATGAACATTTAGTTGTACATCTTAGTGTAGGCTACTTTTTTCTTTCTGAGCCAGACAGTTGTTGTAAAGGTGGCCCAAGGCATTTGTATAGTACTGTATATAAAATAATTAATACACAATTAAAATATCTGTAAAGCCCACTTAGGAGCTACAATACCCAGAATTATACATAATCTGTATTAGGCTACTTCTTGGTCATGAACTTTGTAATGTGTGTGTTGTATTTGTTATATTTTTATTTTCCTTTTCTAGTTTTAAAATAATTTTGTGTTAACGTGTTAAGGTTTTAATGTAGTACTCTTAATTTTAAATTTAATTATTTTCTACTCTTTTCTACATTTTTATTATTTTTTTGTAACCTAGTGCCTAAATGCCATCTGTTTTGATGAAGGTGTAGCCTCAGATTAAAAGTGCCCTCAGTCTGTCAGCTTAAAAATTCTGTTCAGTGATTAGCTTAACACAGTCTGGACTTGACTACAACTACAACACATCATCAGTGCTGACCTTTAAACAGTGATAAGGGCACCAGTAGCTCAGTCAGTAGAGACGCTTGCCCACTAACCCGAAAGTTGGCGATTCAAGACCCGCTACCGGCAATGCATACTGTCGTTGTGTCCTTGGGCAAGACACTAAAGTACCTTGCCTATGTATGAATGTGTTTGGTGGTGGTCGGAGGGGCCGTAAGTGCAAAATAGCAGCCAGCTGTGGTTACAGAATTGACTCACCACCACTGAGAATGAGTAGTGGACCAAATTGTAAAGTGCTATGAGGAGCTTGACAAGCTTGTAAAGCACAATATAAATCCAATCCAATATTATTATGAGACAGGGTCTAAGGAAAAAAAAAAAACACAGAAGTATGGCCTTTTTCATACTATTTATCCTTTTATCAAAAACATTGACGCTGTCTACATCACAGACAAGATTCATCAATATTCAGATTGACCCCATGCCCATCCCGTCCCCCAGGAGCAAACTCCACTGTACACATTTTACATAGCCATAGTTCCCGTTGTACATGTTACATCATTATCAAAGTATTATCAATAAATTTAAAATACATACAATTCTCTTTCCATTGTAATTATAGACGCCATCTTGATTGTACATACAGTATCATTTCCCACAGTTAGAATCAGTTCACAAAATGTGTCTTTGTTTTTGTCGCCTCCAGAGCACCGGCATGGCACATCACAATTAAGTTATAACAAAGCAGAAAAACCTCAATTTGTAAAATACATTGAGTGCTGTGTCAAGACTTTGATTTTTTTAATCTTTAAAAACCTTCTCAGACTCTTCAAGGGGCTTTACGACCAACTGTTATGTCTGCCTGGACATGAGATTATGAGGTACAGTCACCAAAGCTTGGTAATCCCCAATTAGATATTCACACTGAAGGAATAACAAAGAGATTATCAAAAACATCACTTAATAAATAGTAATGGTTACACTCATGGTTATAAAAGTATAGTATGTTTGTACATGTGTATGTGAATTTGGCAATGAAGTCAGTTTTGGGCACAAATTGCTGGCAGTAGTCTATATTTTGTTTAAGCCTTAAAGACAGCAAATCTTTTTGACTGTTTTTGTCTCACCTGTTATGAGTGCACAAAAAATCACTTTGGCACCAGATACATATGAACTGGTGTTGAGTAGATCCCCAACAAAATGCTAAGTATGGAAGACTCATTGTTTCCAGAAGCTGGTTTGGATATTTCACAAGAAATAACAGAAAATATTAAGACAAAATACTAGTAATTACAGTCAGGCACTTGAGTATCTCCCCCTTAAAAAGATTGTGAAGTGGTAGTTTTAGTCCATAATGTCTCCCAATACAACAGAGAATTATTTACCATTAAATAATACTTTAAGATCAGGTTATTTGATGGGGCATGTAATGTATCTGCAACAATGTCATAGCTCATATAATAAAAAGCTAACATATATAGCAAATCTAAATGTGGGAAAAGCTACCAGTGTCGAAAACGCATCAAGAAAGCCTTCTTCCTTTGTACCCTGTAGACACACAGTCAGATCCCAGTATGAAGCGTTTGCCCAGTGCATACAGTAGCTCACTATATATAGAGCAGTGTAAGTCTGTGACAGGTCAAACTCCGGATCATAGGATCTGCATACAGTACACAACCCGACATAAACGGTAAGGTACACCATCTTCAACAAAATCTCGAAGCTGTTTAAAACATACATATTATTTATTCTTATTTTCTATACTTTAGCTGATTTTATCGTCTTCTCTGAATTGAAGTCAGGTGATTTTTGGCTTTTTTTTTTTTTTACAGCAGCAAAATGTTCTAATGGAAGTAATGACACTGTCTCAATTTAAAACCAAACCCATTTTCAGTGACAGTAAAAAGTCTGACTGATCCACAAAGAGTGACATGAAGATTTTTTTTTTTTTCTTCACTTTTTGGCCAAACTTCTTCTTGAAGCCGTATAACAGAACAACAGAGTGCTTACATTGTGGCTGAAGTAGTAGGCACAGCAACTCAACAAAACTAGACTTTTTTCATAGTAAGGCAATTTGATTATGGTTTACTAATTGCAATGTAAGGATTATGTTTGTTGTAAGGTTCACAATTTAGACTCAGGTGAGAAACAACACTTTTTCTTTTTCACAACCCATTTTAAAATACCTGTAAAAACAGCTACAATCAAAAATGAGGCACTTTATAAAAGAGTATATAGATATCTAGGCTATATAGTATTACTCATTATACTGTATGTATATTGTATATCTTATATACTGTACCGTTGTGTTACTTTATAGTAGACTTATGTTGAAATGAGGAAAACAAACCACAGTATGTGCAATAGTTCAGATAATTAACTACTCTACATACTATAGTACATATGCAGAGAAATACTTTGTTTAAATAGAAAACCATTAGCCAGTTTTTCCTTCAATTTTCTGTGTTACACAGTGGATCAAAATGGCACAAATGCAATTGATGCAAATATTTATTTCAGTTTATACTGTACTCCTTTAGATTGTTATTTGTATTTGTTTTCAGAACAAGTGCTTTCGTTCATTTTCATATTTGTATAAAAGCGTATTGGTGTGATGTACTGTAACCAGCTCTTGTGTTCTGGCTATATTAGATAATAATTTTACCAGGCCAATAAAATACTATCTATTGAGTAGCACAAGAAAACATTTCAGGAAACAAAGGCTTTTCAGGAGAATAAAAAAAACATGTTTACAGTGACAACAAGTGTCATTGTGGCTGCATTCCCTTTTTAATTTGAATCAAAGTGACATTTGATGAAGATTATCAAAGAATATATCGCATGATAAAAAAAGCACTTTGAAAATTCCAGGTTGACTTTTTTCAGCTTCATCAGAAAACACTACAGAGGTGAAGGTGTTTTGATATTCCCTGAAACCCTTTGAGAATAGCATGGTTGATTGAGCACTAAGATCATGTCGGTCTGATTGAAGTGAGCCAACAGTATGGTCACTTATGAACTCACAACACCACATTTGTATCTGGCAAAGTTGTAAGTTGTCATCAAATGTCAGTTTCATTCAAAACAGACACAAACTCTCACCTCTCTGTATGTATGCATGTTTGGCACACTTTTGGTTGAGCAATACCAGTGAACAGGTATGTCCAGTGTATAGAGTAGTAGCAATAGATTGAACTGCGATGCTTGGAGCTGTCACACTGGTGTCACGATCAGATCCAAAAGAGGAGTCAACAATCTGAGGGAAAAAAATACAGCAAATAAGTGTTTGACAAATGAACATCTCAACATCTAATAATGCATGTAATTTGAGTATTTGAAAGTTCATGTCTATTCATTATTAGTTATTTGAAGCACGGTACATGATAAACACTGCTGTGGAGTGGATATTGTAGATTGAACTCATATATTGTGGCGAATGATTAATTCAAATATGATGGTAGTTAATGAGAGAGTTGTTTAAACACTGTAGTTATCAAAGAAAGATATATTTAATTATATAACACAGGGTGAACATTTAATAAAATAGTCCTTTAGAATATTCCCAAAGCTTTTGTTTTTCCATTTTAACTCTTACTATTTATAATGGCAAACATTAGTTGGTTATTCTGAATTTACATTGCTATGAATTGAATGGACAATAAATGACAAATCAGGTTTTAACAGTATTACAAAGGATGCTCCAAGTGGAAGTCATAATAGTGACGTTAAAAAAGGCCAACAAAGGTTTAATTAGCAGTCTGAAATTTAGAAAAAAGTTGGTTCCCTGTCATTGCAATTGAATATAGCATGTTTTCTCCTAATAGCTATAGTTTTTTTTTTGTCTGTCATGTATATGCTTTTGTATATTTGAAACTTGAAGATTGAAGTTGCTGAGTAAAATCTTGCACACCCACACATAAACACAACACCTTGCACCTGTTCTTCTATGGCTCATTACTGGCAGACAAATCAATTGGTTTTGCTCGCCCACATCCACTTGTGATAATAAGGGGCTCTACAGACAGCCTACTGCCTGGAGACATTGTTCAGCCCACCAGCTCCAAGCACAAGTTCACCTCAGAGAGAGGAAAAAGAGTAAACTAGACTTGGATGAGAGTTATGTCTGTATGTCTTGATTAGGTCCACAAAGACCAATGACTATTAGCTTTATTGTAGTTTGGTACAGCATATTCGCTGACAAAGAAATGCATTACTTTTTAATTTTTGAAATCATAATGAAGGGAACATGTAATATTATGAAGGGTTAGCAGTAACTTAAGATCAGTATATTTTGTTCAATTCTTTCTTAGTTTTTTGATAAAAGGACAATCACAAAAAGTGGTATGGCACAGTGTTTTAGCTTAAACCAGTGTGTCATATTACAAATACATAAACATAAATGTACACGCATGTTTGCAGCAGTGTCTTACATCAGTAATCAAAGTGTCAAGAAGAAAAATGCAATAGTATATAGGCTATAAAAACGTAAAAGACTCACCTACAAAACAGGACAAACTGATAATTCAAAGTGTGACATAAAAAAAAAATATATATATATATATATATATATATATATATATATATATATATATATATATATATATATATATATATATATATATATAGTGGGACATTTTCATATTTTATCCCTATGTGGCCTTACCTTGACCTTCCTTTTTACTGCTCTGGTGTGCTCTCAGTTCTTCGGACTTGTAGAAATCAATACTGGCGTAAGTGTTGAGGCTGGGACCACTGCTGCAACCTCCTGTGTTGAAGGGTCCAGCCTGAGGGCTCTCCTTAATGGCCAAGTCAAGGTCAATGTAGTTAAGGCCTTGTTGTGCAGATGAGGTGGAGGCTTGTGGTGGAGCTGCGACAGGTGCTTGTCCGTTGTCCCACAGCGAGCAGTCCAGGCCGTGTCGATGGCTGGCTGCCTGGCTGCCCTCAGGAAAGAGGGAGGTAGAAGATGGTGGGTGGCGTGGGAGTGAGGGAGGAGAGTTAAACTTGTCTGAGAGATGGCTACAACGTCCCTGTGCGTCACCTCGGCTCAACCGACTGCTTGGCTCTGGAGTCTTTAAGGACTTAACGGGTGAAAAGCCCAAACTTGACTGCTCCACAGAGGGCACGGTTGGCCTTGCTGAAATGTTGAGGTCTGAATTTTTGTCTGCGAACAGTGTCGGGGAATCTGTGGACACTTTTGTTCTATACCCAATGTTGGTCTCTGCTGCCAGAGGAGACGGCGCACTATGTTTGACTTTTGGGATGGTAGACGGTGAGCCCTGGGGGGTGCTGAATGTGGACCGGACAGGAGTTGGGGACATGGAGGACTTACCCAAATCCATGCTGACATATTCTGCAGAAGTTGAAAGTGGTGCCGAAAAACTGCGAGGGAGGTTTGCCATGTTATTGTGGCAGAGAAGTGGCTGGTTCACAGGACGGAGGGTGCCATGAATGACAGACTGGTCATGGTGTACCCCTGCATCATACTTATTATCTTCTTTAAACACAATACTGACATACTCGCCCACGCTCTGGGACACAGATGGAGGGAGGTTCTCTTTGACCCGAGGCAGGGTGTTTGCTTTTAACATATCTGATCCACTCAGTGGACGACCCTTCCTCTGCTGTTTTGGGCTTTTACTTGACCCACGTTTTTGGTGGTGATGCCCGTCTTTAGTGCTTGTCCCAGCACTCTTGTACTCTACACCTGTCCTTAATAAACTCAAGCCTCTTCCTGCTGATAGGGACTTGTCCTCTAGACTTTCACTGCTGGCGGAGCTGGAGGAGAATGAGGAGGAAGACATAGAGAGTTGGCAGCCTCCTGCAGGGCCCACTGTCATTTTGTTTCTTTTACTAAATCCCATGCCTCCTTTTCTACTAGCACGATCAGCAGCACTGCTGTCCTTTTTTTCTTCCCTTTTGTTTAAGTCATTTTCAAAGCGAGTATAAAGGGTATGTTGATAAGCTCTTGGAAGAGAGAAATAAGAATTGAACATTTTTGGTTGTATTTGGTGCTGCTCAGGGTGAGATGGGGGCGTGCTACAGGCCGAGCGGCTGCTGACAGGTGACACATTCATGTAGTCACTCACAGCCCGGGTCTCCATGCTGCCCCTGCCCTCCCACATCCCCAGGCCGTGCAGATCTGTGGAGCTGCTGCTGTTCGGAGACATGACCATGTAGCCCTCTGTGCTGGGCTGCCGCATGTGGCGAGGGGGGGACACGCTGTTGTTGGGGGTCATGGCCATGTACTCGTCCCCTGCCCCTGCTTTCTCAGACATACCTATGGAGAGAGACAGTGAAACAGGAGGAGTTGTGACCCCAGGTTGCATGGACATGTAACCACTATCCACAGCTGCTCCTGCCACAGCTTCCTGGCTTTTCTCACCCCTCTTCGTCCCCTCTCCTACATCACTTCTGCCTGCACACTGAGACATGATGGTGTACTCTTCATCCTCATCTTCCTCATCTTTCCGGAGCGGTGTGAGCCTTTCATGAGATGCCAAAGGTAAAGAAGACCTTTTACTGAGCAGTCTGTGTTCGGCCTCACACTCCCTACTTGATGAGCGTCTCAGTATACGTCGGCCTTTGGAGCGATGATGTGAGCCCAGAAGACCCTCTCGTTGTCCCATAACAATATAACTGGACAAACCTTCACCATGATGTCCAGACAGACTCGGCACAAGCAGAGAGTGTTCCCCAGGACTAGAGCCATACTCATCTGATGAGCCATAATCACTAGGGGAGCCAGAGATGGAAACTCGCTGAGAAACCCGAGGGTAAGAACAGATTGTCATACCTCCTACCGCTGCCCCCACTAGGCCGCACTCTGAACCATGACCAGAGCTGGATGACAGGCTTGGGGCAGGAGATGGGGCAGGGTTTGGGGTGTACCTTGCAAGGCTAAGGGTGATTTTAGCAGGGGTCGGCGCCCGGGTCGGTTTGGGCCTCAGTGTAGGTGTAGTTGAACAGGATCCATTAAGGCTTGGGCTTGAGCTGGCCCATGTCCCTTTCCCACTTGTTCCACTCTCCTCTGACCTTGCCCCGATGCTGGCTGTCCTCGCTCTTGGAAAACCATAGCGGGACGTGGGTGAAGTGCTTGTGCTGCTACCTGGTGTCTCAGTACGTGCGCGTCTGGAGAAGCCCACCTGGCTGGGGGGAAGGTTTGGATGATGCCGGCGGCTCGGGACACTGATGGGGTTAGAAACGGTTCCACCTCCACATGACGTTCCTACAGACTGGGACTTACTGCGTTGTCGAAACTCCTCACTTAAGGCCTTCATGGCTTCCAGCAGGGTCTCGTGCATATTCTGAGCCACCACAGAGTCATCGACCTGCATCCAGAACTCTCCTGGACCAGTGATTGCTGAACGGCCCACTTCAATAAAGAAAAAGTTCTCTGAGTGGCCACATCTGCGCACGTTCATTAATTGCAAGACCACAGAGGCCACATCTGAATTGAGTTTGACAAAGTTGACTGTCTTGTCAGTGAGGCACAGCCGGTAGATGCCCACCAAGTTTCTGGCATGCCCCAGACCTTTGGGCCACACCTTAACCTGCCATACTTCCTTAAAGGTAGGGATAGGAGATGGTGAACTGCATTCTCCACTACTGCCATAGTCATCTGGCGTTTTGCCTGAGGACAAATAAGAAATAATATTATTGCATTATAAAGAGAATTATGGGAAGATACAAAATATAAAAGATTCTCATACATTTGACTCTTTACAAAATAGCTATGTTGACCTGCGTGCTCACAAGACCAAACTTAATGAAACTGATATCTCTTAGAGTAGATCACCACATATTTAATGACAAGAATAATATTTTTATGTTCCTTGTTCCCCGCATTTATCGCTATTGCCAATTTAAATCAAAATAAGTCAACATAGCCTACTGGTGGAGGTAAATTTGTTTAAACTATGGACACTTCATACAAGTGAATAGCCTACAACCACAAAAATGTCTCTATTGCCCATGCGCAAATTTAATATAATATTTTATTCTTCGGCAAAGACAAACGTGAACAAAATGGGGGGCTCCAGTGTAGTCTAGTGCTGAAGTAGTCTATCCACACTGAAGCGCTTGAGCTGGGCAAGCCCTATCTGTCTGACAGAAACGCACGAGAGTCAAAACAGGGAGGGTGGGTGCTGGTACTCGACTCCAGCGTAAGGATAACAATGTAAACACTGGGGTAACCAACAGAAACACATTTTTCCAGAGAGAGCGCACAGACGATGCCATCTCCTCCCTTACAGCAGCAGCGTGTAGCGCGAATGTAGGTTAGGCGAACGTAGCTAGAGCGAGAGAGAGAGCGCTGTGCAGAAAAACAACAACACGGCGCCAGTGGAGTGCACCGCGATAGGCTACTACTATATGATGCATCCCTCGCATGGTTGCTATATGCTCACTGCGCCATGCAAAATACACCGTCACAAAATTGGGATGTGCTTCAATGAAAAACAAGCTGCTCTTCAACATGTAGCCATGCCATGACCGACTAAGTACAATATAGGCCTACTGCAGCAGGATTAAATTAATTTGGTTATTAAAAACGGTGCATATGGTGCAAAAAATACAGGGTTAATGAACCCTCTGCCCTGGTCCGAACCACACCGTCCAAATTTCACTGTTCATTCTTTAGTTTATGACTGAATAACTCAGAATAGGCGTCACATAAAATTGAGCCAAATAGTAAATGGTAATGAAATTGGGCTCTGCTTGACACATTATGAGCATAAACAGCCTAAAGCAGGACAGGCCTCGTGCAAAAAACAGGCAGTCGGACCACATCCCAGTCCTGAGTCTTACAGTTGCACTGAAGGTCCAGCATCGCTTGGTACCACTCGTTTTGGATTTCCTCGCTGTCCGCCGCTATGGCAAAGCTCTCGCTGCGGGTATAAAGGACTATCATGTGCTTGTTTTTCGAGTCTGCCCGCTTGTTGATGTTAAAGCAGGTCTCCAGATTAAGCACTTTTTTGGGCACAGGTGATTTACTGCGGAATTTCTTCTCATTCTCATAGTACTCCAAGCGAGCGGGACCATGCTCTGAGGCCGCCCTCAGTACGAAGAAGCGCCGGTGCATTGATTTATGTTTGCGGAGATAGCCGCTTTTCTGGACGTCTTCATAGCTGTGCTGCTCGGCTGCCTGGTTCTCCATGGCCAAGGCGGAATGAGGACTATCACAAGCCGATAAATTCACCAGACACAGCCACAGTCCACGCGGTGCCCTCAGGAATCAGCTACATCCCTCGTCCTTATCATGTCCACATCCAGGAGTCCATATGACAGGGAAACGGGCCAGAGCATGTTTCGGAATAGGTTTGGGGGGTTCATGCTGGGTAGAAAGGGTCCGCGCGTCGCCACCGGACCGTGCACGCGGCGTCCACGGTGCTCGTCCTGCAGCCCAGCCCAGTCCTGCACGGTGCGGTATCCTCCACCTGTCTGACTCTGTGAGGATGCCCAGTCTGTGCGAGCGCCGGGAAGAGCACAGCAGGCACAGCAATGCTTCCGGGCAATCTTTCATAATAAAGTTTACTTTCCTATTAGGCTAATGTGGCTTTTCTAATCCCTGGGCTGAATTCAGCTGAAGTGGGGCAAATATGGATTTGAGTAATTTTACACGGGAAAAAAACAAACAGCCAGTCATTAAAACTGATCGTAAAGGTTCAGGTTTTGTATGCAAAGAACCACCTAAAATGATTAGGTAAAGTGGGACACTATGGTGTTTTGAATGCAGTTTTTTAGCCATTATCTATGGCAGATAATGTCAAGAAAGTCAAGGAAGAGACAGAAGAAGGCAGTAAATTGAATAAAAAGACCAAACAACAAAGATGGTGCAAGTTAAGAAAGAGGAGAAAAAGGAGGCTTAAAATAGACGAGAAGTATATAAGTTCTGTTTTTCTTCTTGAGAGAAAATGTATGTCAAGTCTCTTGGTGAAGGACACAATGGCTTGCTTCTAAAAAAAAAAAAAAGGTGGTTTCTTGCAGGGGTGCTTTTAGCATTAGGGATTTGGGGTTGCTGTGAAGAAACAAACAAAAGAAACAGCACTGGGTAAAATATTAAACATTGTACAGGTGTAATTTCTTATAGTTTTGTGAGGCGTTTTATAGTGAAATATTTGTAGTGTGCGTAGAACTACATGGGCTACAGAGGTTACTTTGTCTCTGACACCTAATCACACATTAAAAAGTAAGGAGAAAGCAGAGACCTCAAGGATAAAAATGGTATGGCCAAGTGTAATAAACCTTATGTACCTTATAAATTATGTCAGTATTTATATTGTATTTTCTACTGGGAAATCACATAGCCACTGGGTTACATTTAGGGGCGCTAAAACTCAACTAAGGGTGCTGTAGCTCCCCTAAAAATGGTCCAGCTATGTCAGGGGTGTCCAAACTATGGCCCGGGGGCCAAATGCAGCCCGCAGGCCATTTTTTTATTGGCCCTTTGGCTTCCTTCTCAGTTCGCCCAAATTGTAATACTTTTTACTGACTTTTTATAGTGACTGTCTATAATCCAAAAGTTTAGGAAGCTGTCATTTGTCTCATGTGTCTTTTCCTCCTAAGTGGCTCTGCAGCAGCGGGGATTCTCGTTTGTTGCCAGGTCTCAGGTATTATACAGTATATTCACACAGAAGTATAGTTATTTCTAGAGTATTTCTAGAGTTCTTTCTATGAGTAGCTCCATAACAAATATAAATGTGTGTAACATGGACCTGGCACTTAAGAAGAAAAACTAAAATTAATGGTTGGTAGCACCAAAGAAAATGTCAGCCATACTATGTGTTGTCATCTCCAGTGAGTGGCTCTCCTCTTCATATATTTTTCAGTATGTGGCCCTCAATGAAAAAAGTTTGGACACCCTTGAGCTATGCTTAAATCCATAATGAAAAATACTCATAAGCCCTGAAATTGGGGGGCAGTAGCTCAGTTGAGACACTTACCACTAACCTGAAGGTTGGCGGTTCAAGCCCCGCAACTGGCAATGCATACTGTCACTGTGTCCTTGGGCAAGATACTTCACCCACCTTGAATGTGTCAGTGTGACTGTGTTTGGTGGTGGTCAGAGGGGCTGTAGGCACAAAATGGCAGCCACGCTTCTGTCAGTCTGCCCCAGGACTCACCACCATCAAGTGTGACTGAGGAGTGAATGAATAATGTACCAAATTGTAAAGCAACTTTGAGTGCCTAGAAAAGACTAATGCATTATTATTATTATTATTATTATTATTATTATTATTACTTATATCTTCATCAAAAATGTAAATTAAAATGTTTTTCTACATGTCTCCTGGAGCATTTAGTCTACCAAAAAGGGTCCCACTTGACTTGAATTCACCCTATATTAACTCCTGACACTCTTTAACATGGCAGTGAGTATCCAGTCCTAGTAAGAGAAGTTAGATTGCATCAAGCAACAACTTTTTTACTTTGAAAGGAGCGCTGACAGACTTCCGCTCTTGCTGCCACTGCGTGGGGCTGACTTGACGCTGCTGTGCTTCAGACTGGTACCTCGGAGCCGGTGCCAGTCAGATGTGAGGGGCTGCGCAGAGGAACATCATGTTCAACCCACACACGGGGTCCGTGTTGTGTGTATGCACACGCGCCTGTTCCACGCACACAGCTCAAACCACGAGGTTCACTGTCGCTCCGCGTGCATGAAGACACGAGGAAAACAACTGCAGAGCTCTGCCTCAGAGGCTGAGGTTACAGCCACTGATGTCTCTTACGGTTTCTGGCCCTCTTGTTCATATATTAGATCAACTCAAAGCTGGGAAAGGTTGCAAAACCTTAATTTTGACATTTTATTCAAAATTCAAGCGGCAGAAAATAAAACCTTTATTCTGACTCAAATCTTGTTTCAACAGGTCAGTGATACAGTGTGCACGGATTTGGGGATAATGAGCACCTCTGGTTACCCAGGTCAGTAACAATGTTCATGCACCATGAACCAGGCTTTAAAATGAACGTGTTGTTTGTTTTTAGGTAGGCCTACCATCAGTGTGCCTGAAGATTTATTTTAGCAGCCTGTTCTGTCAATCCAATTGTCCTTGCAGCAAACCTTGTAAGTAGAAAAAATAACAATTGCTTTCCCTCAGTGATGTCACAGGTGTTGTTCTGGCAGCACATAGAGTTTATATTGAAGTAACTGGGGTCAGAATAACCTATGAACATAAAATCTTTCTTTTCCACGGACAGGAGACAAGGATGTATCATGACACACCATCACTGACTAGAAGATAGAGTAGGAAATCTCTGGGACATTCAAATATTGTATATTGCTTTATGAAACAGTATAAATAAAACAGACTCTGATAGGAGTACAGCAAAAGCTAACATATTTATAGGCATTATCACAATATCAAGAGGGACCAAAAAGCTTCCTGTCTTAAAACTTTGGAAATATCACTGGCCATACTGCTGCTCTTTCATCTCCAAAAACAAACAGAGCACACAATCTTCACTAAAACAATAAGAATTTATTTACAGAATCATAATGAGAACATTTTTAAGATCTCAGTCCAACTCAGTCTATTTATTTTTGAGAAGCATTACCTATTTGGCAAATTGATTTAAAGCCTAGAGACAGTAAGCTTCTAACTTTATGTCATAAATAACATTTCATATGCACACATATTCATTTTGATCATGGTGTTGCCTCTTCACCTTAGTTGTTTGCTAACCACTGACTGCTGTAAAGGCTATAAGTCACTTGATAATCAATATGGCCATTTGTGACTCATAACAGGTTCCATGTTGAAAATAGACAAACAAATTATCCCAGCATAAAAAAAAAATACTCATCAACAAATCTCCAGTCAGGAGAAACTCACATCCCGTTCGTATTGCTCTATTTACTGTGGTTAGATTGTGCTGTTTTCTTGATAACACCCTTTGTAATGGGGTAAAGGGGAAACTGAGCAGAAAATACCCTTTTAGCGCTTCCAAACCCTGCAGGACACAAAAACCAACTAACTATGTACTAATGTAGACCTACAGTACAGTTCCACAAGGCCAAAGAGAATGAATGAGACGTGCCTTCTTTGTCCATATGCACACTTCTCTTCTGGTTTACACTGTCAAGGTGCCTTGGGATCAGGGGAAGAACAGAAAATAACTTCATGTCCTTCCACATTTCAGAAGTCATCAGTGTAAAGAAGTCTCCATTACACGGTGGCAGAACAGTTAGTGCTCCCAGCAAGGAGATCATGGGTTTGATCCTTGGGCCGGCCAACACATGAAGTGGGTAGAGTCTGCATGCCCTCTGCATGTTACCATGGGGTTCTCTCTAGGTACTCTGGCTTCCTCCCACCATCCAAAGACATGCATGTGAATTGGTGACTCTAAATTGCACCCTCTGTCTAGGTATGTCTCTATATCAGCCCTGCGACAGGCTGTACCCCACCTAAGGCCCAAAGTTACTGGGATAGGCTCCAGTACCCGTGACCCCTTGCGAGAATAAGCGGAAGAAGATGAATGCTTTCTTTTTGAAAACACTTTAAATAGAAAACATTTGAAAACAAACTTTATGACTGATTTTTTGCAATAGTGGGCATTCCCCTGCCCACTATTGCTAGATCTTACTAGCTGTGGTAATATTTTTCCATTACAAGTACAATACAATTCTTAATACCCTGAGTGTATAAAGAACTTTGCAGAGTTTCTTCTTCTGTTGGAATTCGAGCTTGATCTTAAAACACACGTGACTTTGGTGAATCCATGATTAAATCTGGTGTTTTGGGTGCATGTCTTGATTGTAACCTTGGAGAACATCATGTAGTTTTCCACTTCTCATTCACACATTTGTCCTTGTTTTCAGTACAACAGTTGTTCAAGAGCTGGTGGGGATATGGTCATTTATTTAAAGAGCCACAGTAAGTCTACCCCATCTTCTTCTGTCGATCCAAAAATTTCTGTCTTCTGTCTACAGGAATTTCCTCTAAACTAATGCCATGGTTACTTCCCCTGTAATGCAGAATGTAGATAATTATGGACTGCATCATCTAGTTGATAACCTCATACTTTCATTTTAATCATTATGAAAGTAACCAAGAAACATATGTTTAGAGAATAAAGTAAAAGAAAATAGACTTACCCTTGAAGGTCAGGTGGAATCGGCAGAGGCTTGGTGAAGTCCTCTCTCCCCACTAACCAGTATGTGTTCTCAATGCCTTTCCCCTAAAAGGAATGGAGATTTGCATTTCAAAGTGGCTGTACAAGGCTAGTGTGTACATCAAAAATATGATAGCATGTTTATTTGTTTTACCTTTAGCTCTGTCAGGCCTCTCACAGTAATCTTGTATCCCAGCTTCAAGCTCCTCAAAACATCAACTGTGCTCTGATTAACATGGATTCTATAAGCTGAAAATAAATACAAATGTCAGCATTTTGACAAACTAAAACTATTAAGCAATGTTTAACACAAAAAGTACAGTACAGCTCCCCATAGACACATTGATTTACCACTAGGTGGCATCATACTGTCAGCATAATTATTTTTGCCTCCTGTATCAAAAAATAAATCACTCAGTTCAAGTAAAATGTAAAAAAAAAAAAAATTCTCAGTTATTATCTATAACTAGAAATCAGAGCATTATTATATCTTGCTTACTGATTATGTGCACATCAGTAACCCATTTATTTTGTATAAAAATAAGAGTAGCTGGGCCAAACTGTTAATGACGACATTTCAAAGAAACTTCACATTAGACTTTAATTCTACTGATAGCCTTAAAGGATTAGTGCGAAGTGCATGCCCTGTTTAGCCTCAAGCTGCATACACACAAACCTCTTAGACCTGTTCTCTTACACAGAGAGCTAGATTCAAACTTTTTGGATTAAAAGACAATTAAAGACTATTACTACATAATGAACGTTTATGTGCCAGCCAGATACTCACGCAACCCTGTGGACTCCATCCGAGATGCAGTGTTGACTGTGTCTCCAAACAGACAGTAGCGAGGCATTGTTAGACCAACTACCCCTGCCACCACAGGGCCTGAAAGATACCACACAGAGGAGCTTATTACAAGCTGTTCATATGTATTAACATTTTTAAATTTCTCACTACATACAGGTTCATATTTGATAGTAAATTGACATACATTGTGCACTTTGTTGTAATGAGCATATTAATTCAGAATATGAAATGTAGTGCGCAGTGTGTTAATTGGATGCCACTACCACTAAGTGGATAACGTTCTGTGTCCCAGCAATAGTTTCCAGACGTGGATAAAGGTGGTAAAAATACCTCCATGCTTCAGCAGCTTGGAAAGCTGCATTAGCCATTCCTGTAAAATACCTTTCATTCACTTTGATATATTTTACTTGATACATTTTGCATGTGCCTATAGTGTAAAGAAAGTACTTTTCGGTTGCCCCCTTGCTTTCAGGGGTCACCACAGCAAATCGTTGGGTCCTATGGCAGGTTTTTACACCAGATGCTTTTCCTTATGCAACTCTCTCCATTTTTCAAGGTTTGGGACAGACATTTGTGGCTAGAGTTTTAGGCACTCTGGAGGGATCAGAAAACTGTACACTAAATGCAGGTGCTAACCACTTCGTCACTAAAAGGAGCCTCTGCATCTGCCAATACTGCTTTTACACCATATTTGATAGCAGCTCAACACCTACCAGAGTGGAGGCCAATCCGAATCCTGACTTTGAGTTCAGGCATATGCCTCATCTTGAATGTCCCGATGCAGTGCAAGATGTCCAGAGACATGTTAGCCATCTCTGCTGCATGACGATTGCCATTCCTGTTTGGGACTCCTGAAGCCACCATGTAAGCATCTCCAATAGTTTCCACCTGGATATTAGCATAATCACACACATTTAGTTCAGCATAATACTAAAATGTGGTAATGATCACACTACACATAAAGTAATATACAGTTTGACTGACAACAGAGGATACCACTCACTTTATAGACATCATGTGATCCGATGATGGCATCAAAACAGGTGTAAAGGTCATTTAGAAGGTCGACCACCTCAATAGGTTCACTTAGAGCTGAGATAGTGGTGAAGCCCACAATATCACTAAAGTACAGTGTGACCTCATCAAAATGCTCTGGCTTCACAGGTTTCCCGAGTTTTAGAGCCTGGGCCACAGACCTAAGAGAGAAACACCCATGTTAAGCCACCATAAATTTCATAATGCAGTATTCTAGCCATGCTTGTATTTGACACAAATAATGGTCTTTTCCATCCAATAACTACTTCTGTATCAATTGTACAATGCATTGTACTCATTAGTGGACAAAAGTGTATAAAATTATAAATAAAATAAAGATGTGGGGCATCCTTGGATTAGACAGTGGTTTGACACTCACTTGGGCAACATCTGAGCCACCAGTTTGTCAGTCTTCTGTCTCTCAACCTCCAGCTCCTCTGTTCTTTCTCTGATCAGATCCTCTAGATTTGAGGAGTACTGCTCTAACATACGCAGCATAGAGTCAATAATATTGGTCTTCTTTCCCTTTGTGATGCTCTTGAACTGGAAATGTACAAATGTAAAAAATGTAATGTTCGACATATCAGCACATTCAATCATCGGCACATCAAATGACTAAAATGTTTAAATTTTTTTTACCTGTTTGAAGATGTCTTCAAAGTTGGGCCTCTTCTCTGGCTCCTCGCTCCAGGCCTGTTTCATGACTTGGATGACATCCAGTGGGGCCTCATCTACAGATACTGTTGGACGACACAATGGTGGGGGCTCTCGGATCTTGCTGATAATCTCTGGCATTACAAAAACACAAAATATCAGAAATAATACTATACATGCAAGTTTTTCAACCTGTAACACTGCCCATTGCGATTTGTACTATTGGTTTATTAACCTTTTGGAGGCATGTCGAGCATACAAAAGGGGGAAGAGCGGCTAATAACTTCCTGGACAATTATTGAGAAGCTGTAGACATCTCCATAGAAAGAGCCCCTTTTTCTTGCAGAAGAATTTCTAAGAAGCTCAGGAGCTGTCCAAAGCAAATCTAGAAATAACAAAAAAATACTAAATACTTCATACAAGTTTGCTGTGAGCACTGCATACTGTTATTGATAGATGACTCACCTTCTGGTTTTTCATCGTCAGTGTCAATGTTTTGGGCAAGTAATATTTCATTAAATCCATAGTCAGTGACCTTCAGCACAAAGCGACCATCAACAACACAGTTTCTGGACTTGAGCCGTCCATGAATAATGCCCCGGTGGTGCAGGTACTTCATCCCCTAGTACCAAATATAATCATTTTAAAATGGATACTATCTACAAGTAAATATCTAGTCATCTTTTGTACCCGAATCAGATCCATCAACAGAGAAGATTTGAACATCCAGTCCAGCCTCACATCCTCGTTGCCGAGCAGATCTTCAAGACTGCCCCGAGAGCAGTGTTCCGTCACAACACCAAAGATTCCCGAGTCAAAAAACAAACCCAAAAACAGGTTCAGATTCTCATGCCGCATGTCGCGAAGCTGGGGGGAAGTGCAAGATATCATGTAAACAATTTATCTTTACATGCACTAATGGATAGGCAATAAGATGTTTCTAATGTATTTGTAATGTATTTATTTGGCTTACCCTAACAAAAACATCCTCTGTGAAACTATTGACTCCTTTGACCCCACTGGGACATTTCTTCAGCCAAACCCAATCACCCTAGCAGGACAAAAGTTACCAAATGTTATTAAGGTTTTCACAAATAAAAACACACAGCTAAACTCAAAAGAAATATTCTAACCTCAAAAACAGCAATGTTTGAACTTTCGGGACTGGATGCCAAGTAACTCCGTCCTGATACTGAGTGGTGAGGAGTCTTTATATCCAGCTGGCTTTTTAAAATGCTTTCATCTGTGATTCTCTGCACAGGTCAGAGGCCAGGGGTCATGTACAATTCACTATACAAAGAAATAAGAAAACTGTACACAAGACTAACCCGTTTGCTGATCTGAGTATTGATAAAAACCAAGTCATCCAGCGTCAGGACCACTTTGGGGGATCCACCATTACCGTCTCCAAAACTGAATCCAACCCGACCGCGTCTCCTAAAAACACACAAATATATGTAGACACTTTTATTAAGGAATATACTTATATCTTAAATTAATAAACCACTATGCTTACTTGAACCGTAAAAAAAGGTTAACGCCTGCTCCACCAGCCAATGCAAAGAAGAAAAAGAACAGGAAGAGTTGTGTGACTGGATCCATTCCTGTTATGAAAAAAGAAGTCAGATCTCACAAGTAAACACTGTAAAAGTCAGTTAAGATAGGTATAATAAATGAGCAATCACCTGAACAGGCAAAGTATGGGCTAAACCAACAACTTGAATCTGTATAGGGAGTGCTGCCAGCAAAATGGATGGAACGTCCGAGGTACTTCAAGCTCCCAGTTTTCCCATCTGTGTGCATGGCTTCCATGACGTGAGTTGAGTAGAGAGATGTTCCCATGCCACTGTAGTCCAGTACTACATATCGGGCCTGCATGCCTTGACCATATCTGCCAGCTCTCAAAGGTTGATTAAAGCCATTGAATTCAAAGCCACCTTCACTGCTACCCAGGATCTCTCCAGTTACCCATCGCCCTCCATTGATTCGGGCTTGCTCTACTGCCATAGCTGTGTAGTATATCATGTTGTAAATGGTGCCAAAAAAAGGAGAGACCTATAAAACACATAAACAGTTAGAGATAAGAATCTGCCCTTCAGTAAATTTTTCATTGTCTTAGTGATAATCACTAACCTGCTCAGGCTGTGAGCTGCTACGGATTTCATAGCTTTCTTGTGCATCTTTGAAGGCCTCATAGAAATTACGTTTCCCGGAGTCCACAGTGATGGTGAGAACGCCATCATAAGCTTTTCGCAACTTGGTGTCATTGGCGAGCACAGGATAAGATACGTCCGTGTATGGGAGTGCGTAGAGAAGGGTGTCATAGGGGATGAAGACATAGCCACGGTCAATCATCCGCATGTGCAGAGCTGTGGTTAAGAGCTGGTATTGGGCTTGGCCTCCAATCAGGACAGAGGGCATGCACATGACAACCACTGCAGAGTGAGAAAGTGAGGGTACAAGCTCATTATAATAAACAGTTTTTATCTTTTAACACTTGTGGTGTGTTCAAACTCACCTCGAACACGGTCAGTTTCCCTCACTCTGGTCAGGGCTCGTCGAGGTCCATCTTTATTTTTCTCCATCACAACCACAGGTTTCACAGGGAGGCCGAGAGCTCTGAGTGATGAAGCCAGTTCAAACCCAGTGGCCTCCCATATATCACTTTCTTCTGATATTATGGCTACATGCGCCCACTTGAAATACCTTAACACATTGAAAAGTATTTGGGAAGACAATGGCAATGGCCGCAGGAAATTTGGGTGCATCTGTTCCATGTTTGGCTTGAGACAACCCCAGGATAGTAACCCTGCATCCCACTGTTTTGCATATAAAGCAGCTGACGAGCAGTAGGCTGGGTTGGCGGGTCCAAGGAAAGCAGAACCATATCCCTCCATCTCCCCAAACCGGGCCAGTGCACGAGATGATTTACAGTCCTCCGTGATCAGTGTGTAGTCGTACCAGTAACCTTTGTTGAGATGGGGGTCTTTGTTGATGCGAGCAGTTGCAAGGCGTGCTGCCACATCAGGAAGGGCTTTGGAGTAGAGTATATCACATGTCCAGGGTCCAACCAGGGCCACCTTGAAGGTAGTAGCCCATGCTTGACACGGTAGAACAGAAAACAATATAAAGGACAGCAGGAACCAGTTTTTCAACCAGTTTGTGGATTGTTGCACTCGAGATGATGGCAGCTGTGGTGTTAATGATAATAATGATAGTGATTTGAATAAACTATTCTGACAACAGTTCCTTTTGTGGTGTAAAGATAAAAGTCTTTTCTGTCTCAGGTCTACGGCAAGCTTCCGTTGCCATCGAGGGTGGAAGGAGAGGTTGTGCAGAAGGCGGGTGTCCTGGTGACTGTCCATCTTCTCACACTGATTTCTGAGGATGATAATCTGTGACAGCAGCTCTGTCTTTGTGGATGGGATTGTCTCCCTTGGCACTCAGTGGGTTTCTTGTCCAGCAACACAACTCCAGGCCATCACTGCAATGGACAAATAAGACAATAATGACATAATCTTTAAGGAACAGATTGAACACCTGTACCTAGATGAGCCGAGGACACTGTCTCTTTATCTGTATCTGTCTGTTGGTGCCAGGGCACTTCTTTGAATTTAGAGTTACCTGTGTGGGTTTTGTAAGCTGATTAAGCCTGTCGAGGGCAAAAAGTTTAGAAAATTGGTGCCAAGTAACGTGGAGCTAAATCTGGACTTGATGTCTTAATTTAGCTTAAGTTTGTCTTATCAAAGTCTTCCCATACTGCCTTTATTAAACAGTTACTTAATATCTTTAGCTGTTTTGTTTCATCATTCTGGGGTTTGTAAATGGTGTGCCTCCAATAATAATTGTTTCAAAGGTAAAGTACTTTTTAAATTTCTCCACAGTCAGAGCTAGGCCTTGACAAAATGGCTACTCAAAATTAGGCTACGTTTACTGAATAAGAAGAAATAAGAAATGTGCTTTGAAGTAAGACGTGATGTTTAAACTTCTAGTTTAAAAGTAATGTCAGTTTTTTTTTTTTTTTTTTTTTTTTTTTTTGGATGGGACAGCGTGTATTAATGAACATGAATTTAGTGCTGTAAATACACCGGATTATAGCTCAGAGCTAATTTCCATCCGTAGTCCCCACTCACTCACTCACTCACTCACTCACATTCATTAATGTTGAATGAATGATATTGCTAGTGTACTTTAGTGTTTCACAACTCTGTGTACTAACTTAGATTTAAAAGTCTTGTTTGCCATGGTGCATGCTGTAACAGCATTGCAGCACACACAACCAGAAACCTGGTTTAACCCTCATCTTTACCTGAAGTCCACCAAGAACCATGGGCTGACAAGCCTCCTAACATGGCTAATGCTGACAATGGCTTATCTTTTGCTAATAGGTTAAGAGGAGCCCATGCTAGAATATTCTAGCTCTGTTCTCACAAGCTACAGAAAACATCACAAAAGCTCACACCAGTTGGAAAACAACAACAACAGATTTATCTGTATTCTGTTTAATTTAACCCTACCTTCAACTTTGTAATGATTTGCATAACACAGTGACCAAAATGTGTACATTATCTGCTCTCCTAAATATGTTCACACAGTTTAGTTAAAAAGTTTTTACCTGAACAAAATCTTCAAGCTTTCATGTTGTCTAGTTGGACAGCACCATTTGAGTTACAGGTGTATCAAGTATACAGCAGATTTCTTCTTTGGTCTTCTACTGAGAAAATATCATAAGTAAAAAAAAATTAGATCCTTGTATCTCCAAAAAGGGAAAAAATCCTAAAATTCCTCATCTCCAACAGTGAAATCCTGGTTTCTAGTTGTACCGGTTTTGGACTGGGACCAACCCCAAACCACAGAGCAGCCCGTGTGAAGAGTCACCAACTCTACTCTACACCTTACATTGGTACAAAAATGACTTGGCAGACAGCTGGTGATAGCTGACAGGTAAAAGGAAGGGAAGAGTGGAGAGGACATGGAAGCTTTGACTTCTCAGCCGTCCTTAGCTTTTAATCCATACCACTGTGTGAGGGGGAGGGGGAAGAGGTGAAAGTAGAAGAACAGTCCCTCTGTAGCCACTGTACTAGTTAGAACCCAGCAAGACTAGGTATCTGTTTAAACAGTCTCTAAATGAAGAGGGAAAAACATTTTGCTAAATACTTGATGGGTTGACATTCTCATCCACTAGCTCACACATTTCAGGAGTACACAGACACATCATATGGATATTTCGAAACTAGCAAAGTGAATATCTGATACAAAATATGTCATCATTTAAGACAAAGCATACACGGCGCGCTTGTTTAGCAAAAAGTGGACATTATAGATTTGAACTTAATTTACTTGTCCCTGTAGCATCAAACACAGCCTATGGTAGTGATTTATTCAATATTTTTTAAATGTGTGTCTTTTCAGATCAGTCTTTGGTGGTTAACTTAAATGGAGAAATTGCCCTAAATACCTGGTGTTAAGGTGATGCAGTAATTAGGCCTATAAACGTCTGTTGCCTCATGTAACCCTGTGCAGAGGTATAATTCCTAACAGGACCTCCACTCCTGTCTGTCTTTCTACTCAGCCTCATAGCTGTCTAACCAACCTAATCAATATCATGTCTTAAACATATAATTTATTACACGTTATGTAACGTCACAGTAAATTAAAAATAAAAACTGTAGTTACCTACCCCTGAAGGTATCAAAACTACAACGTTTTATTGGTTATTTACAAGTTGTTTTTTATAGCTGCAGCCAAGGGTTCAAACTATCTTTGTTATAAGTTACTGAAGGTTTGGTTTGCTCCTTTGACCTGGCAATATGGTTTACTGCAATACTACAGCTGGATAAACTGTGTTTTGGGAATATTTATAACAATATTATAACTTGTATACAGACAACTGTTGGCCTAACAACATAAGGAGCATTTAAATACATGTAATAATATAAAATATGCAGTAGGAGTGATAGCAGTAGAATGCATTTGCTCTTGTCTTGCAAGCAACCTTGTTCAAGTAATCAGATTAGTTGGGTGAGGCTGTGCTAAACTGATCTGTGGCTCAAGCCTCTTAGTAGTGACATGGCTGACAGTGACTGACAGAGATCACTGCAACACAAGGTCAGACCACAGCACACCACCGCTGCAGACACTGTGACCATGTCATTTATAGTATGTCAGAGTGTTTGCCATTTAGCTTGTTTTACAGCACAGCTTACAAATTAACAAATCAACTTTGATTGTATTTCTTTTTGGGCTACCATAAACAAATTATAATGACCATACTATTTAACAGGTTTTATTTAATGAGACAATTTGTTTCTGTGCTGCATATTTATTATTATTCATATTTATATATTTTCTACATATGTATTTATATTCTCATTGTGTTTCATTTTTCTTGAGTTTAGATCTGTAAATACACTTCATCTCATTCTCATCTATTTTATTTGCAGAATCGCTCACTTTCTCTTGTGAAGTGCTCTGTCGGAGTTGATTAATCAAACTCAGTGTGAAGCCAGTTGAGAAGCTTAGACGTTTGCCTCCTCAATGACCCGGCTTAATTGATCAGCTGATATCAAACTGGTCTGTGACAGTGACATCACTACAGGTCAGAAACACAGAAGCGTTAGGGAGCACCTGGAAAAAGGAGCGTTCCCTGAAAAGAGCTTTTGTTAAAAATGTCCTGCTGTTTTTAGAGACTGTTAGAGGTGTGTCTTTGTCCAGCTACTGAACCTGGACCAATTACATGATAGAAAATACACTGTTTCTTGTAAATAGTGTAAATGAATGTACTATATGACTGTAAAAAACAACAACAAAAAAACAAAACAAAAAACAAAAACAAAAAACAAAACCTGTAACTTACCAAATCCTACTTGACCCCTTGTTTGCAAATATAAACCTTGTTTTTAATTATTGGGAAGTTGAGGTAATGCAGTAGTGAAGTATGATAACTTTTTGTCATTAGAAGTAGTGGAACAAATTGTGGAGGTCATTATCACTCACCTTTGGTAACATTTGGCTATTGATGGTGGTGTGATCTTAAAATCAAATAGATTCTGTGGAAATTAAGATATCTGATGTGTTATTGGATGCACCTCTAATACAGCCACAAGCAGTCATGAACCAGTGTACTCTTTGTGCCAGGCTTAAGGTCGGAAAAATTGAGAGGGTTGTGTCATGAGGGACATCTGACATAAAATGGCAAATAAGTATGTAAATCACTGCACACTTGGAAGCAGATGACTTGTGGAGCATCCCTATAGCTGAAAGGACAGATTATATGAATTTCTAAGAACTGAAATTGATGTGATACGGATTGAGTTGAGTTGTGGAGTGCTGCAATGCTCTATTATTGCTCCCTTTTTATTAATGTTTTTTGAGATCTTGTTTGAGAAATATAGATCAAGATCAAAATATTAAATGTACTAAACATGTGGCCATGTTGTTGTTGAAAGATGTTACTCAATTGATAATTTGATGTAGCCACGTCATGTTTATCTTGGTCCATTTGTAAACTTTTGTTTGTTTATCTGTTCTCTGCTTAACTGGGACAAAGTAGTATTGTATCACCTAAAGCTTCCTGTGTGTTCCTAATGCGTGAGAAGCTAATGCTCATCTTAATTCCCAGAACAAGCATCCCCCTAAATTTCCCTGATAGTGCCAGACTGTGGCTGTGCGAATAATGCCATTGGACTAAGTGAGTGTTGCAGTAAAATGTTTCTATTTCTGATGGTATATATATTCATATTATTCACTACTCGGGGTGCTTTATTGTCCAGTTGGGCTTTGGAAACCATACAGGTCAGTATTATATATATCAAACAGCTGTCGTGTATTAGGGAAGTGCAGCGCCCTCTGGTGGCTCCAAACTAAATAGCATTTTTCAAATCAGGCTGAAGCTTGTATCCAGTCTGTTGGCTCATTATTTTCAATTTCCTTTTTTGGTTGTTATCAGCTACAAAGAACAAAGTTATCTGTGAAATTAACAGCTTATCTGTGTACAGACATACTGAGTTGATGTGAATCAGGACTGTTTCTCCTCAGATGGAAACGTGACACACTGTCTTAAAGCCAAATGCTTATCAACTGGTACTGTTTTTGTCTATAGTATTTCATTTTGTGATTACATGACTAGGCAATGAAGACGGGTTATTTCATACAATGGGCTTGTGCATCATCTGTAATTTTAACTGTTACTATAAAGCAGTGTATTTCCAAAGTATTTCATGCTTCTTAAACATGTGAATTAAATAAAATAAATGAGATATATTGTGAACTGTCCTGAATTGATTTGCGAAGCATCATTTTTGGTGTTGACTGTCTGAAATTTTTTGGAGGTGGAGCTACAGGACTGGGACAACTGGGAGGGTCTCTTGGCAGCATAGACAATTTAAAACATTTCCTATAAAGTCAGATTTATGACCTCCATTTATTTCTCTGTAAACCAGCCTTTGTGCAAAATGCTGCTTTCTGATAGTTTGGAAATAATTGGAGGGTTGACAGTTTTATTGCACCTGGTCAAACTCCTCTGGAGATGTTGGTGTGGGTTCAAACAATATTTTTTATCTGAACTTTGGCAAGTGGATTTAAGAAGATACGGCCAGTGGGCAGGTAAGTTATTTTACAATGTAATATACACTTTTCTGGGGCAACTTTAACTGTGTGTGTCTGGAAAGACTCTCACTCGTCCAGGGTAATTGCATCGCAACAAAAAGTTAAAAAAGCAGTCATCTGGATTGGATTTAAGGGTGTGTGTTTGTGTGGCTTTAAATAGTTAAAGTTCTTATTTTGTAGCAGGAATTTGTCATTTTAATAAAATTGCACATACAATTTAGTGACTGCATTTCCTGTTGTTTTGTCTTGCCCAGTGGTCACTGGTGCCACGTCTGGCATTGGTAAAGCTTATGCCATAGAGGTAAGGCGTAAAAGTTATTTCATTTCTTCAATTAAAGAGTAAAGACATTGAATGAAAATGTGGTCACAAACCAGTCTGTCTACATGCCCTTTGCAGCTAGCACACAGAGGTCTTGATATTGTACTGGTTAGCAGATCAGAAGACAAACTTAAGACAGTCGCAATAGAGATAGGTAAGTGAATCTAAAACTATTCTATCATTTATCACTTATTTTTAAAGTAATAGACTCCTGTCTTTATTAGAGGAGGTTTATGGACGAAAGGTCCGCACTATCCAGGTGGACTTTGCAGATGGTCACTGCATATATCCTAAAGTTGCACATGCACTACAAGACCTGGAGATAGGCATTCTGGGTATTTCTATTTTTAGTACTTCTGTGTATAAAAATATATCTGTAATTTGGTGTTTTCTAAAGATAAATTTGTGTTTGTGCCCTTCATAGTCAACAATATAGGAATAACATATTCAGACCATTTTGCCTATTTCCTGGAGACACCGAATGCTCACGAGGTATGTCTTAAATTAACACAAATATTGTAGAAAGCAGAAACAGTAGGCTTTACTGTAATGGAAATTTGATAAATTCATTGGTTCTTATATGCTGTATGTTATTTTGGAATGTTTGTTCATTGCACGTATGTTAAACTCCTTGAAAGCGTTCCTCAGTTTCCAATCCAGGTGTGACTCACATTAGCACATAATTTGTTCAGGAAGCCCACCCCTCCCACCCACCATACCCCACCGTTTTCTGTCCTCCCCTCATCCTTTTCAAATATTTTGCAAAAAGGAAATGAAACAATCATTGATTAAAGGTTATGTTTTACTACAGTGTTAAGAAGGTACAAATTTAACATATACCCTCTGACTTTTTGTTGTCAGAAAATCACCAACATTGTCAACTGTAACATGCTGTCACTGCCTCAGGTAAAGCTTCTCTCGTAAATGGGCATTCCCTGTATTACTACACATTTAACTTTAAACCCATTGTGGTTTGCAGATGAGTAGGCTTGTTCTTCCACAGATGGTTGCAAGGTATAACTTAGAATGGTACAGTACAGTTTAGAGTTAAATTTATGAGTTAAAGACACTCTAACCTGTGTTACATCTTTTCAGAGTAAGAGGTCTGATTATTAACATTTCATCTGAAATCGGTGTCCGTCCACAGCCTTTGCTTTCTCTTTATTCAGCAACAAAAGTATTTTATACATTTACAAAAATCAATAAAAACAACCACAATTCTGATTTACTGAGTCTCCATTCTCTTATTTTTTGTTTTTCAGGTTTTTGTCACATATTTTTCTCAGTGTCTCCATGCTGAGTACAAGTCACAAGGCATCACTGTTCAGGTACTGCTCAAGGGACTACTTAATGCAGTTTGAGGGTCACTGTATCAAGTATATCAGTCAAAGATAGTTGGATATATAGATATGTAAATTGAAAGGATTGGTGTGTCTGTGTTTATCTTAAACTGGTATCAAAAACATGCTGTTTGTAAAGTGTTCTATCACCATTGATGTTGTAACTAAAAGCATAGCTTATAATAAATG